>OX940974.1:70784257-71234799 GCA_954871275.1 Leptopterna dolabrata | reverse complement strand
ATAAATCATTCAAAAATTCATGTAGGTGCGGGTCGAAAAGTGATGACAGGGTGTCACAAAAAAAATGCTATAGTTACAAGTGTTGAGGTCGTTTTACATTCATGTGAAATAATACATTTGTTAGGCCCGATTTTTCAAACCTCTACGGATCACCAGCGTCAACTCCATCTCGACGAATGTCGATGGAACGGGATTGGGGATCAATGTTAGGGTTGGGATAGCTAACAATCGCTTGAAATCGACGTCAACTCAGCTGGTTACTTACCATCCTGCAAATGATTGTTGCATCGAGATGAAGTTTCGATAAACACTGCGGGCTTATTGGCCTTTTCCGCCTTAATGCTGAATAATTTTTCACAAGCGAAGTTGCTTGATTCATTATCTGGTTAAGTTTTGTGTTTTTCCCCCCCTTTTCGGTTTATTACTCTGTGAATAATACACCTATGTAATCGCTCAGCAAAAAATTTTTATAACACCCCCTCAAAATTTTTTTCTTTTACGTTTCAAGGTGTGTAGATTCCAAAAATGCAATGTCCGTCCGCCGTATCACGTGTACCGGCTTCATTTTCGGTCTAAAAAATTCGTAGTTGTGTCCCGAAACTTTGCAGCCCGATCGGAATATACCCAAGGGTGTTACGAGTGAAAATGTGTACAAAAATAGGTACTTTTTGTGTTTTAGTAACATGTTAGTAACATAAGCCTTTGAGGTATCGTTTTCCATGTTTTAGGGAGAGGAAGACCGAATATGAAGTCGATTTTGACTAAAGAGTTGAAAATTGAGGTTCTAACGAAGTTTCAGCCTTAAATTTACGTTAAATTTTGGTCTAAAATCGTCGTTCTTCCGCACACAGTTTGGGTCCCCATTCGGGAACACATTTGGGTCCTAGCTATACTCCTAAACATGGCAGCCCGATCAGCATACACCCAGGGGTGTTATGGGAGAAAAATCGGTGTAAAAATAGGGGTTTTCGAGGTATGTTTGAGGTTTTAGTGAACACGAGCTTGTGACGCATCGTTTTCCATGTTTTTTTTAGGGCGAGAAGACCGAATATGAAGTTGATTTTGACCGAAGAGTGAAGAATTGAGGTTGTAACGAAAGTTAACCTCCCGAACTTCATTTTTTATTAGTCAAAAACATGGGAAGTTGTCTGAAATCACCAAATTTGTATAATAACACTAGAAGTAGTGTCAACAGGTGAATCAAGACAATTAAATGGTAGGTACTATCAATAATCAAAGATAATGTTTTAAAAAAAATCCGAGCCTAATTCTGTTTTTGGGAGCCAAAATTGGTGGAAACCATAAAAAATAGCCATTTCAATAATTGCATATGAAAGAAACAATAAATGAACAGCCAAAATTTGTCTACTATGTCCGATAGAATAATAAACCCATGTGACAAGGACTTTGCAGCGTTTTTGTCTTCTTTCTTCAACGCCATGTCCCTGTGCTACCATCGGTTAGTTTGTGGTTTCGTACCTATAAGGATTTCGTTGTTGGTGAAGACTGAGTCACAGATAAGTAATAATAGAATGTATTTTATTGTTATTTATTACAAAATATATTATTCGGGATATAATAAATTCAGCGCCGGGTCTGAGAGACCAGACAAGTATTTGACGGTACTACCTACGAGATGTTCGAAGTTTCCGAAAATTGATAAATACTCAAACACCTGGCCACTTTTTGGAGGCGCAACTGTATTTAGGTATTCTTTGAATTTATTCATTCGCATGTGATTTTTGGCTGATTCGGCCAATTTTTGACAAACTCTAACCGTTGTTTGCAATCATGGAACATCTATCTGAAGTCGATCAATTTCTTGCGCACCGAAATTTGTGTCCTACCAAGTTACAATCTCTAGTTCTTCGGAGTACCTCCATCAAGCTCTAAGCACTACGAATCGGTGGTTCCATAATTACTTTACAACAAAACTACAGCTCAGTTTTATTGCAGCAAACACTTGGTTCAATCTATCAGTAATGTTTGTTGTTAGAGCATATGAATCGGCCATTCTCCGACAAGAGGAAAATTACGAGCGGGAGCTGGAGATGGTAGAAGAGCTTCATAAAGCAAAAATGCCGAAGATCCTCTGATTCAGTCATTTATTGTTTATTTTAATTACAATATTCTTATGAAGCACACCTCCAAATGACTGTCATATTTGTTGTAGGTAACCCAAAAGTTTTATAACCTGCATAATGGTACTTTGGTAAATTAGAACAACGGTTCACAAACCCTTTGGGGCCCAGACCGACTTTGGACCAAGTGGAATTTGAGCCCAGTATAACTTTTCCTCAAAGCCCAATTTTATAAGACACCGAAACAACAGCTTGCCCTCTTTGCCCGTAGAATGAAAAAGAACTGTCATTGGCCTCGTGGCTTTTTGTATTGTATGTTCATTTGTGTGGTGTTCATTTGTAATTTTAGCTATTTTTCAAGGAAAATGGAGCTATTGCTGTGGGTCGAGACATGGGTCATGACCCACACTTTGGGCGCAGGCTAATAACAGGAACAGCACAGAGAAAGAAGCATTGCTAAACATGATAGAATGAACCAAGAGGGATTAACACATGTCCAGGGTACAGAAATCTACCTGCTTAGAAGAAGATAAATTACTCAAGAGGACAAGCGCCGGACTAAAACAAACAATCTGTATATGAATCAATCTTGAAAGTATTGAAGAAAGGGTGTGAAACTGATGAACTCCTCATCGTCAGTCATATCATCAGTAATTACCGGGACGAGATCCATATTCTGAATATGAAAACATCACGGTACATTCCACAACAAGGCATTTACAAGAACAATTTGCTGTTATCAGGAAAATTACCCTCCCACTTTAAAGCTAGGCTTTGTGTTGCGGGAGGGGTCACTTTCTGTGTGCCAGCAGTATGTTAGGGCTTATTATCTAAGGGGTGAGTACTAGTGACATTTTCATATCAACATCAAACATTAACTTTCACAATTTGTTATCAATGCAGCGTCAGAGTTGGAAAATGTAGTAGTAGAGACAACACTCTTCAAGCTGTTGAGAAAAAATGCTGCGAAGTCCTTGTCACATGGGTTTATTATTCTAGTGGACATACCAACAGAAATGCTGACTGTTCATTTATTGGTTCTTTCATGTGCAATAATTTAAATACCTATTTCTGACGGTTCTGACCGGTTTCTGACCTGTTGATACTACTGTCAGTGTTATTATACAAATTTATGGTTATTTCAGACGATTTCCCAGGTTTTTGACTCATAAAAAATTAATTTTGAGAGCTCTGAACTTTCGTTAAAACCTCAATTCTTCACTCTTTGGTAAAAATCAACTTCATATTCGGTATTCTCGCCCTACTAAATATGGAAAACGATACCTTACAAGCATTGAAAAATATATGTAATTTTGCACGAATGTTTCACCCATAACGTCCCTGGGCGTTTTCCGATCGGACTGCCGAGATAAAGGGCACAATGAGGGCCCAACTAAATAGTTTTCCGGAAATAAAGGTAGATACGGATAATACGGCGTACGGACATTGCATTATTGGAATCTACGCACCTTGAAACGTAAAAGAAAAATTTTTTGAGGGGGTGTTCAAAAAATTTTTCTGCTGAGCGAATACATATACATTGGTGTATTACTCAGAATAATAAACCAAACGTGCTAGAGTTTTTTTTAAAGAGAAGGAACACAAAATGAAGTAGTTTCCCTGCTTTCCCGATTGTATGCATACAAGATAGTGAAGTTGCCAAGGTGATCCCTTGAAGGCTGGTTAATCATGGTAGTTCCAGCGGTTGTGGTTAGTTCAAGTCTACGGAGCGTCAGTTCGTAGCTAAGGTTCGAAAAACGCTATTTCGGAGATTTAGCGGTCGTCAAAGTTAACTGAGGTTGGAAAAACCGGGCCTTATTATTCAAATATTCAGTTAAAATTAAAACTTCGATTATTATTATAATAACGTAATATTATTATATTCGTCAGCAAGCAAGTGTGCTTCGTTGGAGGTGGCTCTTGAGAGAGAGAGGGAGTTTTGAGGGCACAGAAAAGTTTAAAATTATTGGTGAGTTATAGCGATTTTTTAATGATCTACACTGGCCCAGTTTTTGCCAACTTTCGGGTGGGGGTGGGGATCTGAAAATTATGCTTACGTAATAAAATACTATACTTATAATGTCAAAGAACAAACTCATGAAAGTAACGTCATAAGAAGACATGACTCCTACATCAAAGTTTACTTAAAGGACTCGAAGTCTGAACCCGGGAAACATTAACACGAGCGTGATTGAAATGGTAACATTTCAGCTCAAGTTTCATAGAGGGACAGCCAATTCAAATCACACATGTTTTTGAGAAATCGAGCACGTTTTCTGCGACTTTTTAAAATTAGATGCCTCATTTTCATCAAACGTAAAAAATATGAAACGACGTATGAATATCTCAAGTATGTAGGTACTTACCTAATTTATTGATTATGAATTCAACAGACCTGAACTGGTTAATTATTTTACTTTCTCAAAATAATAATATTCATGTTCTTACTATCGTAAATCAAATCTTCGAGGAGGTGAAGAAATAATATGAGAATAGGTAAATTAGTGTAGGTATGTAAAATAACTTACCAAAGGGGTTGTGTGTAAAGTTTCGGCAACCCTTTTCCTTCTTGTTTCCATATTTGAAAAGCATAACTCGACTGATGAATTAATCGATAAGGAGCAATTTTAATGCATTATGCCTCGAGAAAGAAGAATATGAGGCGTTAATGTCTTCAAGAGAAAAAAAACGGTAAGCGTATAGACGTTTTTTATTAAAGATAGGAAGCTCAGGAAGTGAGCCTTAGTTTTACTGGTCGTGGTTGGCATTGGCGGCCAGATGAACTACAGGCAGGGCCTCGCTAATAACAACTGCGTGGAGACGTTTGTATTTTCTTATCAATTTGATTAGGATGGCACATCTTAAATTGAGTAAACATAAACGAATTAAATGAATGAAGCTATATTGACGTGTGGAAGCTATATTGCCCACCCACTTCGCAGACGTTTTTCTTTTCTTTCTTTCAAAACTTCCGTTGAACTTACCTTATGTCTCTAATGAGAAAAAATTATAAGGCGTTCCCGGAGGGAGCCCCCCCCCCCCCCCCCCCCTACAGAGGCACATGTACAGCAGGGAAAACTCCAGTTGAGCGCAAACGACCAAAACCAGGAATTAATCCCTACCAGTTGAGCGCAGAATAGCCTCAAACTGCACGCCAGTTGATCGCGACACCTCTTTTTATGGACAACGAAGAGATGGAGTGAACCCGAAATCATGGTTTGTTGTCCTAAGAGATGGAATATGCCCGGGTCCGTTTTTAGCGAATTTTCAAAGAAAATGAAGCTATTGCAATGGCTTCGAAATTTAAATAATATAAATTTTTGGAAATTTTCTTCATAGAAATCCGTTTCAGACCATTCTAAAACGATTCCTGAAATTTAACACTTTTTTATATGTATATATATATATATATATTTATTTATATATGTGTCACTCCAGACGATAACTCTCGATAGAATTGAGATAAACAGCTCAAATTTGCACAAAAAATCTATCTTGGCAATCGAAAGGCTAAGTTCGAAGATGGGCGAAATTGGCCTACTCTAAGGAGGGTTTTGGCGCATTTAAAGTGCGCAAAAATTACCCAAAAATCCCCAAAATGTTATTTTCCAACAAGTGACCCCTCATTTTAAAGGTTTTTGCACGCTGAACACGATGGTGGAATCGGATTTTAGATATCTTGATCCGTTCTCAAATTAGAGCATTTAAAGTGCGCAATAATTACCCAAAAATCCCCAAAATGTTATTTTCTAACAAGTGACCCCTCATTTTAAAGGTTTTTGCACGCTGAACACGATGGTGGAATCGGATTTTAGATATCTTGATCCGTTCTCAAATTAGAGCATTTAAAGTGCGCAAAAATTACCCAAAAATCCCCAAAATGTTATTTTCCAACAAGTGACCCATCATTTTAAAGGTTTTTGCACGCTGAACACGATGGTGGAATCGGATTTTAGATATCTTGATCCGTTCTCAAATTAGAGCATTTAAAGTGCGCAAAAATTACTCAAAAATCCCCAAAATGTTATTTTCTAACAAGTGACCCCTCATTTTAAAGGTTTTTGCACGCTGAACACGATAGTGAAATCGGATTTTAGATATCTAAATCCGTTCTTAAATTAGAGCATTTAAAGTGCGCAAAAATTACCCAAAACTAGGATAATCTTTAAACTCTTACCCCCCCCCCCCCCCCACCCCCTTAGAGTGGTCAGATTGAAATATGTGAGAAGTATTAATTGAAGACGAGAGTTCGAAGCAAAAAAGGGGGAGGCAAACGATTAGTACAACTCCTTGAATTTACCCACAGCGATCAAATAAATAAGCACTTAGTACAATTACGTAATAAACAAACGGTAGAATCAGGATGGACAAAACGTACAAATTAAAATAAATACGAAGAGAATATACATAGAAAACCAAATTTTAGACCGAAGTTTTCCTTTATTCAAAACCATAGCCATTAATTCGAATATTTCTTTGAAAATTCGCTCATTAAGTCATGCTGCATGACTGGTTTTTTTTTCATGTTTTGTTGCTTACGAACTCCGCCCCGTTTACCGGTTCACTTGCAGATAAGATGCTTGTGATAGGCTTTTGTTCAGTACGGTCGGGACCTTCGGAAGCTGGTGGAAGTTGGTTGGCCAAACATTTTTGCCAAATGTTTACCATTCATATTTATCAAAACGATCATTATGTTCCTATCGTTTGGGCTCTGTTACCATCTAAAACTGAAGAGATCTACACTCAATTATTTCAACTGTTGACTGATCGTTGTCAAAATTTTCGCCCCAAGACATTAGTAGCTGATTTTGAACTCGCTATACGAAACGCAGCTCTAAGTGTATGGCCTGAAGTAACTGTGAATGGATGTCGTTTTCACTTGAAACAATCTTGGTACAGATACGTTCAACAATGTGGATTAAGTACTTTATACGAAGATAAGGACTCATATATTAGCAAGTGGATTCGTCTTACATTTCAGCTGTCCTTTCTGAAGCCTGACGATGTTGCACCTTGCTTCATCCTTGATTTAATTCCGGAAATGCCAACCGACGACCGTCTATGTGATTATGCTGAATACCTTTTAGAATGGTACATTTTTGACGCCTCCACTTACCCACCATCACAATGGGCATGCGCGACCACCGAATCCATCAGAACAACAAATGCGAGTCCTTTCATGCTTTTTTCGGGAAACAATTTACCTCCAAGCACCCAAACATATTCGTTTTTTGCAAGGCCATTCAAAATTCACAAATTGCCACTGACGTGAAACTCAACAGCCTGAATACGACAAAAAAAAAGGAAACGGACTGTAGCAACCACTAACAGGAGAGAATTTCTTGACAATTGCATCAAAAAATACACCAGCTTCGAATTTGAACCGATCGATCTCGTCCGGAAAATTAGGAATTACTACTCTTAATATGCCACTCGACCACACCGACGACGAATTGCATCAGCGCATGGAATATTTACGTTAATTTGACGAAGGTAAGACGTTTAATCTATTAAACCATACTTAATTTATTCTATGAACCAGCATTTTTGTTGTTTGCTCCAATATTGTTTCCCATATTATATGCTGTCGCAAATCCTGTCCACGTTTTCAATGTCCTTCGCGCTCAACTGGCGGTTTCCGTACTATTATTTCGTACCCATGTTGCGCTCAACTGGCGGCCAAAAATGCACGCTTTCGCGCTCAACCGGTGGCATTATAAGGTATTTGCGCTCAACTGGTGGTAGCCCGTACAGCAGGGTTAATACGGAGAGAAATGTTAGGAAAAACGTGAAACGGAATGTCAGGAAAGACAGCGGAGACTAACTCCTATTCAATGAATGACCCCTGCGCATGTGCAGACCTCTGCGTAGTACAAACAACAACAAAGTCCCCTTTTGCCGTACTTGTAGCGAATCTTCACTCCTACCAAAGGTCCAATAACATAATGCAACGGACGTTTTACGCGTTTCTCCAGTTTATGTTTACCTCAACGCCTAAAAGTATGATATTGTTGGTATACATTTGCGGTGGACGGGTCGTGTTTAATGTTAAATTGAAAATGGAGTATGTGCATGGTTCACAAAAGCGGATTATATTATTTTTTTAATGAAACTAGATTCCAGTCTGAGAACTCTGACACCAACCGCACTGTCCTACGATAATAGTTCTTTCTCTGTGATTTTTCAAAGTTTCAACCAATTCTGACGTCACAGTACGCAGGGGGGTCCCGTCCTGGCGAAAGGAGTGCAATGACGTCAGAACTGGCAGAAAACTTTGAAAAAGTACAGAAAAAGAACTACCTAGACACTTATAGTAGGACAGTGCGGTTTATTCCTTTACTTATTTATTATTTGTTTACCCCGTTCCCAAGGCAGACCGCAAATGAGGATGCTACAATGATAGAAAAGTCAGATGAAATGGAAATTCGGCCGGTTACCATTCAAGAACTCAAAAATGAGATCATGTTCAACCTCAGTCCAAAGAAAGCTCCAGGCTATGATCTTATAACTGGGAAAATCTTGAAAGAACTTCCAGAAAAAGGGCTAAAGAAACTCCTACACCTAATCAATGCGTCTTTTAGGCTGCAGTACGTACCACTGCAGTGGAAAGTAGCAGAGGTGATAATGATACCCAAACCAGGTAAACCAACATATGAAAAAAAGTCCTACCGACCCATCTCCCTTTTACCAATTATCTCCAAGCTCTTTGAGAAACTCCTCTTAAAGAGATTAAAACCTATAATCGAGGAGAGAAATTTAATCCCTGATCACCAATTCGGATTCAGAGAGCAGCATTCAACAATCGATCAGGTACACCGGATCACCAGCGTGATAGAGAAATGCTTTGAAGAGAAGGCAATCTGCTCAGCAGTATTCCTTGACGTCTCTCAAGCATTTGACAAAGTCTGGCATAAGGGGCTTCAGGCAAAGCTACACAGGGATCTCCCTACCCAGTATTATAGGATTTTGGTGTCCTATCTAACAGAAAGGCATTTCAGGGTAAAACACGAAGATGAATACTCCCAATTACGTGTAATAAAAGCAGGAGTACCTCAAGGTAGCGTCCTTGGGCCAGTACTCTATCTACTATACACAAGGGATCTCCCAAAATCAGCAGAAGCTGTGACAGCGACGTTCGCAGACGACACAGCAATCCTGGCAGTAGGTTCTACAGTCGAGGAAGCCTCGGGAAAACTACAGGAATCCGTGAATAGCATCCATCAATGGACCAAAAAATGGAGAATAAAACTCAACGAAGCTAAGTCAACGCACATTAACTTTACATACAGGAAAGTGAGCCCTATACCAATTGAAATAAACTCCCAGATTGTTCCATATGCAAATACAGCTAAGTACCTCGGAATGACTCTGGACGCGAAGCTCCGTTGGAAGGAGCACGTGAAGAAGAAGAAGGAAGAAATAAACCTAAAATTCAAGAAGATGTACTGGCTCATCGGAAGAAAATCCCAACTGCCTACACATAACAAAATGCTACTGTACGAGCAAGTGATCAAACCGATTTGGGCTTACGGCTGCCAGTTATGGGGCTGCACCAAGAGAACTAACTTGAAAATTATCCAAACAACACAAAACAAAATCCTCAGGAGCATAGTGAATGCCCCCTGGTATATCCGAACGGATGACCTCCATCGCGACCTTAAAATTAAGATGGTGAGCGAAGTTGTAAAAAATCGAGCAACGGATCATGAGAACCGTCTCCACAAGCACAGGAATGTCGAAGTACTGAACCTCCTGGACAACAGCGGCGATTTACGAAGACTGAAAAGGACCAAACCTCTGGACCTAGTTACATCTCACTGAAGTGATGTGATGAGTGGTAGTAGGTAGTGATCTATGAACCACAATACGTTAAATAAATTAACAGAGTGAAGTTACTAGATGTGTACACACAGTTGTAACAATAAAGATGATATAAAAAAAAAAAAAAAAAAAAAAAATTTATTATTTGTAACATGGGCAGAATGACTGTGATCACTATGTGAAAAGTTGGAGATCTGCGGTTGGTGTCAAAATTCTCTGGATAGGATCTACTTTCATTTGGGGGGGAAAAAAAGTATATTGCAATCACTTAGAAAAAATGCCGGGGACTCAACCATTTTATGGGTGACCACCCAATCTGATAGGTAACATATATCATCTATATGTTCCAGACCAATGAATATATAAGCATGTGTGCAACCCGTCTACAAGATCCCAGGCTCTACATTGTAAAAAAAAAAATGTTCGATTTCTCTTCACACTAGGCCTGACACTAGATGTGCCCTCTGCGTTGTCGCGAATTATTGTGTCCCTAGCAACTACAGTCGGACCTCGATTATCGAATCGAATCCCGGTAACAAGGGTTTTGCTGCGGTATAACGAATTTTGGATGTACCTATTCAACGAACCATTTTTCAGGAAGCTCGATCGCCATTTTACGAACTACAGGACGAAGTACCGCTACAGGTACAACGAAATGTGAGAGGATGTGGAGGGAGTTACCTCCCGGTAAGGTGGTTCAGGATTCGTAAAACTCATTGTAAACAACGATCAAAAGTTATTTCGTTTGCCTAACGTTCTACGAAGAATCACATTGTCCAGGGTGATCTCAAACTATTGGCAGTTTGAAAAAGGGGGACTACTACCGCCAGTTTTTTTTCCCCTAGCATCCAACAGAAGCCACAAAAAATCCGCACTTGATAATGGTTAGTTTGAAAAATGATGAGAACTTTGGGTCCACTAATACTCCGAATATGGATCTCATTGCTACCCAGGAACCCGTCGTGACATCTTCAACTCCGCTTCTAACAAAGCATCACCCACGCCACTACATTCTCAAGACTGGACACACATTTTCACGACCTCATTATAAATCACATGAGACGGTGAGAAACATGAGGGCAACCACCTGTCAGCCACGCGATTACTCTGACGATGAAATCGCGATCGTCGAATAAATCGCAATCCGGCGACCTGAAACCGTCAACTGGATATTGTGTCCTACTAAATAGCGTGAAGATCAGCGCTGCAAGGAGGATTTGTTTACTGAGGACGCGCTTCGTTGCACGAAATGCGATGTGCATTTCGTCATTACAGCTGTATGAATATCCTCGAACCGAATTATCGTAAAATGAGCCGCACTGCTATTGCCGTCTGGAAATGTATCAAGTGCAAGGGTGAAGCTAAAACCGAGGGAAGTTTCGTGGTCAAGCCCGGTGGATATGAAGCGCCCAAGCCTGGTGGAAACGCAGTGTCCAAGCCTGATGGACATTCCGGAACTCAGCCCCGCAATGTGTCGCTGTGCCGGGGTCCCGATTCCGATAACTCTTCCGATCTCAAGTCGTTATTTGCTAGGTTGCAGACTTCACTGTCGGCCATTATTGAGACGAAGTTATCCGATGGGTTCCAAAACACGAATACGTTGATAAGCGAACGCTCGACTAAGATTGATACACGCCTGGCAGTCAATTATTTCAGAAAGGGTGGATAAGCTGGAAGCTAATCTTAACTTAAATCACTCGCGGCGGAATAGTGGAAATCCATAGCAAAAAACTACAGGATAAAAATAAAATAGTCTATTTCCACGTACACTAGCAAACTGTAGACCGGTTTCGGTTGTTACACCATCGTCAGCGCACAACCGAAACCGGTCTACAGTTTGCTAGTGCACGTGGAAATAGACTATTTTATTTTTATCCTGTAGTTTTTTTTAGCTAATCTTAATCTCCTTGGAAGCCGACTTGGATAGACGTGTGAAGGTATTGGAAGGTCAAATTTCGGGTTCCGTCCCCCCCATCTGCCACAGTTCGAGGGACTGAATTTTGGCGACATTTTGGCCGCTGGAAGATCGCCGCCGTCGTGCTCCTAATGTAATGATAATGATCTACGGATTCCCTCAGCCGGTCGCCACCAGGTCAATTAAGGCGAAGAGGACCTAAAAAATTTAAAGGACTCCATCAATGAATTGTCCCCCGATCTGGCTGGACTGATCCAGAACTTCTCTTGTATAGGTCCTCAAAACCCCGGAATGTGCCGACCATTGAAGGTCGTTTGTGATGCCCCTTCTTCAGCCACAAAGTTGTTGGTCGCGAATCGTTGGAGGAATCCCAGTTTGTTGTCCGCCTCCTCCGACAGAACACCGCGCGAGCGGGAAATATTCCGTAATTGAACACTAGAATCTGAAATGGCGAGGAGAACCTCACGATAAAGTACGGAAATGGCAATCCACGGATAGTTCACCTTAGTGAACTAAAGTCAAAAAAGAGTTCCCGTTCCTCTTAGGCACATCCGCCTCGCCAGGAAAATTAATACCCAAGCCCAATTCACTTTCAGCGTATTACCAGAACATTCATGGTATAAACACTAGGCTCTCTTCTTTACATCATCAATCCCCTCACCTATCTTATGATATCATATTTTTCACCGAAACATGGCTATCAACTAACTTGTCATCCTCTGAACTCCGCTTATCGCAGTATAATATTTTTCGCCCACATCGTTCTCTACAAAACAACCAAGTCAAGTCCAAGGAGTACTTATTGCTGTCCGGGGGGAGGAGTACTTATTGCTGTCCGGAACGAGCACAGATCGTTCAAGTGGATTTCATCTATCGATCTCGTTGAACACGTATTCGTTATACTGCCCCAGCATAAGGAGATCTTTGGTTGTATCTACTTTCCCGACTACCAGTCTACTGAGATTTTAGATGCTCATTTATGTGAACTGGATACAGTGTCATCATCGTACCCGGATTTCCAGATTGCCCTCATGGGTGACTTCAACCTTCCGGGGATAGGGTGGGAGGAGGGTGTCACACGGGGTCAACTATCAAACAAAGGAAGGCTCATCCACGAATCTATTATGCTCCACAATCTTAGGCAACATAACACATACACAAACGCCAGTGGTAACATTCCGGATCTCCTCTTAGTCAGCGATGCTAATGTTTCCCCCTTACTGCGGTACCTCTTTTCCCCAACGATCGAGCTCATCCTCCATTTGAGTTCCTCGTTCAAATTACGAGACCTCCACCTCAATTTTTTCCTAACACAAAGTTCTCCTTTAACTTCAAGAAAGCGGAGTACGCCAAAATGAATTCCCACCTGTCGGGTGTGGACTGGTCTAAGTTTTTGGATTTGCCCTTGGATGAGGCTGTAAATAAGTTCTACAATGTCCTGGAAAACGCCATCAACATCTTTGTGCCTAAAGGTAGCAGTGTCCCAACTCCTTCCCGAATTGGTTCCATGGTGACCTCAGATCGCTAACCTTTCAAAAAATTACTGCTCATAAGCGACGGAAGATCTCAGGATCGGATGATGATTGCAGCTTGTTATCTGGTCTGCGCACTAAATTTGAGGAAAGATCGGTTATGCTGTATGATCTGTGTGTGGGGGATGTTCGGATTTCCATTCTCAGTTCCAACTTCAAGGCGTACTGAAATTACTTCAACTAAAAGGAGGGTGGAAATAGCCTGCACAGCAATATGTTCCTTGAGGGAGACCAGGCTTCCAACCCATATGAGATTGCGGAACTCTTTGGAAGACATTTCTCATCGGTTTTCGACCCACCAGCAGCTTGTACTCCCTCTTACCCTGCACTGGATGTTGTTTTCATTGGAACTCTTCAGATCGCGGAAGACGATGTTCTCAAGGAGCTCGGAGGCCTGGACCCCTCAAAGGGAATGGGACCAGATGGTCTCTTGAAGGAATGCTCACCCAGCCTTGCTCTCCCGCTGACAATGCTTTTCAACCAGTCATTGGCTGAAGGTAGTTTTCGTGAGAAATGGAAGCTGGCCTACGTGACTCCAATCCATAAGTGGTGAGAAGAGTTCCATTGCTAACTACGGTCCTGTATGCTCCTTGTCGGCAACGCCCAAAGTGTTTGAGAAACTAGCGGACAACCAACTATCATCCGAGTTTTCCCCTTTTCGTACGGAGCGACAACATGGTTTCATTCGTGGTAGATCCACTGTGACCAATTTAATGCAGCTACAAGAATATGTCATGCATGGTTTCAGCCAAGGTTTCCAAAGAAAAACAAAAAATATTGAAAAATAGTCTATTTCCACTAATACACGACAAAACGCGAAAAATACACTGTTATACCGGTTTCGGTGATCAAATCATCGTCAGTAACAAACAGTAACTGTTTATTGTTACGATAGTTTGATCACCGAAACCGGTGTAACAGTGTACTTTTCTTGTTTTTTCGTGTATTAGTGGAAATAGACTATTTTACAACAGTTCTTGTTTGTTACTGACGATGGTTTGATCACCGAAACCGGTATAACAGTGTTTGCAAAAGGGTGGGTGAGTGGAAATGGGTTTCTACGATTTCTTCGCGAGTGATTAGTTCGTACAAGGTTTCCAGACTGACCCTGTCTCAACAGATTTTGCGAAAGCTTTTGATAACCTCTCGCACCGACACTTTACCGCTTTGTTGGGGTCCCTTGGGGTCCAATGGTCCATTCTTACGTTGGATCTCTTCGTACCTCAACCAGAGGCGACTTACCATACGAGTGATGGGAGTTTTGTCTTCACCGTTTGTGGCTACATCAGCAGTCCCACAACGAAGTCACATCGACCCCTTTGTGTTTCCTGCTAGCAATAAACGGTGTCGCTGGTGGTGTGGGGCCTTCTGTGGAGTGCCTTTTGTTTGCTGACGATTTAAAAATCTTCTGTTACGTTGATTCTCCTCGGAGCTACGGCTTGTGGCCGAGAGCAATCATGGGACTCGAGTGCTGGTGTGATGAAAACAGCCTCTTCCTGAACCCTCCGAAGTGCTCAGTTATCTCGTTTAGCGGTTCAACTGATAATATTGTGTATCAGTTGACAATACTTTAATGTGGTGCCCCTCTGAGGAGGGTCAGTCGACGACGGACTTGGGTGTGGTACTGGATTGTAAGTTGTCGTTCTCTGGAAATATCAACCATATTTCTAACAGAGCCTTAAGCTCTGGGGTTCCTCAAATGGCATACAAGGGATTTCAAGATATTCGTGCTATATCATTGCGCTACAGGGCACTGGAACTTCCGAAGCTTGAATATGCCTCCAGTCTGGTCTCCCTTCTACGCAACCCATATTTACAGCCTCGAAAGGGTGCAGAACAGGTTTCTGCGGTACATAGCATTCGAGCAGGGGATACCACAACGCGATGTGAACTACAAGTCATTGCTCGTCACCTGTAACCTGCTGCCATTGAGTAGACGACCTTGCCTCGCTGACCTCGTACTGCGCCACAAGCTTATCAACGGCCAGCTAAACTGCCCTCCTCTGCTGGAGGAGATCTGTTTCCTGGTGCCTCGTCCTTGTGCCCTTTTGTGCGACAAACTACCTGATGAACCGTCCGTTACCTAGACTTCCGCTTTCTGCAAACCTCTTACTTTTTTACTCCCCCCAACTATGATTTTTCCCCCACTCTTTGTTTACACTAAAATCATTAATCAACTCATCTCCCATCTCATTCACTCAAGTGTGAAATCATCTCATCATCATCACTCATTAGTATTATTATTATATACCACGAATTGTTCTCTTACATACAGCATGCTTGTAATTGGGCTCGCCCGTACTTTTCCAAACAAATAAATCCTGAGCGGCACGTCCGCGACATAGGCTCGACCGTAGTAGCAACCAAAGCAAGAACTCGGACGTTGTCGTTAGGGACGGCCAGGAATATCGAAGAGGAGGTCTGGAAGATCGAGCGATAGCCTACAACCTGACCCGGTACTCGCTGATCACTTAATGAAACACCGTTCAGCGCGTTTGGTCATGATGCCGTCACACACACACACACAACACACACACACACACACACACACACACACACACACACACACACACACACGCGCGCGCGCTTGCACTAATTAATACTTCAACAGTTGATTACTGTGGTTCAGTGTCAAGGAATGATAAAAATCCAAAAACTATAGATATATCGATAGTTTTTTACCAGATAGATTGAAACTATCGATAGCGCATCACTAATTTATTGTCCAATCTGTTCTTGTTCAGTTGATTCAACGAATTTCTCTTTGTCACAGACCTTGATATAATGAATTCGCGATTAACGAATTAGAATAGATCTGACGAACATTGCCTGAGTCCCCAGGGATTCGCTAAATCTCGAGGTACCTACAGATCCTACAGACCAACAATC
This sequence comes from Leptopterna dolabrata, assembly GCA_954871275.1. Lineage (NCBI taxonomy): Eukaryota > Metazoa > Arthropoda > Insecta > Hemiptera > Miridae > Leptopterna > Leptopterna dolabrata. Next base: position 71,218,561 of record OX940974.1, on the reverse strand, counting down.
CCACGCGAAAAAATCCAAGAATTTAGCATTTAGCATTTTAGAAAAAGATTTAGCATTTTAATAATATCCTAGATCTAGAAAGATTTACCCATCTAAGGCAATCATTGCCGTGTGATATGTACGTTTTTGTGGGCTAGTGTAAACAACACTCAGATGATTAATGATGAATCAAACTGAAGAACTTGAGAGAATAGTAACATCTTACCGCATTACCAATTCGATGTCCAAGGACAGAATGGGTCGTACCTGAAACAGGAAATATACAGTTATTCACGATCACAACTGTCAGTGGGTGGGAAAACAACAAATCCTTCAGTCATGAGGATGAATATGGAGACAAGAATGCCAGCTGTACTCTGTAGGTACCTTCAAATACCACAATTCCTATAGGAGTACCAAAATCCAAAATTGCGCCGAGTAGTGAATGCATTATTCATAATGTAGAAGAATCGTCGAGCACACTTCAGAGTTTGGAGGAGAAGCTGGTTTTCATGTCTGGTTTCAAGCAGCCGATGCCTTCTTCTACCATTCATGCAACTATTTCATCCACACTTGAAAGACAGTTTTTTTTCTCTTTTTGTTATCACTCGAGAATTCGTTCATAAAGCAAATAAAAATGATTATAACAAAAAGCTGAGGTAACAAACAACACCAATGTTGGCTAAAATCTTTTCAGAATAACTCTTTTGCAGTCTAGTTGAAATAAGAATTTCGAGTAACGTTACAATACAAATTCAAGCTGTATACATAACCCTTCTGTCTATGGCTCCCTAACTAAGTTCCAGGTCATTCATGACAAGCCACAGATTTTTCTCGGGATCTACTGGACACCAAGTAACAACCTATTACAAGTCAACATCGTGCATTTTGTACTTTTGCTTCTGAGCCCACCAGGGTACACTTGCGATCACCCTAGAAAAAAAGTTTTGCCCTCCTGCTTTGAACTCACATTTCGAGGTCTCCTACCATCTGAATAAATTAGCTTTCTGAATAAATCTGATTCTGCGTCTGTGTGCAAAAAAAATCTTGCCATGCGCATAACTACTCGAAATCTCGAGGAAAATTTGCTGAGCAAAGGCTCGAACTATTTACAGATTCTTTATCGACGGTGAACGTACGACATGAGTTCCCTATCCCAGGTTTCTAATCTAGGTTGCTTCCCCTTGAGGCAAGTCTAACAACGTAATTCGGTCCCAATATCACCATTTATACCAATAGACATATTTTTCAGCAAATTCATCCTTTTTTGTCCGATATGCCCAAGTCGACGATGCCATAGGAATTCACTTTCAACAGAAAGGAAGGCATGCCCTTCACCATGCAAATTCAACCTGTAAATGCCATTTACATGATTAGCCACTGCTACTACATCGCCTGTATCATCATACACTTTTCCTCCAAATTTGTCAAAAGAAACAGTGACTTTTGTTGTGTGTGCAATACCTACCTGGGGAAAATGGGTTGTGAGTCTAATAATGAAAAGGTTGCACAAGGAAATAACCGCCGATTTGTTAGATAGGTCCAAATCACATGCACCATAATAAAGATACCTGTAAATGGATAGGAAATCAAATGGGAGAAGTAGGTACCTGTCGTGAAGAAGATGGGAAGCGTCCCGTCGACGGGAACTCCAGGTTTCTCTGCTGGTTCGCGAGATTCGGTGTAACATCCGCGAACTCGCTGGGCTGCAAACTCGAAACGCGGATAGGAAAGGTTTTTTGGTATAAATGATCGCTACGTGTATGTGGGGACGGCGACAAACGAACTGAAGCAAGGATCGGGTCAGTAACTGGGCGAAGGAGAGGAGGACGACATCGATAGAGGGTACATGAAAACATGAACCTTGTGCGGGCGGCTGATAAAGAAACTAAACATACCCCCCACCCAAAATTGGTAAATTTTGAATTCAAAGAAATGAAAGAAAACCCATATGTTAAACCTAAGTGTGGTAGGCAATCCCCTACCAAAGGCAAGTGTGGTAGGTAGCCCTCTGAGGAATGAAAAAAAAATACACTGCCAAGGTGATGGCACAGCAGCTTCCTCGTCACAATCAGAGTGACCCATTATAAAATAGAACAGACTCGGAAGCAAAATAACATAACATAACATTACATTACATTACATTACATTACATTACATTACATAACATTACATAACGTTAAATATACATATTACATAACATTACATTACATAACATAACATTACATGAAATATACATATTATACATAACATGACTTCCATAATACATTACGTCCATTATACATAACTAGCCTGACCGCTCGCTTCGCTCGCTATCCGAGATTCGCTGTACGCAGTATCGTGGAACCAACAAACGACGGAAAAATCCCATACCCTACCGGGTATTTGTGCCCAATTTTATCAAAATCCGTCAAGCCATTCAGGAGTTGACCATGGTCGACCATATTTCCGCTATGGTCAGGGAATTAAAAATGCGCCTACGTTCAACTTGGGAGGCTACCGGATATTGGTGCCAAATTTGGTCGATATCCGTTGAGCAATTCGGGATTCGACCATGGAGGGGCCCATGGATGCGCTAAGGTCGACCGCGGGGGTAGTCCGAAGGGTCGATCGTAGATAGAATTTCACGTAGATTACGAATACGCGATAAAAAATAGGGGTTACCATTTCAATTAACGAAGTTGACCATGGTCGACCATAGTTCCGCTATGGTCAGGGAATTAAAAATGCGACGTTGCACAACTTGGGAGCCTACTGGATACTCGTGCCAAATTTGGTCGATATCCGTCAAGCCATTCAGGAGTTGACCATGGTCGACCATAGTTCCGCTATGGTCAGGGAATTAAAAATGCGACGTTGCACAACTTGGGAGCCTACTGGATATTCGTGCCAAATTTGGTCGATATCCGTTGAGCAATTCGGGATTCGACCATGGAGGGGCCCATGGATGCGCTATGGTCGACCGCGGGGGTAGTCCGAAGGGTCGATCGTAGATAGAATTTCACGTAGATTACGAATACGCGATAAAAAATAGGGGTTACCATTTCAATTAACGAAGTTGACCATGGTCGACCATAGTTCCGCTATGGTCAGGGAATTAAAAATGCGACGTTGCACAACTTGGGAGCCTACTGGATATTCGTGCCAAATTTGGTCGATATCCATCAAGCCATTCAGGAGTTGACCATGGTCGACCATAGTTCCGCTATGGTCAGGGAATTAAAAATGCGACGTTGCACAACTTGGGAGCCTACTGGATATTCGTGCCAAATTTGGTCGATATCCGTCAAGCCATTCAGGAGTTGACCATGGTCGACCATAGTTCCGCTATGGTCAGGGAATTAAAAATGCGACGTTGCACAACTTGGGAGCCTACTGGATATTCGTGCCAAATTTGGTCGATATCCGTCGAGCCGTTTGGCCGTGCATAGAAGGACAGACAGACAGACAGAGCGCATGCGCAGGGCGAACCGCTGGCTCTATCATGTTGAAATTTATATGGGACCTCAATGGGCCCTACCCGCTTAATCCCTGAGAATTACATTGAAATTGGGTGAAATCTTTGGTTACTACGGCTGTAACAAGGAAATTGAATCTATTTCACGCCAGCGCATGCGCAGAGCGCACCGAGGGTCCGATCATGCTGAAATTCATACTGGAACTCACTAGGCCTTGTCCAAACAACCCTTGAAAATTTGAGCGAAATTGAATCAAAATTGTGAAAGTTATGCGTGTTTGTTGAATTTAACGTTAGCGCATGCGCAGGGCGTACCGCTGGATCAATCATGTTGAAATTTGTATGGGACCTCAAGGGGCCTTATCCGCACCATCCCTCAAAATTTGAGCTGAATCAATTCAAAATCGTGGAAGTTATGGCTGTAACAAGGAAATGCGGACAGACTCACAGACTCACAGACTCACAGATTCACAGATTCACAGATTCACAGACTCACAGACTCACAGACCGACAGACACGGAACCAAATTTGTTCAGTAGGCTTTGAAACGCAAAATGCAAGTGGAAATTTTGATTTCTGAAGACAAAAATTTTTTGGCTCACGAAAGTGAACACAAGGCTTCCGCTGCTTCGCAGACTCGGAAGCAAAAAGATAATGTCCTGGGGGATTTACCTAAAGAGAGAAAATTAATCAACAGGGAGAACCACCAATTTATTGGTGGGCCTCATCAATACTCACGAGGAGGTTTTGACTCGCACAACGCGTACAATACCATCTGACTCGGGGAACAGTTGTTCTACTCTTCCCAGGGGCCACTGGGTTGGTGCACTGTTGGGCGACTTCAAGAGGTCGCGTTCCTCCTACTACTGAGCCTAACCAGAAAAGGTCCCCCAAAATCGATGCTGGTGTGGGAGAAACATCTTCCTGGGGTTAGACGGGACTTAGGGAGATCGGCCATGCATGGGTTGTTGGCCGGAGCCACGAATCGAGTGCAAGTGACACATCGGTGAATCCGTTGCTGAATAGCACTTCGTGCTGACGGAATCCAATATTCACAATGAAGCACAGATAGTACGAGATGCGGACCCCCATGAGCAGTGTACGTATGGAGATGATCAATGAGTAGGCGAGACAAGTGGCTATCCTTTGGGATCAAGAATGGCCTCTTCGCCTTCTCGGAGATGGGAGCCCAAGCTATTCTGCCCCCCACCCTGAGAAAACCATCGGGTGAAAGAAAAGGAGAGAGAGCAGCCAATTTATGAGAACATTCCTTCCCACTCGTCAGTTGCTGAATGTCCTCCCGGAAATGATGAGCTTGAGTGGCTTGGATCATAACATTCAGGGCAAGCGGATATTCGAGTGGTGTTATGGGTCCGGAACGTCGTCCCGTAGAGGCTGAACAGGACGGATGCAGTCGGGAGTTGTGAAGCATCCGTAACATGTAGGCAACGACGCATTGGCACTTCAGAAGCGAGGAAGAGGTCTTCATCAACTGTACAAGGGGAGAGGGGGCCGAAATCGAAAGAAAACTGAGGACGGTCGGTTCTTTCACTTCAGGTAGCCTGGAATAGGATATAACAGGTTCCCTAGGCCACTCACCTTGGGAACAGCGTAAGAAGGGTGGCCCCTGCCACCAAAGCTGGTGATCGATAAGTTTGGAAGGGCGTAATCCTCTACTTCCAGCATCAGCGGGATTGAGCTTTCCGGGACATGCCACCATTGTGCCAAGGGAAAGAGTTCGTGGATTTGAACAACTCTATTGCATACAAACTGCTTCAACTTATAGGGAGGGGTGCAAAGCCAGGCCAAAGTAGTGGTGGAGTCAGTGAAGCAACTTACGGCTGAAATAGATAGACGGTCGATGAGCGCTTGGGAGGATTGCAGTAACCAAGCCAAGAGGTGAGCAGCTCCCAGTTCAAGACGTGGAATAGTCCAAGACTTCAACGGCGCGACTCTGGTCTTGGATTTAACAAGGCTGACTTGGACGCCGAAAGCAGTCTCCACACAAACATAAAGCACTGCAGCCACCCCCAGTTCACGCCGGAGAAACCTATAGTTGGATATCTTGCGGAGAAGATGGAATTATACATCGAGGGATGGAAATCTGCTCAAGCAGAGGGAGTTCCTTTTCCATGGTATCCCATACGGACTGAATATGATTAGGGAGTGGGGTGTCCCAATCCAATTTTAATAAACATATTTGTTGAACAAGGGCCTTGAGCGAGAAAATGACGGGGGCAAAGTAGCCGTTAGGATCATACATCCGAGCGAACTTTGACAGGAGGCCTCGCTTGGTGGATGGGACTGGGGCGGGGTCGATATGACACCGGAATACATCCGAGCGGGCTTCCCACCCGATACCTAATACCTTGGTGCCATCCAAGGCAGAATTATCGTCTGGCAGGTGCACTATGTCCGATCGGGATTCAAAAAGAGAAGTGGAGGAACTGGCCCATTTTCCAAGTTCAAAACCCCCAGATTTCAGGAGCATCACCAGCTCGGAACATAGAGTTTCTGCTTCCCCTTCCGAGGAGGCGCCAGTGATGATGTCATCAATATACGTTTCATGCCTTAATGCTTGGGCTGCTAAGGGGAAGTTATGACCTTCATCCTGAACTAACTGAGCCAAGGTACTCTACGCGGTGAAAGGGCTTGAGGAAACGCCGAAAGTGACGGTGGTGAGTTTCCACTCAGTGACGGGGTCCGAAGGAGAGAAGCGCCACAGGAAACGAAGGTACTCTTGATCATCAGGGTGTAAGCCAATTGCCCTATACATCTGACGGACGTCGCACTTCACAGCTATGTATCTTGTGGGTTCTGAACCGAGTTAATAGTTCACCAATATCCGCTTGCTTTTTTGGCCCAAACAACAAACAATCATTGAGGCTAACTCCAAGAGGGTCCTTTTCTGAGGGATTAAAAACGACCCGAACCTTCATAGAGTCCGAAGCTCCTTTAATTACCCCATGATGAGTCAGGAGATAGTTAACAGGGGTTTCCGCCTTGATCATAATATGCCTTTGATTGACATAATCTTTCAAGCAAGCAACGTAGAGGTCTCGGAAGTGAGAACTTTTATCAAATTGGTGTTCAAGACGGAAAATACGTTTTAGAGCTCTGCTTCTCGTCGTACCCAGCTCAGGCGGGATATTGTTCAAGAATGGGAGTCGAGCAACGTACCTCCCAGACTTATCACGGGAAATAGTTTCCTTGAAATGACGCTCACATTCGATATCTTGGGGAGACCACTGCCGGGGAACCATCACTTCTTCCAACTCCCAAAATGCCCGTATAGCCTGGTCTAAACTTGATAAGGATGAAGCAGAGAGAGTGCAAACTCGTGAGAAGAGACTGGACGACTGGTGAGGTGTCAAGAGGAACCGAGCCCATGATGACGTAACCGAAGAGAGTAGGAATAGCGCAAGGGAATCCCTCGATAACTCCTGAATTATCCAATGTGGCGTCGATAACCGCTTGGATTCCGAGAAGAAGGTCAACTGGGCCGGGTGTGACAAATCCAGGATCGGCGAGAGTCAAAAAAGAGAATTTTGACAACAATTTTGGTTAGAGAGGCGCAATGGGCAGGTCCGAGGTAATCCGAGGAATGATAGCCGCATCAAGATATAAAACGGAACTCGGATCATGAGTAGAGGCCAATTTGCACGAAATTGAACCCTGAACCATGGGGTGGACCGTAGACTGACCGACACCGGAAATCTGAATGGAGCATTTCTTCCGTGGGAGAGCTAATCGAGCAGCAAGCGATGAGGTGATAAAATTAGCCTGGCTGCCAGAATCAAAAACCATACGACATGCATGAGGCTTTCCCGTGACGTCAAAAATAGTGGCTGTAGCAGTACCCAAAAGGGCGGCGAAATTCGACAAAGGTCGGGGACAAACATTGGCCAAGGCGACGGAACCGGAAGTTCCAGGCGAAGTAACTGGATGAGTGGTTGTAATCGTGCTAGAGGAGGGGGACGAATCATCGGACCCCTGATGAATCAAGGAATTATGAGATTTACAATTACATATATGACAAGAAAAATTCGATTTGCATTGGGCAATGGAATGTCTGGCGAAACAGGCATAACAAAGACGTTTTTCTTGAATGAGAGATTTTCGTTCAGGGACGCTCGCCACAAGAAACCGCTCACATTTCGACAACTTTTGATGATCGGTCTTGGCGCAGCATAGGCAAGCTGATACCGATGGAGCTGACGACGCCGATGAAGAGGGGGAACCGTTAACGGAGGCCTTATTAGTAAACAAAACCTTGGTACCTGTTTTCCGTTCCTTATGGGAAGTAACGGAAAGGCTGTCGGTGAATAGTGCATTAAGAAGGTCCCCAATTATACTCTGATTACATAAGTAATCCGAAAACTGACTCAAAGTAGGAAAACCATTGCCAACCTGCCGGTCTTCGAATGCTTTGCGGGTTTTCGGATCCAACAGACGTAAACTGAGGTGCAATAGAATGAAGTCTGATAAATCGGGAATGCCTACCGATTTAAGGGGGGATTTCACGACCTGATTTCGGGACCCTAAATCGGGCCCGATCACCGTCGGCCCTGAAATCCGATGGTGAAAATCTGAGCTGCTGGCCACGTTTTGGGGAGGTGACCAGGCAGGGTGGTCGGGAGAGATTTGCAACCGATTTAAGGGGGGATTTCAGGACCTGATTTCGGGACCCTAAATCGGGCCCGATCACCGTCGGCCCTGAAATCCGATGGTGAAAATCTGTGCTACTGGTCACGTTTTGGGGAGGAGACCAGGCAGGGCGGTCGGGAGAGATTTCCAACCGATTTAGGGTGGAAGGGTGGGGATAGACTGCTTGAGACAATTGTAGACAGCTGCACAAGTTTCTGGAACCATGGTTGACATCAATGATGGCGATCTAGCAGCACTATACTTCAAGTCTTTGTACGTCCTGCCACTGTCCAAAAAACGAAGCGTGACTATCAACCGTTCCTCTGCACTCACTGCTTCACGCATAACCGTACATTTTTCGATGTGAGGCCTCACCATATTAAGTAAATTGGTGAAAACCTCGGGTGCCATACGCAAGAAATTCCGGAGATCTTCAGCATCCAAAACGTACGCAAACGTCTTGCATGACTCAGTACACGCCTTTCGCGGTACACCTGCTTCATCCACATCTTCTTTTTCTTCCTTTGTTTCTCGCATACGGCCAAAGCAGTTAATGCCACACCAACAACTAACCGCTTTGAAAAATATGGAGCCATTCAATTAAAATTTTGAAAACTTTAAAAACTGTGAAACTGACTGTTCCTGGACGAAGAAATGGCAACGGACTGAGCAGTAGGTCCGGCGCTTCAGAACGGGTCATGAAAATACAACGCTCTGCGAGGGAGAGGAGAGAACAGTGGCAGGGAGATCGGGACCATGAACGGGAAAGGGCGGTTGGGGAGGCGTCGTGAAATCCCAGCTTTAATGGAAGCAACCGTGGTTAAAATTGTGTCTGATAGCTGCCTACTAACTGGTGAGTCCGATTTCGCAGGTGGTATGAATAATAATTTATTCAAGTAGAAATTGGCAATAACTCTTTTATTAGTATAGTTATTTACAAGTAGGTCGTAGGCAGTTCGATAATTTTCCGTTGAAAGTCCACGATTTTAACCAGTTGCAAAGCAGGACCTTCTAAATTGGCCACCAAATATGAAAATTTTTCTATGTCAGTTAGGGTAGAAGTGTGTGCAAGCGCATTGAATAAGGATAGAAAGGAAGAAAAATTCTCAATGTTTCCGTCGAATTTGGTGAGAATAATATTCGGCAATTTAGGTTTCACTTCAACACCTGACACATTTGCTGAACTGCAGGACTGATTAGCAATAAAAGCTTCTTCCCTTTTCTGATGTTCCTTAGCTACTGCGAGTATGGCAAAATAAAGTTCCTCAAATGCCGAAGCATATTTCTCCGTATTGGAAGGGAGATCCGGATTTGCCGGAAGTGACGCTATCATCCGATGAGTTGTCTGTAGCCGTTCATAAAATCGTTTCCGCTGATCCTGATACCTCGTGTGCAAAATCTTCGCTTCGTCAGCCATTTCCGACTATTGAGTAGACACGACGAATACAGAGGGGGAGTTCGATTTGAGATGTAGTTAAGACTAAGTGGGGTTAGTATCAAAGTTACAAAGGGACAATCAGCTCAGGTCAAAACCGGAAAAAAATAAGGGGAAGTGAAGCTAGAAGAAGACGGAATGATAGAAAAGTGGCTTCCACTCACTAAACCGCGGGTACCTTGAACTGACCACCTACCTTATCTACCACACTGCGTAACTCAACAATATGACTGCCTATTCACTTAAACCCCATAACCGAATTGAAGTTATTCAAATTTAATCCGGCTCGCAACAACTGTATCGATCGAATTATTTACATTCAAGTTCAAGGTAACCTTACCTACAAGTTTTGATTTCAATTTCGTATTATCTATGGAAGTTATCCGCATGTCACCATCTGGCTTCGTATCACCCATGATACTAATATCTGCACATGAATGCGACGAAGCACAACCATCAATGTACCAGGCTTGACAATGGGATTCATTTGAAGCTAGAAACGCTTTGCTTCCTTTCTCGTAACTTGAATTTTTACCTTCCTTATCAGTGTTTTGCCCCTTATTGGTAGATTTACGTTTTTCTCGGCACTTGCTGGCGAAATGAACAGGCTTATCACAAGAAAAACGAACTATTTTCTTCTTACTCGGCTTTTTGTTACTTCTACTGTAAAGAGCTGACTCGCTGTCAGATGACGTAGGTGGATGATTACATTTGACATCTTGCAAAAGCTTGCCTTTCACTGCATCGGCGGTGACTGCTGTTCCTGAGCTCTCGAGTCCCATAATCATAGGAGAATACTCATCAGGCAACCCTGCAAGCAGCAACGCGCCGATCCACTCATCACCGACTTTAAAACCAAGTTCGGCAAGTCGTTGAGAGGTAGAGATAATCTTCCCGACGTACTCTTCTACAGATTTACACAACGAAAGTTTTGTTGAGATCAACTGGTGTAACAGCCCTACCATCAGAGTCAAAACTGAATCTTCATAGGCCTTTTTCAGATTCTGCCAAGCTTCCTTTGCTGATGCTGCATCTTCAATGTGAGGATGTTCGTGGTGGGTGTTCGCCTTAATATCCTTGGCCTTCAGCTTGTCTGGGTCGACAGTTCGGTCGGTACCCTCCACCACAGCCCAAAGATCCTCACACTCGAGATATGCTTTTGCAGCTACCTTCCAGGTCGCGTAATTTTCTCGGCCAATGAGTTAATCGATCAGCGCAATCCTGCTTGATCCACTCCCATGCGAAAATATCACAGAAAAACGCTGCAAAGTCCTTGTCACAAGGGTTTATTATTCCATTGGACATACCTACCTACAGAGATGTTAGCTGTTTATTTATTGTTTCTTTCATACAAAATAATTGAAATGGCTATCTCTGGTGGTTTCCACCAATTTTGGCCACCAAAACTCGAATAAAGTAGGTACGCTCCTTTTTTTTTAAATAAATTATCTCTGATCATTGATAGTACCATTTAATCGTCTTGATCCACCTGTTGACACTTTTTCCAGTGTTATTATACAAATTGATGGTCATTTCAAACGATTTCCCAGGTTTTTGACTCATAAAAAATCAATTTCGGGAGCTGAACATCTGGTAGAACCTCAATTTTCTATTCTTTGGTCAAAATCGACTTCATATTCGGTCTTCTCGTCCCCAAAAACATGAAAAACGATACCTTAAAAGCTCATGTTACCAACATGTTGCTAAAACGCAAAAAGTACCTATTTTTATACACATTTTCACTCATAACACCCCTGGATATATTCCAATCGGGCTGAAAAGTTTCGGGACACAACTAGGGCCCAAATGGAGCATGTGTGCGAAAGAACGATTTTTTTAGACCGAAAATGAAGCCTGTACACGTGATACGGCGGACGGCGTACGGCGGACGGACATTGCATTTTTGGAATCTACGTACCTTGAAACGGAAAAGAAAAAATTTTGAGGGGGTGTTATAAAAATTTTTTGCTGAGCGATTACATAGGTGTATTATTCACAGAATAATAAACCAAAATCAGCAGAATACCCGATCAACAGCAAACATGCGTTGATTCTAATCTCTATACGGGAGATCGCGATATCTGACGCGAGAAATCACTTTTAAAACACTTTCATCTTTAGTTTTAAATTCGCGTAGGCCTGGGACATAGGACTTGGGAAGTTTAATGGAGAAGCCGTGAATTTATAGTAAAGAACGTTTTATTATTAGATGGATTTAGAATGATCGACACAGAGGGAAAATTATAATCTCAGGATCAAGTATATCGATCCTACGCGACACAATGAAATCGAGACAATCATATCGATACTAAGATCGATTTAACAATGGATCACATACATCTTAGCGCCATTATCCTTATTAGTCTAATGCTGGACAATGATGGTTCAAACATTCAAAAGTACTTACCGTTTACTAATTGTTTTTATCCTATGCAAAATTATCTCTGAGAAGGTGAAAAGCCATTTAGTACGTGCTCTGCTGAGGAGGAAAGGTCAGTCTTGGGGGGGGGGGGGGGGGGCACCTCTGCATTACCTAGGTGTTTTTCTTATGTTGGTATGATATGCAATATATAATATACAAATAACTCCATTTTATACCTACTCGAAGCTCGTCAGTCATTTACCCTGACATTTTCGGGTTCACCTAATTATTCCTGTATTTATCTCGGGTTCCCTTGCATTCCGGGCATCAGACAACGTGAATAATATTATGAACCAGGAGTAAAGCATGGGTACGAACGACGATGGAAGAGTTTCCGCTCAACTTGGGGAAAGGCAGAGATCCGACAAGAGGCCACGTGCGGGTTTGTCAACGTCGGGTAGACGCATCCGCGTTCGCGGAGTGAGACGGAAGAAGCCTCAGTGATTCTCAGTAGGTAGGCATGTACATATTCAACCATCAGGGAGTGACTGACTGATAAGGTACTATAGGGGCAGCAAAGGCTCGCTTCCGGGAAAGTGAGCAAAGGGGTTAGACACGTTCGCATCGATTCGCACCCCACTCCCCTTCAAGGTCTTGCTAGGTGCAGAGGCCTGTGACAAATAGATGCAAACGGAAAACGCTGCAAAGTCCTTGTCACATGGGTTTATTATTCTACTGGACATACCTAAAGAAATGTTGGCTGTTCATTTATCGTTTCTTTCATGCGTAATAATCGAAATAGCTATTTGTGGTGGTTTCCATTAATTTTGGCCCCTAAAACACAAATGAGGTACGGCTCCTTTTTTTTTTCTTTTTTTTTAAACTATCTTTGATCATTGGTAATGCCATTTAATCGTCTTGATCCGTGCTGACAATTTTTTCAGTGTTATTATACAAACTGATGGTGATTTCAGACGATTTCCCAGGTTTTTGACTCATAAAAAATCAATTTTGGGAGCTGAACATTTGGTAAAACTCAATTTTCCACTCTTTGGTCAAAATTTACTTCATATTCGGTCTTCTCGTCCCCCAAAACATGGAAAACGATATCTCGGAAGCTCATGTTACTGACATGTTGCTAAAACGCAAAAAGTACCTACTTTTACACACATTTTCACTCATAACGCCCCTGGGTGTATTCCGATCGGGCTGAAAAGTTTCGGGACACAACTAGGGCCCAAATGGAGCATGTGTGCGAAAGAACGATTTTTTTAGACCGAAAATGAAGCCTGTAGACGTGATACGGCGGACGGCGGACGGACATTGCATTTTTGGAATCTACGCACCTTGAAACGGAAAAGAAAAAATTTTGAGGGGGTGTTATAAAAATTTTTTGCTGAGCGAATACATAGGTGTATTATTCGCAGAATAATAAACCAAAAATACCATCGTGGTTAGAAACTGACGGCGCGGCGCAGCCTCAGGGCGCTCACGCACTTGCGATTTTTGGACGCGCGATTTAATAGTCGCAGAAATTAACCCTACTACATTCAATAGAAGAACACGCACTTGCGACCGGAAAATCGCCGCGATTAAAAAGACGCAGCAGGTCCTATTTTTCTGGCGACGCGATTGTAGCGGGGGGAAATGTGAAACACAGATGTGAAACACCTTGCATGCACATGCGATTGTTAAGTCGTGCTGTTTTTCCCTCTTTAACACTTTATCCTGTCATCTCGTTCACTATGTCATCAGAAGAAGTTGATTTGAGTAATGAAGATGATGTTCACAAATATTCATTGTGTTCCATCACAAATATTCATCGATTGGAACACATTAATTTCGGAAGTTGAAAAACGCGAAATTTCAAAGCCAACGCTACCAGACATGTTGTCTCCAACTCGTCCATTGTTGTACTACTGTAGTCGCATGTGCGTGAGCACTAGCGAAACCGCGACTTTTTAATCGCAGCGACCGAAAATCGCAAGTGCGTGAGCGCCCTTATATGAAAACGGCAATTTTATTCAATAGGGCTAAACGTGCGAATGATTACTAGTATTGAGGATATTAATACTCAACGCATTCTTCAAGTTACCATACACGTAGTTAAGATAAAGTGATTCATGGAAACAAAAAGCGGGGCACCCCTCACCCCACTATTGCTGATGATTTGTTGCAATTTTTTTCAAGTTGTATAATGTTAATTACTCTGGAAATAAAATTAAAAAGAAAGAATTAAAGGGGAGGATATTAAAAAATACGGAATTTTAGCTAATTCTATACACAGGTACACAGAAATGTATGTATGTAGGTATGTACAATACAATCATTTTCTCATAACCGAGAGTCCATTAAAATGGCGAGAAGAAAAATGTAGAATTGGCTTACTACGAATCCAGTCATGCAGCATGTTTAGCCACCCCTCATCTAGAAGCCTAGCTGCTGAGGAGCATTCCTAAGAACGGAGTTACTGTAACATTGTATATTTCCTCTCAAAACCTACAAAATTAGAATAGATTCCGTTGATTTAAAAAAAATTACTCATTAAACACTTACCGATTTGAAAAATTGAATTGAGCACAAGTATTGGGTTTACTGGAATAACAGGTAGTCTTTGTCTCAAGTCCCCATGCTATAGCACTGTAATAAGTCAAGTACATGTCCAGCGAATCCGGAGTCCATGGATTTTTCAAAGGATTGTGATGGGGCTCCCAATGCACCTACTGAAGAGGCACACCTGGGGGATACACACTGAGGTGTTACCAAATGACGTCTGAAAATACCCAATTCTATCATATTTAACATTGTTTAGGGTGCGATCCCTGGTGGGCTATGATCCCGTTTTCGTGGTTCTCTTTGCAATCCATTCAGTTTTGGGTCTAGTTGGGCTAAAAGTTAAAAGTTCCGGGAATGCTGATGTTGACGGTGGTGAGGTGCAAAGTCCAAAGACAAAGAGTTAAGTACAGTTATCTTCAGTTTCAGCTATTCGTCATCCACATCAAATCACTTCTTTTAAATCATTTTCGAAGGTCACCATTGTGTAGGGAGAAGGTGGGAGAACTGGAGGTAAGCATACTTGGCGATGCCCAAATCGTAATTTTTATTCAGTTTTCAAGAGGTTTTTTTTTCCATTCGTTTTTGGTACGGTTTTGCAAAAGTTTACTGGAATGTCTCAAAACCAATTCAGATTTGGTTTAGTTATGCGGAAAACTTGGGAAAACCAGTACGAGTAACTGCAATAGCAGTTACCTATATAATCTACACACCCTGCAATGGGCGTGCTATACATTACTCATCACTATGCTTGTCATAATGGGTAACTTCTATAATAAACGGCCACGTGAACGCGAACTTGTTACCAGTTCAGATTTGTTTTGGTTTACGGGGTACGACGAGTTTCTCGATGGCGTTTTTGTGAAGGGTAGAAACGATCCTAGTGAACTTGGGAGATATGTTCAGTATTTAGGTAGGCTGTGTTGTGGCCGGCTTAATAGTAGGTACATAGTTTAGTCAAGTCGTTCAGTTACAGCCGAATCGGTCAAGTAATCAGACAAATTTGTTTACCGTGAATCATGAGATGGGATTGGCATATAGGACGTAGCTCGTCACGTAAAAATAGCAATACGTGTAAACGTTGGTTATGGCAATAAGAATGTAACTTTCAACAGCTTAGTTATTTTCTCCACATTTACATGACATTTGATTTTTCTCTTCTTCGGAATAATTTTAAATAATGATGTATCGGTACATGGGAGGCCGTACTGAGAAGAACTGTGGTGACACTTCATTCGCACTAAATGTTCTTCATGTACTAGAGTTCAGCATTCAAATTCAAATTTGAACTAAACGAGGGCCACTTGTAATTTCTGTAAAATTCAAGATTTACATCTGCTTCGCTTGTCTCCTAAACAGGTACCTTTCTCTAGATGTATATAAAGCAGTGGGTTTCTCAAGTTCCCACGGAGCTTCAGCTTTTTTCCCCACCCTCGTATCGATCATATTCGCGCTCTTCATTGACCCAGTCGCTTTCGGTTTGTACCTAAACACTGCCTCCGCAAAACCATCGTAACACACACACACTTTCTCGGTACATGGTTTGATTTCTACCCCTGAGTAGAAATGCATTAAATGAGAGGCGCCCAATTGTTTTGAATTTTATGTAGAGGCGGTTAATCTAAAAGGAGAATAACAACTCACATAACCGTTTCAATACCAAACTAAAACCAAATCCGTGGAAAAAAACGTGTGTGTGTGAGCAAGAGCGCGACAAAATTAGTTAGAGATGCCTAGGCCCAATTGTTTTGAATTTTATGTAGAGGCGGTTAACCTGAAAGGAAAATAACCACTCGCATAACCGTTTCAATACCATACTAAAACCAAACCCGTGGAGCCGTTTGTAAAACCAAAGCGTGTGTGTGAGCACGAGCGCGACAAAATTAGTAAGAGATGCCTAGGCGGCAGTTGACAACCAATTTTCGTAGTTCATTTTGGAAGTCTGGTAGAGCAATCTAGTTCGGGATATAAAAATACATACCCCGGTGTGCTCGTGTGTGTGTGTGTGTGTGTGTGTGTGTGTGTGTGTGTGTGGGGGGGGGGGGGGTCAAATCAATCATTTACCAACTATTCCCGTGATTAGACGTTGAAACTTAATTCTTTGAATTTTGTACTCAAGGTGTAAGAAATGGGATTTGTATCCCGGAATCTTGCATTCCGGGCTGGTCTTCCGGCAGGATGATGGCCTTTTCCGGGAGTTCCCACATCTTACTAGTTTCCTGAATACCCCACTCGATTAACCTGGGACAAGGAGTTAGCAAGAGGAAATCCATACACAGCTAAATCATTTGATATATACGTTGCGTATATGTGAAATATTGCTTAACCTACGACTTACTAATTGTAATTAATTATAACATGACTTTGGTGTACCTTTGTCTTTCCCTATGCTCTCCAGTTCCGATTCCCACTCGCGCCCGCGCACTCGTACCGGGAGAATCGTCCGTATCGACGGCGGCGGCAGCGTCGGGAAGGGGGCATCCAGTATTGTGGGGCGTCTGAGAGTCGCTTCCTCCGAACGTTCGATGTTCTACAGCGTAGGGGCGTCAATCCGCCACGACCGGCTTTCCCGAATCTTCGGATGGCACCAATAGCTTATAGTTCATAGCACTCGCACTGGGCTCCACGCGGAAACTTCCGTACTCGTCGAGTAACCGGGGAAGACAGCCTCGATTTTTCTTTACAAATAATTTTTGTAGCCCTGCGGCGTAGTGCTGACTTGGCGCACACGCCTAGGAATGATGTCGCCTTTGTTGTCCGAGTGCTGAGATTTCATTATGTGCGCCGATTTTTGAGGTCGCACACAAGGTTTATGAGTTTTTAGGATGACGGAGGTGTGGGTGAACTTGGGCTTCGATGCCTAGTTCGGGATTCTGATCCGATTGTGATGTTTCTTTTTGCTAAGGACTCAGTTTTGGTTCTAGTTGAGCAAAATATTTTTTGGAGTCGTCGTAACCTATTTACGAAATTCTCATTTCCAACGGTTCCACTAATTAGTCTAGATATCACAAAACATTTACAATATTTTTTCTCCAGTAGCTCACAAGTTTTCAGGGGTAAATATAGTTTGCTAAATTCTGTACAAATGGTTACAATCACCAAATATTGATGTAAGTCCATCTAAATTCGTACAGCATGGTGAATGTAGACAAAAAATAGTATTTCGACATTCAAAAATCTAAAAATACCTAAATGCCGTTCTTCGAAAATTTGGTAGTATTGTCAAACCAATTGTTTGGTAGTATTGTTCAAGGCTGCATGCCTTGAACTAGAAATTTTTAGTATAACAGTTTTTGTCTACTTACTACGAGGCATCTGTGGGAGTAGTGGGAATAACTTGTCAACGCCCCCTTTGTGAACATCATTCTGGGATCAAACGTACGTGGGAAGGGGCTGAATTATGCGGTAAAATATTAAATTGCCTTTTTCAACTGACATACACCTACAATCTAATTCAGGTTTCAATCGACACTTCTGCCTTGACTAGTGAACTTGAAATTTCTCTGAAAAAATAAATCAAATAGGTAATAATAATTATCGCACACCTGAAACAATAGCTCTAAGACGCAGTTTTGTCAGGGAAATCTCTTGCTTCATCAGGAAAAAGTCAGGGCATTTTGAAATCTTGATGTTACGGCTACCAAGATTGTTGCAGATCAACTTGTTATATTATTCCATTGAAAAGTAACCAAGGCATGAAAATTCCGTTCCCCATTGAATATTTTAACGATCTGCCAACCGAAGTCTGTTCAACCAGCGGCCTTCACACATTGACAGCGAAAAATCGTGGCTCTTCAGCCAACGAGTCCTTCTAAATTAGGTAAAAAGGTCTGGCCAAGACTTGATTATCGGCGGAGACGGTTGGCAAATTATCATTTATTTACCTAGTATGGTCTCCTGTGTTGTATTTTTAGGTAAAGCTTAGTTTTCGTATATGTACTGAGCAGATTTGTAAATGACGTAAGGACAGTCGAATTGTCGTAGGTAATCATAATACAGTAAATAATCAAGTCAATCTGAAACTTCATCCTCAATATCAGTCGAGAATCACAAAAGTTACAACAAACGACCGTTAGCGATAATAATAATTGTATGACGCTGTGCTTCGACCGCAATAAATATTTTACGGTACCACGCAACACCTTGCCTTGTGGAAGTCAGGTTCAACGTACTTTGCGTCACGGAGCCTATCTCTGCTCCACTTGCTCCTAAGTGAAATTACACTGGCGCGTATCCTTAGCCAACATGATTGTTGTTCGTATTAACTAGTGTTATTCTTATCAACGGTTAGTGTCATAAGTAGTTTGATAAATGAAACGGTACCTACGTTTTTCTGGGCGGCACGAGCGTGACTCTTGGCCACGTGTCATCGGCGTACAGGAGCCCCAGTGTGAAAAGTTCACACTTCCCATTGCAATACGTATACTTGGCACCCGCCACGGCAACCGTGTTGATTTAAATCGACCACCTAGTGTGAAAGCAGCCTTCCCAGCATATCTTCGCTCTAACATGGAATTCGAGGAGTCGTTGACACAATGTTTTAGCAAAACTTAGATAATCCTGAATAGCTGAAAAGTGGTGACGACAACATCTGACCCGGAATATCATAAGAACAAAGCAACATATTGATTTCCGTAAACCTCTGATCCACCTCATTCCGTCAACTATAGAAATACGTGGAAAAAGAGCGCAGAGGCTGAGCAGCTGCCGATATTTATGTGCGAACGCGGACACCCTGACCCTCTCCACACCCGCCTCCACTGGAACGCCATCTAAACTTATCTACATGCAGTCTCCTGATCTTGGGGTCTCCTGAATGAAATGGCCCAGGCACTTATCCGCTGTCCTCCTCCTATCCATCCAGTTTCACCAGGTATGGACTCGCGTTTGAATGAAAGTGCCCGCGGTCCGAAATACCTCCAACATCTAAATTCAACTATCAATCTAGAGTGTGTTGTAGGAACTAGAAGTATGTACTCTTTCTAGAAGTAAGTAATGTTTTAGGAACTAAGTAAGCACTCTTTCTTCAAAATAAATTTATTTTAAAAAAATGCGTTGCCGTCTAGCCGCCAGTGGTTTGTGTTCATGACGGTACGTTTATTGTCGAATGCAATCTGGGGGACACCCCCAGACCCCCGGATTAAATAACAGTTTAGATCAAGGATCAAAGCAAGGAAACATGGAACATGTTTTTCGAATAGGTACATGATAACAGAGGATATGGAGATATGTAGAAAAACGTCTGCCAATTCGAGTAGGCACTATAGCTTCCTCACTTGAATCACATGAACGTATAGACTAGTTGGGTAGGTTCGTTATGATACGGGACCATCTGCGATCCAACCCGCGTGTACCCTCAAAATTTCATCTCTCTAGACTATTTATCGCGTAGTTAGAAACGTTACAAGGAAACGGTCAACATTTCATGTTCGCGCATGCGTAGATCAAAGTTA
Organism: Leptopterna dolabrata; assembly: GCA_954871275.1. Lineage (NCBI taxonomy): Eukaryota > Metazoa > Arthropoda > Insecta > Hemiptera > Miridae > Leptopterna > Leptopterna dolabrata. The sequence continues at coordinate 71,198,675 of OX940974.1, read as the reverse complement.
CATTACCATTCCAATGAAATTGATTTGGAACTACCAAATATTATTCCTGACCGACACTCCAAGTTTGAATTGATTTCAACGATATTTAGGGTAGTTATGGGTGTTCCAATTATTTCACGTTTGCGCATGCGCAGACGAAAGTTACGGTACTTTATCAATGATTTTGGTATGGGACCATCTGTGACTCAACCCGCACCTACCCTCGAAATTTCAGCCCATTTAGATCATTATTTCGGGTAGTTATGGGTGTTGCAAGGAATTACCACCGACAGACACGGAACCAAATATTATGTTCCTCGATGTCTGAAACGGAAAATGGTATTGGAAATTTTCATTTTGGAGGACATGAACTTTTTTTACTCAATCACGAATCCAAGGCTTCCCTGCCTTCGATAGTGAGGAAGCAAAAAAACGTCGTGGGAATTCCAAGCCTCGGACCAGTGACCTATTGCAATGTCATGCAATACACGTCCTCAGCTGCTTTTGGCGTTTTTCGGGTAAGTAGAACCCCCTCGGCAGTTTTCGGCGGAGTGGGGTCTGCCCATGCTCTCCTCGGAGTTGGGTGGCAGAGTGGGGTAGAGGGAGAACTGTGCGGGAGACAGGGAGAGGGTCCGAGTTCACCTGGACTGGACACGGACGTTTTCCAGCCTGGTTTACTCCGGTAAAAACATGTTCCATGTTTAAAAAAATAGTTGCACGGAAAGACACTGAAATTTGACCTTGGCAGTTATACAATACTTATGAAGCATGACGCTACTTGATGCTATCTGCTTTTGGTATTTCAACCAGAAAATACGAAGAGAGCCGTCAACAGATCAAAATCGGGATGATAATTAGTGGCTGAGAAAAACTAGGAGAGACAACGGAAAAACCACAAAGTAAAGTCAGCGTGATAACAAAGAACCTCGACATATTCACACTATGGAAGATTTTCCTTCATGGACTTTATCAATCATTAAAGTTACTTGATGCATTGATTCACTGTGTTGTGTACAGTTTCAAATGAGTAACCAGAGCAAAAATGTGATATGATTCAAACTCAAGTGTGACAATCACTCTTTGTTTTGGAAACATGGATACTATTAATTTAGCGTGCGCACAGACTTTTTATGCTCCTAGATTATCTAAAATGGTAACTGTCATGGTACCGTTATAATATACCACTCCTGTCCATACGTTAAGAGTTTTACCAATAAACAATGGAGAAGCCGAGCTATGCAGTGCGAGGTACAAGGCCCAGGTAACTCTCCCTCCAATGGCTCCCAACTTTCTAGCTCGAGCATTCATCCAATTTCTCTACAACAAGTGCCTTCTCTCTCAACCTTACCTTCTCATCACCAACTAAGCCTACTCCTTCCCTCAACGTTCTCTACGAGGTGAAAACCGGGCGAGAACATCCTTCAATACTCAACAAGGTGAAAACTGGTGAGTATTCTCCTAGATATTCAACGAGGTGAAAACCGGGCGAATATCTTCCTTACCTCTTACCCAGATATCCAAGGAGGTTAGAACCGCGCGGATATCTTCCTATGCCAATATTCAACGAGGTGAAAACCGGGCGAATATTAACCTAAATCCCAGAGGCGTATCCAAGGAGATGAAAACCGCACCGATACAATCCCTCGCGCTCCTCGTTCTTCCGAAACTCCTATCCAGTCAAAATTCAACTCAGTCACATTTTCATTCGTCAAATTTTACTACAATTAAAATTTAATCAGAACCAGAGTCATCACAGTAACTATTAAATACTAATCTAGGTCCATAAAATGGTATTTTAAAGCAACAAAATAGTACTATTGGGAGAAAAATTGAAATTACCGTATAGTGCCTAGCCTATAAATCGAGTACTGGAGCCGGCCCGGGAACAGGTTGATAAAAATGCGTGGGATTCAATAATAAAATCATCTATTATTTGTTGTTACTTATGAAGCATAAGGTAAATAATAAACTGTTGTGTAATAATTTACCTGTATATATGCCCCTTCTGCATGGACCACTGTTTTCTCTGGTAAATACCTACCCTCGTGCTCCCCCCAGGAAAGCATTAAATCGTGTACTGAAGCGGCCCGGGAATTACAGGTTCATAAAATGCGTGGGATTCGATAATTAAACCATTAAATATTTGTTGTTATTCATGAAGCATAAGGTAAATAATAAGCTGTTGTGTAATCATATACCTGTATAGATGCCCCTACTGCACAGACCACTGTTTTCTAAGGTCAATACCTACCCTCGTGCTCCCCCCCAGGAGAACCCTAAATCGAGTACTGAAGCCCGCCAGGGAATTACAGTTTCATAAATATGTGGTGGATTCAACTAATTCTATCAATGATTATTTGTTGTTATTCATGAAGCTTGACGTTTGTTTAAATTGAAAAAAGCACCTAACTATCAACAAAATCCAAGAGCCATCATTCTTCAAATGAAATAATACCACAGAACAACCAACTCGACTTCATACAGCCATGTGATTACAATCAGGTGTTCCCTAGCAATGATATCTGGGCCGGATTTATACCGTCTCATTCACGATCATGCTGACGAAGTTTTTCGGTGCAAACGAACGGCTTGACGTACAATGGTCTGGGTGGTCTCAAAAAATTCTTTAGTTCAAGATCCATTTAAACACGTAAAAAATCATACCCTTCTATTGAAAGTTTTCGAGCTACGCCGTTCTGAAAATTTCATCCCCTATTTTTCACCCCTTAGAGATGACTTACTGTAACGCCGAGCTTCGCGGACCAACCAGACCCCACATGGGACCTACAAACCAAATTTCATTAATTTTGATTCATGATAAATAGGAAAAGTGAGAAGTATGGCGTACGGTGTAGTCGTAGGCGGAAGGGCAGAAATTTGTGTATTCCATTTTTGGATTCTACGTAGGTACCACGAAACGGAAACCATCAAATTTTGAGGGGGGTTTAAAATTTTGTTTTTCTTCATGCTCGATTCCAAAGGTTCATTACTGAAAATAATAAACCAAAATTATGATCAGCCCACATTTTCCTACATGCAAACGAACTATTGGCTTTGTTTTAACAGGAAAAAACTTATTTTCCTTCACATTTTTTGCTCCAGATCTGGAATATTTCAAGGAACGGTTGGTTGTTTCGATCTATCAATACTCACATTCGGTTCAGCATTTCAGAAAGCATGGGAGTCCAGGCAAAATTCGACTAAGCTGTTTTGGGACTAAATATTTCTATATAAAACTGACTTTTCCGTTCAAAAACGGTCATATTAATTGAAATGATACCTATAAAAGCTCTTGCAAGCAGCTTTCAATTGAGTAACCGAAAAATTATCGAGCAAGTCCCCAATTGCGCGCTGATTCCGAATATCACAAGAAATGCAAGTTTAGCTCCATCCCATTATACAACCTACCCGTACTAGTCCTCTCGCCATTTCCATGACCCCAAAACCATCCTCCCATCCATCTAATCTTTGGAATAAAGGATGATACAAATAAAATCCGTGGAGTTGTTCCTTAAGAGCGCTATATCTTGTGGGTGATGCTGGGGTGGTAGCAGCAGTGGCGGCTTCAAATGCTAAAACTAAAAAACGATAAGGGTTGAATAATCGTAATTTGAGAAGAAACTTCTCAATTCGAACTCAAAACTTGACCTACTGAGGATTTCAGAAGCGCTCGATCTTGGAATTACTTCTCTCAATGGCTTGCCTTGATTGAGTCAAACGCAGTAATATTGCACTCTGTGCCTCCTCTTACTATTGAATAATCAAAGGGAAACTTTGAATCTGTGGAGAGCAAGCAATGAGATAATCGCGGCATCCTTAGGCCATTATCGATCTCGCACCCTGATGACCTTGCACCGGACACGCCATTTGTTTAGTTACAAAGAAAATACGCTCTAAATAAAACTGCTGTATGAGTGAAAATCCAAGAAAAGTAATATAGAACTACCTATACAACTTGCGTTTTTCTGCTAAGCTTTATCCTTGTTTGAAGAACCTACGAACTAACACAATTATTGTACACTCTATTGTTTTAGCAATTTCCGCTGGGAAGACGACGCGACGTACCGACGGGAGACACATCTGACAATGAACACGCTAAATATTCCATAATAATGACTCCAACAAGTATGTAAATAATGTATGTAGACGAGTGACCCTGGGGATACATCGCTCGACTTGCAAATTCCAGGTTTAATGGCTTCTCTTGCTGTAAGTAAAACTCGTAAGTAGATAATTTTTGTGTGACTTCAAGTGATATGCACTTGAGTTTGCTCAGTACTAAACATTGATATTGCCATCATCTCAATGAAGAACTTAAACGCTATGCCATTAATTTCCCAGACGGGTTTTTTGGAACTCTGACGCTTACCTCTTACCTAATGATGTTTTCCAAGACGAGACCTTGAATACATGGTGGTGTGCTGAGATCGGTGTGGTCTCGGCCCAGAGAAACGTATCAGTTTGGAATCTCAGCAGAACAACACCCTCACGATACTCGGCTCAGATCTTCAGTGACACGTAATGATTGACTGCTCTACTACATGGCTGAAGCTAGTAATTTTCTGGCGATCCAAATGTTGAATACCCTCTTTTCAAACAACTGATAATTTCATGAATTTCGCGAGTTACTCTTCGAATGGTCTTCAGTTGCCGCTTTCGGTGGTTTTGAAAGTTGCCACTTTTGTATCGCCATCCTGTTCAGTTCATTAAGCCAACAACGATAAGGGTGGAAAGATCGTGCATAAGTAATCGTAAGCGTGCTGTACTATGTTAGGTATTATATTATCTATTGTGAGGTATTATGGTAGGTTTCAGCTTTCATTTTTGTCCTTGTGTTTAGTGACAAGGTAAGTAAATCACTATGGTAGGTTTCAACTTTCATTTTGTCCTGTTTAGTGACAAGGTAAGTAAATCACTATCACCTAAACTGCTAATCACGGCTATTAATACTGTTCCATATAAGCAATTCATCCAAGTATATATTTTTCTAGCCTACAAGAATGCCCACAAGAATTATGAAATTGGGGGGGGGGGGGGGGGGTCGATCCCGTCAAATATGTAGGTGCGGAAAAATACAATTACACCCATCTGTTTCTAATCTCATCATGGGTACGAGCTATTCCGATGCGAATCGTGTGTTATTGCGATGAGGCGAATAATTCTCGTAGGTATGTGGGCAGAAGTCAGTTTGAACGCGGGGATGCGATCCGGACTCGAGAGTAACCCACTAATATTATAGTCAGCTCCTTGAAGACCTTGTTCAACCGGAAGCCATTCAGAGATTGAGAATTTGTTTGCGACCAGAGAGCAGAGGTAGAAATCACTGGAATTTCGCCGACAACATCCAATTACTTGGATGTTTGGTAAACCCTCTGGGCTCGCACATGAAGAACTTGGGAAGAACGGAAGAGATCCACGACGGCTATCTCCCCCGTAACTATCTATTACCGTATAGATCTATGACTACTCATGTCAATGACGGACTAATTATCCAACGCCGTTCTACCCATCTCGCTTCCACTCGTTAATAGGATTGGGTTGATAAATCCTATCCCATGGTTTAATTTCCCGAATGGGCACGCCCGGTAGAGGGGCCATTTGCTCCAACACCATCTGAGTCACTGCTATTCTTAAAATTTCTGGACACTGTTAAAACATTCTTCATTTTAGAGGTAAAATTAGTCTGGTTATCATCAAATCAAACTCACTAGTTGCAAGAAAACGGTAAGTTCTGGTTCATGCCACTGCATGATTCTATGCATCTACTTTCTTGCAAGAACAAGCGATATCATAGAACAGTTTTTAGAACTCAAGCTCTCAAATATTTCCCTAACACTAAGTAATTTTGACTCGACAATGATTACTTATTGCCTACCTATACTTAGAAATGTTCCATAAGAAATTTCAATTTGGCGGAATGGAACCATATCACTCAAATCTTACTTTGCTTTTGTATCTATCAAGGCAGCATAAAACCCTTGTCATCACTTTTAAGAGAGAAAAAGTTTATGTAAAAAAACTTTTTTCAGTGCTTTGCGCTAAATCGGTGTGAATTTGCGGTTTCCTGGATGTGTGAATGGGCTGCAAATATTTTAGTGTAGTATCGTGTTTAGTTGGGCCGCCGAAGATGGAGTTCATAAAATTACATACATTCTTCATAATTTCAAGATATTCCCAATTTCACCGGATGACCCCAGAACAGCGCTTTTAGAAGAGGCCATACAACAATTTTGCATTGGTGCTTACTTGCTGATCAAATGATTCATTCCAAAATGTGATACATGTGTGTACACCCTAGTTCTCGTTCTGGATGGAACGAGAGGGACCGGAGGTAATTTTCAAAACCTTTGTTGATTAACAGGTATCCCTAGAAGTCCTAGACCTACGGAAAAATTTGCAGGGTTGACATCCTTGCAACTGGGGTCGATCATCGATCGTTGAGAACGCCTGACCCAATTGGCTATATTCTTCACCATATTTATATTCGGGAAAAAGTTTTACCTCCTAAACCCCGTCACTTAACGTTTGAGAAGTGTAGAATCTAAACCTGTCCGTCTTCTGTGTCACCGATATCTTGCTTAATTTATGAGCGAACAAAAACATTCTGCCCTTGGTTGTGTTCCCTAGCTCTGCAAACCCAATTCACCCACACCCAGGGATTTAAAACGTTAAAAATGGGCGAATAACTATTTTCTGAGGTTCAAGAAACACGGGCAAGTGGATATCGGTTTTTTTGTTTGTTTTATTTTGTGTTTTCTGATGGGCGTTTTAAGAAAAATACGTTCGCGCCAGCAGCCCGGTTTTGATGAAATTGGTGAGATAATTTTTTTAGGGTCTACTACAACCTAACCTCCAAATTTCCTCTAAGACTTTTTGGGAAGTTTTTTGGGATCTAGCAAGGTTTCACGTTGTTATAAGCCTAGCAAGGAAGAAACTTGTATGGACCATCCGAATTACAACACTTCCACATTTCAGCTAATTAAGACCATTCTTTCAGATAGCTATGGGCGTGAAACGAATTTATGGACACATCGACAGATATACAAGGGACAAAATTTTTTTAGGAACATTTTAAATGCAAAATGCGAGTTGACATTTTGATTCTGGAGACAAGCTTTTTCCTTCCCTAAAGTGACAACTTTGCTTCCGCTACCGACTTTGGTAGAGTAGGTGCCCAATAACAAGATAAATCTTCGAACATACTGCAGGTCATGAATGACCTGGAACTTAGATGGCGAGCAATAACTGTGATGAGGGCATATACTCGTTATATCTACAGCAAATAAACGTAAGAGTTAAGGAATTCGAAACTGATTCAAGGAAATATCATAATTCATCATGGGGGTTTGTGTTTTCCTTCCCCCTTTCGTTCACTGACTTTAAATGAGGTAACGAACAGAATAATGCATTGGAACTGCTATGGCTGGACACTTATTTTGGTTATAATTCTAGCAATATTTTCAACAGGAAAAGCTCTCAGTAGGTTACCCAGTGGTTCTTACTGAACCACGCGATGTCATAATTATAACTGTGAACGGTCAACTTTGACATCTGTCGGGAAGACGGTCAGTTTTCTTGGTCATTTTCACTCAAGAGAAGAAGATCCAAAGTGAGTGATAGGCACATGACTATAAGTACGATTAGGGGATTCTGCCAAACTTGGCAATTTTGAAAATGTTTGATTTTTAGAATTGCGCATTTCGAAAAAAAAAAAATCCGTTGCCGTAGTGGTTTGTGTCGTTTGTGTTCATGACGGTACGTTTATTGTCGAATGAAATCTGGGGGACACCCCCAGACCCCCGGATTATAACAGTTTAGATCAAGGATCAAAGCAAGGAAACATGGAACATGTTTTTCGAATAGGTACATGATAACAGAGGATATGGAGATATGTAGAAAAACGTCTGCCAATTCGAGTAGGCACTATAGCTTCCTCACTTGAATCACATGAACGTATAGACTAGTTGGGTAGGTTCGTTATGAAACGGGACCATCTGCGATCCAACCCGCGTGTACCCTCAAAATTTCATCTCTCTACGACTATTTTTCGCGTAGTTAGAAGCGTTATAAGGAAACGGTCAACATTTCATGTTAGCGCATGCGGAGAGGGAAATTACAGTAAGATTCCAATGAAGTTCATATGGAACCATCGATGTATTATACTGATCGACCATCCAAATGAGAACTCATTTCAACGATAATTAAGATAGTTATGGGCACTCCAAGTATGTCACGTTTGCGCATGCGCAGACTAAATTCATGATTTTGAAACGGGACCATCTGCAATCCAACCCGCGTATACCCTCAGAATTTCATCTCTCTACGACTATTTATCGCGTAGTTAGAAACGTTACAAGGAACTGGTCAACATTTCATGTTCGCGCATGCGTAGATCAAAGTTACATTACCATTCCAATGAAATTGATTTGGAACTACCAAATATTATTCCTGACCGACACTCCAAGTTTGAATTGATTTCAACGATATTTAGGGTAGTTGTGGGTGTTCCAATTATTTCACGTTTGCGCATGCGCAGACGAAAGTTACGGTACTTTATCAATGATTTTGGTATGGGACCATCTGTGACTCAACCCGCACCTACCCTCGAAATTTCAGCCCATTTCGACCATTATTTCGGGTAGTTATGGGTGTTGCAAGGAATTACTACAGACAGAAAGACACGGAACCAAATACGTTCCTCGATGTCTGAAACGGAAAATGGTATTTGGAAATTTTCATTTTGGAGGACATGAACTTTTTTGTACTCAATTACGAATCCAAGGCTTCCCTGCCTTCGATAGTGAGGAAGCAGAAAAACGTAGGATTTCCAAGCCTCGGACCAGCGACCTAACGCAATGTCATGGAATACACGTCCTCAGCTGCTTTTGGCGTTTTTAGGGTTGGTAGAACCCCCTCGGCAGTTGCCGGCGGAGTGGGGTCTGCCCATGCTCTCCTCGGAGTTGGGTGGCAGAGTGGGGTAGAGGGAGAACTGTGCGGGCGACGGGTAGGGGAGAGTTCCCCTGGACTGGACCCGGATGTTTTCGAGCCTGGTTTACTCCCTTAAAAACATGTTCCATGTTAAAATGTATTTTTTCGCCATATATCAGAAAGTTTTGTTCAGTTGATATTTCTTTAATCATGTAGTAGTAAGTATTAAAAAATCGGTTGAAAATTAAGCCCGGGGCAGCGCACACAAGGTTTTTTCGAGAGAAAAAAACACGTTTTTTTACCCCCTTTAGAAATAAATTTCGGAATTCCGGCGAGGTAGTGCACAACTAGACATATTTCTGCATCGTACAAAGAAGAATCACGCGAATCGGCTGAGAATTGCGGCCTGGGCAGCACATACAAGATTCTGTCACACACACACACACACACACACTCACACGTGCACACACCGCGCACGCACTTGTGGATAGTCAGTAGTCAAAATCGATTAGAACGGATGGAGTCTTGGATAATTTTAGGGCGCAGCTACATCGGCCTCTAGAAAATCAACGAAATCGAAGAATGGAATGAGGACATTAAATTCGAATTGGTAAACAAATTAATGTAAGTAGGTAGTAATACTATTAAAGTACCCACAGCAACAATAGTACTACTACAGTACCCACAGCAATCTTCAAGGAAACGGGCCTCACTGACTGACATTTGCCGAAGTACCTACCTACCAATCCACTGAGAGTCCATTCATTCTCTGCTGTCGGTCAATCCCCGTTCTTTGCAGAACAAAATGTGATCTACATTAAATAAATTTCGCCCATTTACCTTGGCTTGCGCACTAGCCAAAACGGGCAAATTAATCGGCAAAAAAGCATTTCAACAACGATGTTTGACATCACAATCACACAACACTCAACCAAGGAACCTGTCAATAGGTCAACACAACACTTCTTCTGTTTTCCTTATCACAGATCTTATTATTTGACGAAGTTTCGAATTATATGGTGAGTGAAACAGATGGATACTTTCGACAGAATTCGCGAAAAAGGCCTGTACGGTGAATGGAAGAATGAAGTGGCCGTGTACGTTAAATCTACTGTAATCCTAGCAGATCTATGGAGCAGGCGTCGCCGCGGGCCACCAGCAGAGCGCTCTAACCCAGTCCTGTGCACGAGGCCTACAAGGTTTTGCTATAGGCAGATTCATTAGAAGTTCCGGCCATGATACTCAGGTCTACCCTAGATTTGATGCTAGTGAATAAATAGATATATAGATAGGAATCTATTTTATTATTTGAATCACCGCACTTTTCCTTATCTGAGAATCTTGAGCAACCTACTTTTTATGACAGGTTCTCGTGAAAATCAATCATTTCCTTCTGATACTTCTTGAATTATCTCAATTATACGACTCGAGTACTTTATTGAGTAATTATCGAACTTCAGGAATTATGAATAACAATGGAAGGTAGTTATGAATGCTAAATGAGATATCGGAATAACAGTAAACTTAGCTCGGTACTGAAATTGATCACTCGAGAATGACCAAGTGCTTGAAGCGCTACTCGGAGAAATAATGAGCAAGTCAAGACTCATGTTCTACGATACTGGAATTCTCAGCGTATATTTAGCAATCATGGAAGAAAGGGAGAGGAAGGTCCAGTCAATGTAAAATCGTGTGCATATGAATACTATTCATCACTATAGAATCCAGGGATAATCGATAGTAGTGCACTCTACACAGCAGTATAGTGAATTAGGTATTTACAGGTTTTCAACCAGCAAACCTAGATGGAGTTCACCAGCCAAACTAGAACCATCAAAATTTAATAAATTACGATCTTTACTCTTATTCTTTCCAACGTCTCTATTCCCTAAAATGTTCCAAATTACGAAAAATTATCAACATGACAAATACCACCAAAAGAAAAAATTTATAGGGTAGGTATCTATTTCTATTTCAATCTCACTGGTTGGTGAACCTTTCCACTTGATAATGGGCTGCATTGTCGACGAAGGATAAAACTAAAATGAACCTGAAAAAATAATAGCTGTGTACCTACCTGGAGTACCCACACTGATTATTATTAATAATTTTCAGGGCATGAGGAAAAAAAAAACTCTATAACCATTATTGTGGACTATATTTTGAAAACTTACAAACTTTGTGCTATGGTCATGAAATTTCTCTTTACGCTATAGTCACGAAAATTTACAAACTTTATGCTAGTGTCATGAAATCTCTCTTTTGGAAATGAACTGAACATACTCTGACGTGATCTCTAATGTATTTAGCACTTCTACCGTTCAGGACTGGAATATCGACGGAGAGCAGCCAGCATTTCTGTATGAAAAGGAAAAACCCAATGGTAATTAATGTAGGCACTTGGATTATTTCCAGGTTTCCTGCATGCATAGAATAGATCGTACTGGACATCAAAATTGGCTTCAGCTCCGTCCAATCAACAGGGCAACTTTCAGGTAGGAAATCTGAGGACGTACCTCAATACGTTGACAAGGGAAATGTGAACAATGTCTGTCAATAAGTCTAGCGCTTAGCTTTCTCGCACGGATCCACTGCGTAATTATTGTACAAATGTGAATATTATGATAAGTGACACATCATGTAAATGTTGATAACAATGCTCCCACGACGTCAGTTGACAGAATCAAAATACTAAGGTAAAACTAACGTAGCGCGAGACGTCATCTGCTTTCTGTCTCTGTCCCCTCCAGCGGAAGAGTGAGATCCTAGGAGTGTGAAATCAGATTGATGACACCACCCACTTTGTTCTTTCCTTTCTTCAAATTTATTACAAAATACATGTACATCTATTTTTTCATTGACCTGGAGGGTTTCAGGCGACAACTACATTACTTTCTTATACTACCAGACTCAGGCAGAAATGCTAAGTCATACATACCTACAATAGAGGATGAGATACGAAATTATTATTGAATAAAAACTACTTACTTACCTACCTTCATTTGCGGGAGGAGAGTGCTGGGAAATGCGCTCTTGAGGTGACCGAAGCCTACGGCACCATGGAATTGTACATTTTAGCTTCATGGTGCTTGCCTCGAAGGTAAGAAACGACGAATGAGTTTAAATCCATGATGAAAGCTACCGAATCTATCAGAACGAATAATGAAAAAAAAAAGAAGTGAGAAAGAGAACGGAGGTAAAGAAAAATAAGCACACTAGCTTAGGTAGAAAGTCCTATGGTGAGTTGGATAAGGAGCGAATTCGCAAAGGACACACATGGCATCAGATGAAACTTCTAGAGCATTTGAGAACATGGATGGTAACGATGTACTGCGGATCTGAGGATAACTACAGCGTTTTTTGAGGTTGCTAGAGGAGACGACAAAACGTCGATGGATACCCATCGATATGATTGAAACTGGTCAAGAAATACTTGCTCTTTGTTCCAAAACGCTGCAAATTATTGCACAACAGTTTATAACTTACCTGTGTAGAAGCCCTTTTTGCGTAGATCACTGTTTTCTGGGGGTCAATACCTTAAAAGCCCTTAATCGAGTACTTGAGCTGGCCGGGCAATAATAGTTTCATAAACATGCGGTGGATCAAGAATTCTATCATGCCTTATTTGAACTTATTCATGAAGCATAACGTTTGTTCAAGTTACGAAAGTGCCTTTAAAAAAAAGTTCAAAATAACCATCGTTCTTCAAACTAAATAACGGCATGACCAACTCGATTTCATACAGCCATGCGTGATTACATACTTGTATAATCAGATATTCCCTAGCAATGAAATCTGGGCTGGATGTATACGGTTTTATTCAAGATCATGTTGACGAAGCTTTTCGGTGTAAACTGCAGGGCCTTACTGTGAACGAACGGCTGGACGTTCAAGGCTCCGGGTGGTCTCAAAAAACTGTCAAGTTCGAGCTCAATTTCAAAGTGTAATAGAACATATTGGCCAGTCGAATTAGATCCAAAAGGAGCGTCAGATGGCATTAACTCGGACAAAGCTGGAAATCGTTTTAATCGCTTTACCTAGTCCTAAATATGTGTAATCTGAGTTTGCTCGACCGCAGGAGGTCTGCTTAATTTTTGGCAGCCCAAAAATCTCGAAATTGTCGAACTTTCTTCAGTTTTGCGTTTCTGCTCCAAAACTATCGATATTTCAGCAAACTTACCATTACCAAAACGAATGACTACCCTAAACATTAAAATCGGTTCAGTGATGCAGCCAGAATCATTCGGCAAAAATCGACAATTTTTAGCAACGTGGCGGAAAAAAACCACAGTCATGCAGCATGGCTATAAGAGCGAATTTTCGAAGTTTTCGGCATCTTCCACCTCCGCCTAAAATTTTCTGAAAATTAATTTTCGGCCAATGTTTTCCCAACTTGATACCATACAAAATTAAAACAGGAGTAGTTTTACGCAAAGTAAAATCTGGGGTGGAAGGAGGGGGAGGGGGAAATCAAAAATGTTTTGAATACCAGAAGAGTAGGTACCTATTGGGTACGTAACAAATTTTTTGTTCCATTTTTTGCCGAGTAACACCTCGGTTTGTAGATTTTCCAACGCTGAACACGATGGTGAAGTCAGAATTGCGATATCCCATTCCGTTATCAGATTAGAGCAGTCGAACCAGGAAGAACATCTCAAGAAATAACCACGTTCCTTCATCTTCAAAGTGCTCCAGTTTGAGAATGGAATGAGATATCGCAATTCTGATTTCACCATCGTGTTCAGCGTACAAAAACCTTTAAAATGAGGTGTCACTTGTCAGACTTTTTCATTTTGGGAATTTATGGGTAATTTTCCCCCCCTAAAACTCCCCAAAACTCCCCAAAACTCCCCCTTAGGGTGACCCGATTCTGCCCATCTTCGAACTTAGCCTGTCGATTGCCAAGACAGATTGTTCGTGCAAATTTGAACTTTTTATCTCAATTCTTTCGAGAGTTATCGTCTGGAATGACACATATATATATAAATATATAAATATATATATACATATAATTTTTGGTGTCTTTCGGCAGGGAATTCAGGATGGTCTGAAACGGATTTTGGTATAAAAATCTTTCGGAAATTCGAGTTTTAAAAATTTTGGACCGAGAACAATAGCTTCCTTTTCTTCGAAAATTCGCTAAAAAAGGTAAAGTGACTTTCAGAGTGCCGCAAATTTTTTCTAAATGAAAAAGTCATGGAATGAAAGTTGTAGAGCGTCAATTTTTAAATCAAACGCACCACAGTGTTTTGGACATAATGATATATATATATATATATATATATATATATATATATATATATATATATATATATACCTATTTCCAATTTTCCGCCTATCACTCGTGAGATCGTGTGTACTTCCTGTACTCCTTCGAAGACAGATGTTTGTCGCTTTCTAGAGGAGCGTTTTGGTACAAGACTGACTGCCCCCTGAAGCAACTGAGTCGCAATATGCGGGAACACCCCTTCAGCACTTGCAGGGACACCGCGTTGAGCATCTAAACTGGTGAAGGCTCTTTGGTGCTTGTGACGGACGTTTCCCCTCGAAGGAAGGCCAAACGCACTGGACGCCGCCTGCTAGGGAGAAGGCCAATAGAAGAAATTTTTCAACCCCCCCCCCCCCCCCCCCCCACCCACACACCACGGCAGTGGATCTACTTCGTGGCCATACCACGAGAACTTGATGGTAAGCCCGCAGCGAAGGTTGATCAGCTGCTGAACCAGTGGTAAGAAAGGAAGCTAAGCCTAGGCCAGTTTTTAATAAACTTGGCCGGAAGAGGTCGTAGAAGGATGACGTCCAGTGTTGGCATTCCTTCGAGAGGTAAGCGTGACACAGATATTGTTGCCCCATCACAAGCACCAAAAAAGGGGTACAACGAACGGTGCAGTTTCCGCAAATTCCACCTCAGGTGAAGACAAACACTTGTCTTCGAAGGAGCTGAGGAGTAGGAGTAGGAGGTATGATTGATGATGATGAACCTTCATCTTCAAAATAATCCAGAAAAATACTTTATCCGTAAATTAAATTAAGTAAATGGCAGCAGGTGCCTATCACAATCATTCTGTAAACAAAGAATAACCTTTATCTTGAAATGTTAACTTCTACTCCTACACTACCTTTCCAAAACCCATATTTGTACGCCAATTTTTCGACCACACCCCTGGGTGTATTCCGATCGGGCTGCCGAGCTTCGGAGCACACCTAGGGCCCAAATGGAGCACGTGTGCGAAAGAACGACGAATTTATACAACAATTTAAGGTAACTTTAAGGCTGAAACGTTGTTGGAACCTCAATTCTTCGCTCGTTGGTCAAAACCGACTTCATATTCGGTCTCCTCGCCCTAAAAAACACGCAAAACGATACCTCACATGCTCATGTTACTAAAACACCAAAAAAACCTATTTTTACACCAATTGTAAAACCACCATAACATCCTTGGGTATATTATTATGATCGGGCTGCAAAGTTTTGGGATAGAACTAGGGCCCAAACGTAGCCTTTGTGCGAAAAAACAGATTTTTTAGACCGAAAATAAGTAGATATGCATGACACGGCGGATGGGCATTGCATTTTTGGAATCTACGCATCTTGAAACGTAAAAGAAAAATTTGCAGGGATGTTCAAAAAATTTTTTGCTGAGCGAATACATAGGGGTATTATTCACAGAATAAGAAATCGCCGATGCGGAATGCAAAAACTATTGAAAGACTAGTGCTTACAAACCCGATGGTGGACAGGAGGGGGGGGGGGGGGTGTCACGCTATGGGAAGGTGGTATTCTAGGCAAGTATAGGTATACATTACAAAGGTGATCCCAAGAAGGACCGCTCCACAACCCCACCCGCCGTTTCCGAACGTGCGCCTTCGTTCTTCCACCGTCTCACAACTCCAAATTCAGAGTATCATACTTCCACAATAAGATTTCGTATTCGGCCGCTAATTTTCAATATTTATTTATGGAACTGGTTCTGACCTGAAATGCACATCTGTCCCAACATGGGACGGACGTGTTTTTGCAAAAACAATCGGTTTCAAGTGATAACAATTAATCATTCTAATCCTAATCTAATCAACAAAATTTTCGATTTTTTCCCCCCTTTCATACAGCCGTGTTTTATTGACTATAATAAACTGGCTGAAAATTCATCATTCCCTTGTCGAGATAGAACGGAAGTTCATCTTCCCTCTCACTCTTACAACTGCACTCCACATTGGCCTCAACTTCGGTGATCTCGCTGGAACCGGTTTATTACACGTTGGGCCTCTTTCTTTTTGGTACTGGTGGGAAGCTCGCTGGAATATTTAAACTGAAAAAAGTGCGAAAATGTCGAGGTGTCTGGGCAACCGAAAGTTGAGCAGACCTCCTGCGATTGAGGAAACTCAGATAACTCTTATTTATAATCAACTAAAGACATTAAAACGATTTCCAGCTTTGTTCAAGTTAATTCCATCTAAAGTCCTTATTTGATGGCCTAATACCCTTGTAATGAAAGTTTTCGACCTACGGTGTTCTGGGATTGTCAACCCCTTAGAGGAGACTTACAGTACGCCGAGCTTCGAGGACCCCAAACGGGTGTACAACCCAACCAAATATCATTAATTTTGGTTCATGGCAACTAAGGGGTGGTTGCTGAGCTCGAGGTTAGCGCTTACTCCTTATATTAAATGGAGATATTCCGAGATTAACAGAAAATTGCGTTGCCGAGTCTCGGACTATTTCTGGTCCATGACTATCTTTAGATCCGTGGTCAACTCCTAGTTCTCGACTAATTTTAACCCCGCCCTTCGTCAGGATTATCTCTTTGATACCAGAGTTATCTGTTGTGTCGAGATGTTCTCTTCATGTCGTGGTTCTTTTCTTCTGGTTGAGTATAAGGTTTACGTTCGTTTTGGTGTTTATAGTCTGTGTTTTTGGTTCATGATTGGTTTGAGTTTACAATAAGTTACGATCGAGTACCTGTAATACCTAGACTACATATCAAATGACACTCGGAAGCCCAGGTATGATGGGAATTCAATCCATTTGATCATCTCTCGGAAGTAGAGATCAAAGATAGATACATATTCTTAGAAGAAAGTGTTAGAGATTTGGTAGAAATGGTGACAGAGTTCATGGAAATGCCACACTCCAGAGCCCTCATACATACCTGTGTGGAAGAAAGTGTTGGTGGCTTTAAGGTTTTTTGACGAAGGAACCCTCCGCCGAGAAACTGGTGACTTACTGGGAGTGCCAGAAGCAACAACATGTCGTTACGTACACCAAATCGCTGGAAGTATAGCGAGAAATTTAAGGTGGCGGTTCATAATACTCTCACGATGGAATATGCGACCCAAACGAAGATGAAATTCTTCGAGAAATATGGATTTCTGGGTTCCTTGGATGGTACCTACCTCTTTCCCGACACCCCGCAAAAAACAGGAGTATCGATGAAGGAAGGGGTATTAATTAATGTAATGTGCTGTTGTGATGCTGATCACAAGATTACGAACATTGTAGCGAGGTGGAAAGTGAGCACCCACGACTCAAGAGTCTTCAGTAACTTCTCTATACGCCTACTTCGAGGATAATCCCTACAACAGGGGCTTTTTGTTGGCCGACAGCGCCTACCAGCAGAGCAGAATATTTTTCTTCTAGGTTTTTGGTGAAAACAATTGCTGAGCCATCGACACCCACTGAAGAACGTTGTAATACGAAATTAACGAGCGCCAGGTCACATCTGGCAAATGGAACAACAGCTGCATCAATTCACAGAACACTCTTCGGTTCAGCCCAACAAGAAATTGTGTAATCATAATAGCATCTGTGGTGTTACATATACACGGGATATATATAGAGGAATTCTGACGATGATGCTGGAAATGAAGATGAGGACGTGTTACCACCAGTTGAACGAATATGTTGACGTACCAGAAGGAATCACGACATGTGCTGCTGATTCAATTCGTCGCTTTTTCCAATGAATTTATATTGTACATCATTTTAATATCATTTGGTTCTGATCTTTCTCTAATGACGTTTTGCTCATCCAAATTTAATACCTACGTGAAGTGATTACACCTGTAATAATACTACTATCTTAACTACGAGTATTTTTTCATCTACCCAAAATCACGGTCGATTCGGAGCAAAACACGAGCACAAGTCTAGTAGGTCTAGGTACGAGTGAGCGCGAGATAACTAGTGAAATAAATTATAACAGAGATTTTGCGGTTAGAAAACAGATGATACCAACATAAGAACACAATTCCCGTACGTTTCCCTTCGTTGATCTAGGACTTACTCGGGAAAGACCAGAACTAATTTTTAGTTCCAGACAGATGATCCTGGAATTGAAAAATTTCGTCTGGGACTCAGTTCAACTCCGGGATTATGAAGTCTCGAACTAATAGTTAGTCAGAGATTTTCGAACTCTGAGCTCAGCAACCGCCCCTAAGGAAAAAAACAAAGTACGGAGTATGGACAGACATTATTGGTATATTATTTTCAATTGACTCGTAGGTTATGACAAGCTATCTCAAGTTGGAAATGAGGAAAGAGCGAGTAGGGTTAACAGTTTGCGATACCTACGTATTTTTACCCCCAATTAGATTATCGTTTTTTCTGTAACTGACTCACTTTCGGTCAGTTTGAGTAACTGCAACATGTATGTGTATGACAGCTATGCGTCATCCAAGTGTCCCCTGTAATCACAACACCATACTCTTGCTAATCAATATTTTTGTAAAATACCTAATAGGATGAGTGCCAACAGCTTCAATTTTGTTACATGATCTGCTCTAGTCTATTTAAACTCGTAAATCTTGGAAACATAGATTCAATTTGTTTGTGGACATGCACTGGGATAGTACCTTCGCCGGCCATGACCTAAAATGGCCGTTTATTACCAGCTTGCTGCGTCCGCTTCATCAAACATCCGTATTGTATTTCAACCTTGTGCGGAAACTAGCAACAGGCGCCCGTGAAAGCACAACACAACCTTTCGCATGCTAAGTAAATTGCGGGGGCATTGAAAAGATTTAATAAATTCTGGAGGGGCTGAAGAAGGAGGGAAGGCGATAGAACGAAGACTGGGGGAGGGGGGTGCTGGGTCGATAAATAAACCAAAAGGGTGGAAAGAGGGCGGCTGAGTAGATGAATAGCCCACCCGCTAGTATGCTAGAGGTTTGGCAAAGAGAAAGACGGTATGGCGGGAGAGGAAAAAGGTGAACTGACTTAGTCGGAATCCATTAAAATCATGGCAAGGTTGAAAATCCATTACATTTTCGTGACATAAATACTGCAATAACCGTATCATAGCTGCGAGCGAGAAGATCACAACCGCTCACAGCAGTGGTTTTCGAACTATTCTGGCCAGAACCCCCCCCCCCCCCCTCAATTAACGCTGCTACTGATCACATCAGCTCGCCATTACACAGAAATATGATTGAACTGTGCCTAGTGAGTGGACATATTCGCAAACTATGATAAACCCCCAACCCCCTTTAAATTCACAATCTAGAAAGATTCAAATATGTTTTGACACGTAGGCTAATAGTAAGAGAGCCAGTGGCCTCCAAATTTAACCGGAAGATCTATAGCTGGAATCCCCCTAAATTGAAGGGGTTTGATGCCCTGAAACGAGACCCGCGAGTCAGCCACTCCCTACCCGGGGCATTAATATAAACATTTCAAGTCAGTTTTCAAAATTTTGGCAACTCATTTAACCGAGAGATAAATGGTTGAAATGTTTTTCAAAATGTAGGTTTTAGATCACTGGTTTAGATTTCAGGGCGACTGACGGCCGATCCCGGGCCAATTTAGTAACTGACGCGTTCAAATTGGTTAAATTGTGCATCCAACTTGACCGAGAGATAAAGGGCTGGACGTTTTTCAAAATGACCAGCATGCAACCCTACATAACAATATACGACGACTGACGGCGTCAGGTAGGCAGATTTTATAACTGACGACAATTTAAATTTCGGCTGACCGAAACTTAACCGAGGGATAAATGGTTGAATTTTGTTTCAAAATGTAGGGTTTCTGTTGAGGGTCCAGGATTCAAGGCGACTGAAGACCTATTCCGGGACAACTTAGTAACTGACGCGTTCAAATTTGGTTAATTGTTCGTATAATTTCCCACCGACGTCTGAAATGGATGCAATTATATGAAATGACAGTTTCACATTTTCGTACAAAGAAACAAATGAACACTATGGAACAGAAGATGATTTTTCTACTCCTCATCCAATGATGAATCATCTGAAACAATAAAATAAAAAACGTTTAGTTGAAAAAAAAAGACATGCAGCGTGGTTGTTTGAAACACTACGTCCAGTGAACCTACAGGGTCATCCTTCGAACCTTAGTCCTCAAAAATCCGTGCAAAAAATTTCAACTTTTTTTCGACTCGAAACGGTAACTTCCGGAGACAGGATCCAGTTTTTTTGTTTGTTTTGGAAAACAGAACGTCTTCAGTACCTACCTAATAAATTTTTGTTCAAAAATTCTCCAATGATTTTCCTAAAAAAAATTAGTATAATTTATAATACCTATCACATTTTATCTAATAATGAAAATTATCTGAGACAGAGTATGTTCTCCAATATCGTAATCGTCGTTCGCATCTTCATCGTCAACATTATCGTCCTTTTAGTTCCTGCTGGCATCGAGGTCATTTCTATTTTCCTAGATGTCATCAATGCTGAGAGGCCCCATCTCTCCGGAAAACCAAACTGCTTCAATATGGTCATCAGTCACTATCCACCCATGATTATATGCCTTGCTTGTAGGGTCAAACTGGCAATGTCCTAGAACCAATGCTCCACAACCCTCCCAGAAAATGAGATCTTTTGATGTGTTCGCTCGGTCCAGCTTGGCTGGGGGGAATGGTGCTAGAATTGAAGGACTTAGCAAATTTGAGGACAGGTTCATTTGAGTTTATTTTAGGTATATAAGCTCTGCAAAATAGCTCGTATCGGGCTTCACTGACCTTTTTTGTACCCCGCAATCCCTACATTCTGCATACGATTTCATACGTGTCTTTCTTAATGAAATTGTCTGCAAGATTTTCGAATGCACGAACGAAACGAGGATCACAAGGAAAGAGAGTATTTTCCTTTTTCTGAAAAATGTTGGACTATGGCCGCAACCAGTGACTATATGAAATGCTGTCAATGCCCTGGATAATTCATTACTTAGTGTCTTGTGCTTTTCCAGTCTGAAGTGTTAGTTCCTGTTTGGACAAGTACGCTGTTAACGTTCACTGGAATATGACACATATTTGAAAGTAGTGCGACCCCAAAACACTAGCACATTTTCATGGTCTTCCATGCGAGGAAGGTGGAAAATAATGCGCGTATCAGCCTCTTCGTGGTCGCATTCGAGTTCAGTTTCTTCTTTCCTGAATATTGAGCCGTTATTTTTGTGAAACGAGTAACATTTTGTCCCACATGTGATGTAAAGTAAACGAGTTTCAGGCGAAAATGGTAGGTACCTACCATTTCTTCCCTTTCTAAATATTCAATAAAAAAACTTAACGAACGACTCCTTGATAGATTTGATAGTGCTTTACCGAAAAATTAAATGAACTTCCCGTGCAGGCTGAACACACAGCAGTGCCATAAGTTTTATGGCAATCTGCCAAAAGGTTTTGGGCACATCGGCAAGTAGGCGAAGTATGTCTTGCCGATATGTTTTTGACAGATACTTGAATCCTTCACTGAAGGCTGCAGAGAGGCGAAAACCGGCGAAGTAGTGCACCAGTGGCGTATCATATATTGGGCCCTGAACAACAAAGGCCGGCTGATATTGGTAAAGCACTTCGTTAAGTTTTTTATTGAATGTTTAGAAAGGGAAGAAATGGTACCTACCATTTTTGCCTGAAACCCGTTTATTTTACATCACATGTGGGACAGAATGTTACTCGTTTCAGAAAAATAACGGTTCAATTAAGGAAAGAAGAGACTGAACTCGAATGCGACCATGAAGAGATTATTTTCCACTTTGCTCGCATGCAAGACTATGAAAATGTGCTAGTCCGTTCTCCTGACAGAGACGTGTTGGTCGCACTACTTTCAAATATGTGTCATATTCGAAAGAATGTTAAAACGTATTGGTCCAAACAGGAACCACACAGGGTCCACACTTCAGGCTCGAAAAGGCTCATTCTCTGAACAAGACACTAGGTAATGAATTATCTAGGGCATTGACAGCATTTCATATATTCACTGGTTGCGGCCATACTTAAACTACTACTACTTGCTTAAATGAACCTGTCCTCAAATTTGCCAAGTCCTTCAGTTCTAGCACGATTCCCCTCAGCCAAGCTGAACCGAACGAACACATCAAAAGAGCTCATTTTCTGGGAGGGTTGT
This sequence comes from Leptopterna dolabrata, assembly GCA_954871275.1. Lineage (NCBI taxonomy): Eukaryota > Metazoa > Arthropoda > Insecta > Hemiptera > Miridae > Leptopterna > Leptopterna dolabrata. Next base: position 71,176,409 of record OX940974.1, on the reverse strand, counting down.
GCAGCACTAATGACATCTTGGAAAATAGAAATGAACTCGATGCCAGCAGGAACTACAAGGACGGTAATGTTGACGATAAAGATGCCAAGGACGATGGCTATATCGGAGAACATACTTCTGATTCAAGTAATTTTCATTATTACAATAAAATGTGATAGGTATTATAAATTATACTAACTTTTTTTGGGAAAATCTTTCCAGAATTAACTAAAATTTACTAGGTACTGAAGACGTTCTGCTTTCCCAAAAAAAAGAGAGATCCTGTCTCCGGAAGTTACCTAGTTAATTTGAAATTTTTGCACGGATTTTTTGTGGACCCTGTAGGTCCACTGGGAGTATTATTACAAACATTAGCCACGTACAACCACGCAGCATGTATTTTTTCCAACTAAACGTTTTTTGTCTTATTGTTTCAGATGATTCATCACTGGATGAGGAGTAGAAAAATCGTCTTCTGTTCCATAGTGTTCATTTGTTTCTTTGTACAAAAATGTGAAACCGTCATCTTATACAATTGCATCCATTTCAGACGTCAGTGGGAAATTATATGAACAATTAACCAAATTTGAACGCGTCAGTTACTAAATTGGCCGGGGATCGATCGTCAGTCGCCCTGAACCCTGGACCAGTAACAGAAAACCTACATTTCGAAACAAAATTCAACCATTTACCTCTCGGTTAAGTTTCGGTCAATCGAAATTTAAATTGTCGTCAGTTATGATATCTGCCCACCTGACGCGGTCAGTCGTTGTATATTGCTGTTTAGAGTTGCATGCTAGTAATTTTGAAGAAAATTCCAGCCATTTATCTCTCGGTTAAAACGGATGCACAATTTAACCAAATCTGAACGCGTCAGTTACTAAATTGGCCCGGCCTTCAGTTGCCCTGAATCCTGGACCACTAACAGAAAACCTAAATTTCGAAACAGAATACAACCATTCATCTCGGTTATGTTTCGGTCAACCGAAACTGAAATTGTCAGTTATGAAATCTGCCCACCTGACGCCGGCAGACGTTGTATATTGTTGTTTAGAGTTGCATGCTAGTCATTTTGAAAAAAATTCCAGCCATTTATCTCTTGGTTAAATTGGATGCACAATTTAACCAAATTTGAACGCGTCAATTACTAACTTGGCCCGGGATCGGCCGTCAGTCGACCTGAATCTTGGACCAGTAACAGAAAACCTACATTTTGAAACAATATTCAACCATTTATCTCTCGATTAAATGAGTTGCCAAAATGAATCTAAAATGTTTATATTAATGCCCCGGGTAGGGAGTGGCTGACTCGCGGATCCCGTTTCAGGGCATCAAGCCCCTTCGATTTAGGGGGATTCCAGCTATACATCTTCGGTTAAATTTGGAGGCCACTGGCTCTCTAACTATAAGGACTGAAACCGAAAAAGAGAATTATGTAAACCGAAAAAATTTCAATGTTCGAGTAGACGTACCACCTCTACCCAACCAACTCTTGACATGAACTCTATCCCAATATACCCGGGATTCCAGCTATACATCTTCGGTTAAATTTGGAGGCCACTGGCTCTCTAACTATAAGGACTGAAACCGAAAAAGAGAATTATGTAAACCGGAAAAATTTCAATGTTCGAGTAGACGTACCACCTCTACCCAACCAACTCTTGACATGAACTCTATCCCAATATACCCAGTATCGTTGTGAATGACACTTCTTTCAATTATAGATAATAATAGGACATTGATCATTTGATTTCGTGGCGAAGAGACTTTCAAATGAAGTATCCCAATGTGCAAGGACTTCTCGTTGCAATCAATGTACTGTTCGCATCAATCTGTACTAGACTGTAGGTAGATTGGCATGGTTTTAAGCTTTGACAAAATGTTCGCTCAAAATTCAGATGTCTTGTTCGATTTCCAAACGCCAATTCCACTCACCACGCATGATCTGGTGAACTGAAATACTCGCACACACCATGTTCATTATACACAATGTCGGTACGATGCGTCTTGGTATCGAAATGCGACTGCTCGAGATCCTTATGCCGATGCGTGTTGATCCTCGGGAATCGGGCAGAGTAGTACAAACGTAGACATCCGGGATGTAGCTACTCCTAACACCAGGTGATTCGGAATTTAGGGAGGAGCGAACGGAGGAATTCCGAGCGTTGGCGAACCCCTTCCTTAGATCATCGCATCCCAAGATGATTCCAGTTTCCTTGACTGGCCAAATGGTGCTTTCTTACTACACAAACCTAATCAATCGGAGGTCAGGTACTGCAGGAGTGATTAGTAGAACTAGGATTTAACTCCAGGACCCCGATATTACCAATAAATTAAAGCCACTATATACGTGCAAATGGGTTTGGATTTATTTACACCACTTTAATTGTTTATATTATGTCTATATAGATCTACATATGAAAACCATAAATACATTGAGACTTGGCCACTAGGTATAATGGTGGGGGGGGGGGGGGGGGGCTCTTTACTCAAACGCTAACGAACTTCATTAGTTTTTATGAACTATCCCTATAGGCTTCTCATGAGAACCCCCCCCCCCCCCCCCCCCCCAAGGATAGAGAAGAAATATTCGTGCTATTTCGTAAAAAGAGAAACCGGAGTTTAAGCATGGAAAATTTTAAATAATATAGGGATTTAACAAGGTAGGTAGGTAAGTTTTGCACATCGACCTTCTAGATACCTAGAGCTTGTCGACTCAACCTCACGCTTAGCTGTGCCGCTTCGTTTAATAAATGATAATGAGTATCAGTTGTGTTCTGGTATTTCAATCATTTATCATCTGCATCAATTTAAATTGATTCAAGCTACCTACTATAACTATCAACAAATTTTTACCTTTTATCGGAAATCTGCAATTGTGTAACGGATCGGTAATTTCATCAAATCCATCATTACAACTTTTCGTGAACTTCTATATAAAACTTTTCGCTATTTTAGTCATTTTTACACATTTTTTATCCCTATAAAGTCAAACCTGACGCAATCTTTCACAAATACTTTCATTATTGAAATCCCTGGCTTGCAGTTTCAGACCACCATTCCATGTAATTTTTCGTGAAATTATATAATTTTTTCGAGATTTTAACAATTTTTAGAATTTTTAACCCGTATAAAGTCAAATTTGACCCACTCTTTTGAGAAAAATATTTCTATAATCGAAATAGACTCTCTTTCTGCAGTGAATCACCATCCCACACAACTTCAGATGAATTAAAATTGATTTTAGGCGATTTAGCACTAATCACCAATTTATACCCCAAAAATCCATATTTGACCCCTATTCGATATGAGAAATTTTGAAATGGTCTTTTTCTGTCATTACTCACCCTTCCGTGCCACTTTCAGTGATTTTATATCAATTGCTAGCAATTTTAACCGTTTTTACCGATTTTTGACCCCTAAAAACTCTTAATTTGACTCCCTTCGAAGTCATCCTTTTGTTTGGCAATACGAACATTTTGACGAAAATTTGAATTTTTTTAATCATTTAACTTGAAAACGGGAAAACACTCTTGGTGATATAATATATAAAATTTGGTAACAGAGGGTAGAAATTTAAAGATGAACAGACAAAAAAAACTTACAATTTCAAAGGGAATATTTCGGGAATATTCTTTGAAATTGTAAGTTTTTTTTGTCTGTTGATCTTTAAATTTCTACCCTCTGTTACAAAATTATATATATATATATATATATATATATATATATATATATATATATATATATATATAATCCCCCCCCCCCCCCCAACCCGATTGTAAAAATTTACTCGCCAACAAAACCTCCTCGGCCGCAAAAAGTATTGATAACTACTTTGCACGCCGAAGCAGCATGCGCGGATGTGCATATATAGAAACCTTTTCTTTCCCCCCTCTGTTGGATGAGTATAGAAACCTGTTCCTTACCCCCAAAACTTGAAATTTCTTTCAACGCTGTTTGGCGGGCAGCCCCCCCCCCCCCCCCCCAGGCATATATATAGATATATATATATATAAACATGAATTTTTTGTTAAATCTAGGGATGAATTCAGGAGGCTCCGAAACGGATGCCTATTAAACAAATTTCAAAAACTCACGTTCTAAAAAATTCAGACCCATTGCAAAAGCTTCAGTTTCTTTGAAAATTTGCTAAAATGGCCTTATTATCGTGACTCCATTACCAAATCCGCTCACAATCATACAGGTACCTACTAGCGCTATCTCGAGTACGCCAAGCATATAATACGGGATAGCGAAACCTAAATACCTGTCGACAGATCACGGAAGCGTCCCGCCCACCAAGAAAAGCAAAAAACACGAGGCGACAAAGAACACTGTTTACACAGCAGAATAATTAGGGGTATAAACATCTCATTTTATACCCCCCTGGGGGTCACCGGTTTTGATTTTGTGTAACACCCATTCTCGAGGAGCCCCTGAGCACGTGTACCAAATGCAACCCCTCAGGACCATCAGGTTATGCAAGACTGAAATCGCCATTTTTCAAGCTGTTCTTGTTATTCTTCTTCTGTGACAGGGCTACAGCCTCACAGACATAAAGGATCGAGCTGAAATTTTGCACACACATTCGTTTGCTTCAAGGAAGTGCCTTTTGTGCTATCCACCCCCCCCCCCCCCCCCTCATTGGGGGCAGTTTTAGGAGTAAGACAGAGAGGATGGATTTCAAGAGCTGAAATTCGGCACACTTTTTCGTTGGGACTTCCTGAGGAAGTAGTAAAAATCTGAACCCGATCGATTTAGTAGAAGTTGAGTTTTGTTTGAAAACTCTGCGAATTATGGTCAAACAACCTAATTTGTTCATGCTTTTTTTTATACGTGTAGGGCACTGTAACTTTCGTGTATCATTTATTTTTCTGCAGCGTTTTTTGAAAAAACAAACTTGAAATTTTTGAACACAAATTTTCAGAAATGATGAAGAAAGTTTCAAAGAAAATGTCGGATTTTGGACTTCGCTCTTGGCTATACATGTAGAAAGCTTAAAATGTCTTTCGACGCTGTTTGGAGGGTAGCTTTGAGCTCTCCAAGGAAAAGCTCACAGCCAAATAGCGTTGAAATACATTCAGAATCTATTCCTAGAATTTGGCAAATATCTAACATAGGACTCTCACACAAAATCACAGTGACACGAGAAGCGTGATCGTGCTTGCGGTCAAACACTTTAATGGCAGCTGTGCAAAGACGGTGGGGATTATAACTTACCTAGTTCAACCTACGGTGAACTCGACTTTTTTCAACACCAACATTATTATACTAACAGAGCACAATGAAACCCACCAGCTTCATAGCAAGTGTCCCATGTTGACGTCCAGGTTGAATAAATACTAAGCTGAGGAAAAGCTAAAGACGGAAGCTGGAAATGGATCACGCAGTCTATCGCATCTGGCGAAAAGCATTCTCAGGCAGAAAAAGCTAGGTAATCCCTATCCAAGAAGAAGAAAACGCTGAATACAATGAACAACAAGTCATATTGATCAAATCGGCAGATTTTCGACGCCAACCTCCGAAACTCATTCACAAGCCGATAGGTAATGATCATTTCCAACAACCTTGCCACTCACTACAAGTAGGTATTTCAACCTAGAAAGAATCGATTAACATACATGGTTGCAAGATTTCGTAAAGGGAAAGACCCCCCTCACCACAATAAAAATTAGCTCTAATTATAGAATATTTAGTTTATTGGTACAAACTTGACGAAAAATGCGTACCTACCTACATGCACGGTTATCATCTATCCAAAACGAATAATTCCTTATAAGGCTTGGAAAAAAACGCATAGGGGAAGTCCATTACAGCGACGCATAAGGGAAGGCTTGTACAGCGACGTCGTTTCGATACCCAATGAACCATATCCGCAAGACAGCTCAAATGGCTGCGCAGAGTCCACTATCGATGCTATCCAATCAACTGGGCTAACAAACAACGTCCACCCTCTCTACGCCAAATTTTTCCCCACTTCTTTTATGAAATCTTGATTTTCAAAACCTGTCACAGGATAAAGGGATGAGTTCCCCCGATTCAACTCTAAGTGTCGTCTTTAATGAAGATCTTACAGAAAAAATCGTAAGCCCAAACCATGATAATTTCCAATTACAGGAACTCGATCAGCAGGAACAGTTACGTTTGCTTGGGGATCTATGTGTTCAAATTTGTATTTCCGTTTCTCAAAAATGACTAACAATCGAACCTGGTAGTTAGTTTTTCAAGTTGTTGGGTACAAACAGTAAATCTAGAAACATGAGAGTTTATAGTGTTAAGCAACTTAATAGTAGGTAAGAATTATGGTGGATTCTTCCTAACAAATATGTTTTAATCCGCCCAATTTTTCCACCAATAGAACGCTAGTAAAGGTGCACCTTTTTCCCGCTCTATTAATCTACCAAAAGAACGTTACTAAAGAAGTGCGGGACTGAGCCAAGGCTTGTGTTAGTGAGAGAGGTAGTGGTAAACATATGCATGCGCAATTTCAGCTGTGAGCAACCACATTTCGGGTAGATAGCACTCTCAAGTAAATTTCAAGTAAGCTTGGAAATAGCCAAGTGCCACATGGATGCAACGAACCTTCTATCGAAATAAATTCCTATTCTCTCTCTGCAGAAGACACAAAATAACATCCGCTACGCCAGAAAAGGCAGGTGGACGAAGAACCACCTGAAACATGGATGCATCGAATCATCGATCGAAATAAATTCCTGTCGTCTAGAGAAGACAACAATAAATTACATCCGCGATTTCAGCAAAAGGCAGGCGGTCGAAGTGCATCAGACGGGAACGGGTGTTTACTGTACTTCATTATTATTATCATCCTCATCATCATTTTACTACACTGGGAGGTGCCTACCAGACCACGCTACCCATGTTTGAGCGGACATACAGTTTTCGAAGAAGTAAGGTCATCCTACAATTTCTGCTTGGTCCGAACTGTCATTTCATAATATATTTTCATCAGCAAATGGTAAGGGTTCCAACTCCAATCATGATAGAGCAAACATGCGCCACAATATGCTCAACTAAATACACAAAATGATGTTTCACTCTCAAGGGCATACGCAATTTCAACGTAAGCTCAGGAAAACGTAGTCTACATCAATCAAATCCTCGCACATCATAGATATGCCGGGCAATGTTTACACCTAACTGACCATTATCTCGCACACAATATCACCATTATCAATTTAATGACATCGTCAATCGGATGTTAGAGCTCTTAGAATTTCCTTGAAATTCGTATGATGCTATTCAACGTGAACGAATGGCTCGGTACACAACTTAAATTATCCCACACAGATCGAATTGGACACCGCAGACACAGGTTTTCGAGAGGAATGGAACAAAGGAGCTTTTCATCACAAATGCTGTTGCTGATACATCAACATCAATGTCTTGGATTCCCTCTCAGAATCCACTACTAGAATATTGTGTGATTTTACCAAAAAAGTCCCTATAAAGTCCCTTCTGAGCATTCGAGGACTCGACCCCCCACTTACGACTTCTCTCTCCCTCCCCGCGGGATAACTCCCTCTCCTTTAACACCTGCTGTTGGTGAACACCGCGGGGTGTTAGCCTCCATCTTCCCAGTGTCTGCTGCAGGTGAAAACCGTGGGACACATTCTTCTCACCAAGTACCTGCTGTTGGTGAAAACCGCAGGGTACTAGCCACCTATCCAACTAACTCCTGCTGTTGGTGAAAACAGCGGGGAGTGCTCCTAATCCATAGGAGTACATCCTGCCACATCCATCACCTCATCTTCTCACCTCCATCTCTCTTCCGCTCCTATCCAAAATTTCGTGACTAACTCACGACTTTCTGGTGAACCCCTTCTCTCCAACTTTCTGTTGTGAAAACCCGCCGTTCACGACAAGTGGTGAACATACACATACCCGTACACCACAGCGGTGACCCCGACAATTGAATCATGCAAAACACGCATTCACCACAATCAACATCATTCAGGCTAAAGCATGAATTTATTTGCCTAGGTTCCACGCATATTCACAAGGCTTGTGTATCGAGTACACAGAATAGCTAGCAGCACACAAACAGTTAAAGGACAAGCAGCAGCTACAACCCGTATCGAAGTGTGCGGTTAGGGGTAACCAGCCGTCGAACTACCACGTGATCGGAAATAATTACAAGGGACGGCAATAAACACGGACTCGACACTTTTTCAACTTCTCACCATGCACACCTTTCCGCAATGAGAAGACTTTAGAAATTAGAATAACGAAACAAGCAATACAACAGACACACACAGTGACAAGCTAGAAACAGAAGTCAATGAAACTTATAGAACTAACAACAATGCAGTAAGCAACCCAGCAAGAGTGATTATATACAGCTATTATGGGAACAGTCTAAAAAGCATCATGCAATATAGCTCAACAGAGTTCAGCATCAGTTTGCTTGATATGATGATTTTTCATTTTCAATATAGGTAGGTGACATTTAATGGAATGCTATGGAACACTCTCCAGCTGACATCGTACTGAAGCTTCAAAAAATGTAGCATTTAGCTATTACCTTATTATTCAGATATTATTACTAGCGGCCGGTGTGTATGGCAATGCGTCAGTTTTAAAGAAAATAATATACATACCTCAGTCCGGAGTCAGTCCAACCATAGCTGACATAATGACGAAGTTATCGTCTGCTGTTCAGTTATTGAAAAACACAGAAAATTCCTAACTTAACTGGACGAAAGCGGCAAGTGTGCATGGCAAATCAGTTTTAAAGAAAATAATACACATACCTCAGTCCAGAGTCAGTTCAACCACAGCTGACATAACGACGAAAAGTTATCGTCTGCTCTTCAGTTATTGAACAACACCGGTTAATTACGATCGATTTTGATCAAATTCAGATCACTGTGACAATGGAATATTTCAGTGGGTCTCAGAATGCCAAGTTTCTTTTCGTTAACGCATAAATAAGTCTTGTTAGAAATGTCCGCGTGCCAATTTACAGCTCAAATTATTACGGAACAGTTTAGCATGTAAGGGAGGAAATACTGAGCCTGACGTAGACGTATTTCGGGTGCTAAATCAAGACTACTGATTCAGAAGATAGAACTACCAATTTACAGCTAGAATTTCAATGTTGTTTGGCTACAATTAATTATATAGAAGGAGAAAGAGATAATGCCAGAAGAACTAGCGCTAGGTGACAAGATGTGTGTGACATCATCGTAGCTGGAGTATCAAGAACCATGTCAATATAGGACTAACTACCCATCATACGTCAATCCTGGCGAAATATCTCACGAAGGAATTTTATTTAGTATCGTGGTTGAGTATCCGTGGCAGAGTTCAAGCAAGCTCCTCTATGAATAAACGAGACAATGGAACAAGATAGGTAAATCGACACGAAATAAATCACTCGCGACGAAATCGTGGAAACCCATTTCAAAGAAAAACGGAGATATCGAAAAAAATAGTCTATTTCCACTAATACACGAGAAACGCAAAAAACACTGTTATACCGGTTTCGGTGATCAAGTAAGTTATCAGTAAGTTTACGATCAGTAAGTTATCGTGTGTTACTGACGATGGTTTGATCACCGAAACCGGTATAACAGTGTTTTTTGCGTTTCTCGTGTATTAAGTAGTGGAAATAGACTATTTTTTTCGATATCTCCGTTTTTCTTAGGTAAATCGAGTTCACGGCCAAGAGAAATGTAGAACGATCACCCACCCGTTTATTAGAGGTACCATGCTTGCCTATCAGGAGAAATGCCCTCATTTTACAATGAAATGACCAAGAAAGCGCTTGATACTCGTAGTTCGCCAGATGAAGCAACAATAATTTACTTTCCCTCGTAAATACAATATGTGAACTGGTGGAGATGTAGGGTACACTTTCTGATAGGTAGATAATTTATGATATGGTAAGCTGAGTACTTGAATCTCGAACCGATGATTAGGCTCCCTTCGTAGCATGTCAGCAGACCTTTATCAAGAAAGTAAATCATTCGAAAGCTAGGTGAACTAAGTGAATTTTTCTTGTATGGCCCCATTTTTCACCGCATGAAAAAAACGCTGCAAAGTCCTTGTCACATGGGGTTTATTATTCTACAGAAATGTTGGCTGTACATTTATTGTTTGTTTCATGTGAAATAATTGAAATAGCTATTTCTGATGGTTTCCACCAATTTTGGCCCCCAAAACACAAATTAGGTAGGTACGATTTTTTTTTTTTTTTCAAATTATCTTTGATCATTGGTAGTGCCATCATTTAATCGTCTTGATCCACGTGTTGACACTTTTTCTAGTTTTATTCTACAAATTGATGGTGATTTCGCAGGTATTTGACTCATAAAAAATCAATTTTGGGAGCTGAACATCTGGTACAACCTCAATTTTCCACTCCTTGGCCAAAATCGACTTCATATTCGATCTTCTCGTCCCCAAAAACATGGAAAACGATACCTCAAAAGCTCATGTTACCAAAATGTTGCTAAAACGCAAAAAGTACCTATTTTCACACACATTTTCACTCATAACACCCCTGGGTATATTCCGATCGGGCTGAAAAGTTTCGGGACACAACTAGGGCCCAAATGGAGCATGTGTGCGAAAGAACGACTTTTTTAGATCGAAAATGAAGCCTGTACACGTGATACGGCGGACGGCGGACGGCGTACGGCGTACGGCGGACGGACATTGCATTTTTTGAATCTACACACCTTGAAACGGAAAAGAAAAAAGTTTGAGGGGGTGTTATAAAAATTTTTTGCTGAGCGATTACATAGGTGTATTATTCACAGAATAATAAACCAATACCGTTATTGCTATTTTTGGTTTATTATTCTGTGAATAATACACCTATGTATTCGCTCAGCAAAAAATTTTTATAACACCCCCTCAAACTTTTTTCTTTTACGTTTCAAGGTGCATAGATTCCAAAAATGCAATGTCCGTCCGCCGTACGCCGTCCGCCGTACGCCGTCGGCCGTATCACGTGTACAGGCTTCATTTTCGGTCTAAAAAAATCGTTCTTTCGCACACATGCTCCATTTGGGCCCTAGTTGTGTCCCGAAACTTTTCAGCCCGATCGGAATATACCCAGGGGTGTTATGAGTGAAAATGTGTGTAAAAATAGGTACTTTTTACGTTTTAGCAACATATTGGTAACATGAGCTTCTGAGATATCGTTTTCTATGTTTTTGGGGACGAGAAGACCGAATATGAAGTCGATTTTGACCAAAGAGTGGAAAATTGAGTTCTACCAAATGTTCAGCTCCCAGAATTGATTTTTTATGAGTGAAAAACCTGGGAAATCGTCTGAAATCACCATCAGTTTGTATAATAACACTGGAAAAAGTGTCAAGACGTGGTTCAGGACGATTAAATGGCACTACCAATGATCAAAGATAGTTTTAAAAAAAAGAAAAAAAGAGCGTACCTAATTTGTGTTTTGGGGGCCAAAATTAATGGAAACCATCAGAAGTAGCTATTTCGATTATTACGCATGAAAGAAACAATTAATGAACAGCCAACGTTTCTGTAGGTATGTCCAATAGAATAATAAACCCATGTGACAAGGACTTTGCAGCGTTTTTTGTTTTATCAGAGATTACAGGCTCATGAACTTGAAATACCTTCTGCAATTTATTATAAGACTCGAATGAGTTGAAAAGAAGAGAGGAGAAACCATGAGTGAATCAATTATTGTCTAATCAAATAGAGATTTCTACGTGAACTGAAACATGAAATCGATTATAACACCCCGAACCAAACGGTTCTGGCCTACCAACAATCGTCATCACACATCAAAATTTTGAAGAGAATCCAGTTTTTGGTTTATTATTCTGTGAATAATACACCTATGTATTCGGTCAGCAAAAAATTTGTATAACACCCCCTCAAAATTTCTTCTTTTCTGTTTCAAGGTGCGTAGATTCCAAAAACGCTGCAAAGTCCTTGTCACATGGGTTTATTATTCTATTGGAGTTCTAGAGATTCTTGTTGGCTGTTAAATTTATTGTTTCTTTCATGTGGAATGATTGAAATAGATATTTCTGATGATTTCCACCAATTTTGGCCCCCAAAACATGAAATAGGTACGCTTTTTTTTCTCACTCCAATAGAATAATAAACCCATGTGACAAGGACTTTGCAGCGTTTTTATGAGGCAAAAACCTGGAAAATCGTCTGAAATCACCATCAATTTGTATAATAACACTAGAAAAAGTGTCGGCACGTGGATCAAGACGATTAAATGACACTACCAATGATCAAAGATAATTTGAAATGAAAAAATTAAAAGGAGCGTAGGTACCTACCTGATTCGTGTTTTGGGGGCCAAAATTGGTGGAAACCACCTGAAATAGCTATTTCGATTATTACGCATGGAAGAAATAACAAATGAGCAGCCAACGTTTCTGTAGGTCCAATAGAATAATAAACCCGTGTGACAAGGACTTTGCAGCGTTTTCAGGTCATTAATGCAAAAATTCCTTCGCCTCCTTACAAATAACATTTCAACTACTAGCTTTATTCGTCACTAGCTGGACTTGTTTTAATAAAACATAGTAAAAAACTATGTTTTTTAATCGAACAGTGGATGCGTAGGTTATAATTCTACCACAACCAAACCCGCAGTATCAAACTGGTTCTGTCGAAATACCAACAGTCCTAACAAGTATATCTGGAACTTTCTTGGAACCTACATTTTCCTTTACTTCCATTCAAATCTATAGTGTACGTTAGTGTAGCGATTAGGTACAAAAATGTCAACATTTAAGCGGTCTCATTTCTCTAATTCCAGTCGGACTATTATCCTAAATAGGTAGATTATTGCAATGCAGCTCTCCGCCCACTCTATGCCCAAAACGTCTTCTCCCAGTCCGATTTAAAAATAAATAAAAAATAAAAAACGCTGCAAAGTCCTTGTCACATGGGTTTATTAATTCTACTGGACATACCTACAAAAATTTTGGCTGTTCATTTATTGGTTCTTTCATGGGAAATAATCGAAATAGCTATTTCTGATGGTTTCCACCATTTTTGGCCCCTAAAACACTAATTAGGTAGGTACGCTCCCTTTTTTTTCAATTTATCTTTGATCATTGGTAGTGCCATTTAACCGTCATGATCCACGTGTTGATACCACTTCCAGTGTTATTATACAAATTGATGGTGATTTCAGACGATTTCCCAGGTTTTTGACTCATAAAAAAACAATTTTGGGAGCTGAACATTTGGTAGAACCTTGATTTTCCACTCTTTGGTCAAAATGGACTTCATATTCGGTCTTCTCGTCCGCAAAAACATGGAAAACGATACCTCAAAAGCTCATGTTACTAACATGTTACTAAAACACAAAAAGTACCTATTTTTGTGCACATTTTCACTCATAACATCCCTGGGTATATTCCGATCGGGCTGAAAAGTTTCGGGACACAACTAGGGCCCAAATGGAGCATGTGTGCGAAAGAACGACTTTTTTAGACCAAAAATGAAGCCTGTACACGTGATACGGCGGACGGACATTGCATTTTGGTGCGAATACATACACCTATGTATTCGCTCAGCAAAAAATTTTTATAACACCTCCTCAAAATTGTTTCTTTTCCGTTTCAAGGTGCGTAGATTCGAAAAATGCAATGTCCGTCCGCCGTACGCCGTCCGCCGTATCACGTGTACAGGCTTCATTTTCGGTCTAAAAAATTCGTTCTTTCGCACACATGCTCCATTTGGGCCCTAGTTGTGTCCCGAAACTTTTCAGCCCGATCGGAATATACCCAGGGGAGTTATGAGTGAAAATGTGTACTTATAAAAATAGGTACTTTTTGTGTTTTAGTAACATGAGCTGTTAAGGTATCTATTTCCATGTTTTTGGGGACGAGAAGGCCGAATATGAAGTCGATTTTGACCGAAGAGTGGAAAATTGAGGTTGTATCGGATGTTCAGCTCCCAAAATTGATTTTTTGAGTCAAAAGCCTGGGAAACCGTCTGAAATCACAATCAATTTGTAGAATAACACTAGAAAAAGTATCAACAGGTGGATCAAGACGATTAAATGGTCCTATCAATAATCAATAATAATAATAATAATAATAATAATAATAATAATTTAAAAAAAAGGAGCGTACCTAATTCGTGTTTTGGGGGCGAAAATTGGTGGAAACCACCAGAAATAGCTATTTGAATTATTTTATATGAAAGAAACAATAAATAAACAGCCAACATCTCTGTAGGTATGTCCAATAGAATAATAAACCCATGTGACCCAAGGACTTTGCAGCGTTTTTGGAATCTACGCACCTTGAAACGGAAAAGAAAAAATTTTGAGGGGGTGTTATAAAAATTTTTTGCTGACCGAATACATAGGTGTATTATTCACAGAATAATAAACCAAAACGATGGTCTGACTTCTAATTTCAGGCTACCCTCAAAGCCTCACCGTATTACCTAGTTAATCCTTGATGGGGGAACAGGCAGAAAAGATAAACAATTACCGAGACGAAACGCGAAAATACGTGATTCAGATGTACAGGCCGTCAAAATTAAGCTTATATATATATACACACACACACCTTGGGATTCCTGTACAGAAAATGATTGGGTACCTATGCTTAATTTTTGGGGTGATGGTCAACGTTTACCAACCAATAGATTACTTAGGATTTCCCGTTCGCATCCTGTTATTATGATAAAAAAGTGAAAAGCGACAGTAGATGAGCGCGAAAACCCCCGTAGACGAACTCGTACGTATATGGAGCATGAAATGAAGACCTTCATTAGTTCAACCGAGAAGTTCAGTGACCACTGTTATTAGCGTAGTTCGCGATGATTTCTCTCTTCTTCAAAACCCAAATCCAAATCAAACCTCTTATGAGGCAAAATTATGTTGGTAACTATTTTCAAAATGTCAGGGAACTTGCATGGTTATTTTGTTCGTTTTTTCAACTCGGCGATAGTTGAGTTTTCAGAAATTATCTACCCGAGTAGTATTTGATAAGCGAGTGCAACTTAAAATTGGGATTTAAAAGTACCTATAATGAAGACAGGGTACCTGCGCAAGTGCGCTAACGGCACAGACTTTTCCTTCTGCCCGCAGTGGATCAGAATGTGATTTTAGCAGTTTTCTCTTTCTTCTAAACACGTCAAAGCGCAGTGAGTTTTAATAATATCATCAGAATAGTGTTAACAGTGACCTTGACATGCACTGGTTATTCTAACCTCCGTAAGGTTAATATATAGGTTTTTTTAACCTATATTTGACGATTTTAGGACCATAAAAACTCATATTTTACCGAAATGCAAGAAATCCAAAATTCATTCATCCCTCTAGCCAAGGTTAAATATAGTCTGGAATGACATATGAATACCTAAATGTCGTAAATTGAACCTTTCCCCAAGATATTCAGTTGCAGTAAGAAGTGGGTCATTTTCAAAAACACTGCCGTTTTGACTCCTCGACAGGGACCCCCAGACTGAAAATTCACAGAAAACCGGAGTTATTGAAAAATAGTCTACTTCCACTAATACACGAAAAACGCAAAAAACACTGTTATACCGGTTTCGGTGATCAAACCATCGTCAGTAACACACAATAACTGTTATTGTGTGTTACTGACGATGGTTTGATCACCGAAACTGGCATAACAGTGTTTTTTGCGTTTTTCGTGTATTAGTGGAAATAGACTATTTTTCAATAACTCCGTTTTTTTTTTAAATGGGTTTCCACGATTTCGTCGCGAGTGATTTAGTTCGTGAAAATTCACCTTCGGGTTTTCTGAATCACTGTTTTTCCATGGTATCATACTACTACTGCAGTTTACGAAACTGCAGAGGAATCATGAGTTTTCTCGTTTTGTGATTGTATATGATTTTTTGAAATTGGTGGAACGTATTGATTGCATTTGTACTGGGAGTTACCATTTTTCTTTTCCTATTTAAAAATTTTGGTTTCAGTTTTTCAACAGAAACGGACTGGGCTGTAAGGCAGCAATACCTTTGTCTTGAAATGCTGGAGGCGACTGAAAGCAGTTTACAAAAGACGTGACACAGCAAATTTAGTAAGGAGTGTTACCCAAAAACATTTCCTCAATTTTATTTTCACTTTCTTCCTTCATATTATAGTACCGTCATATAGTTTCAACACCAGTTTTTTTTGGAAAACCTTAAGCATTTAATCACCAGAACCTCACCTTGATACCATGAAGAAACGATTGTTATGTTTATCTTATGATAATTATGTTCATAATTATAATTCTCATTCATATGAGCCTCGTTCATAATCAGCCATATCTGAAAATTCTCCTAAGTGTAATTAGTATTAGCAACGTCAATTTCATTGACTCAAACAAGCTCTTCTGCCGAATTTATTCTTTACGAACACGCTCAAAATGACATGACACAAGGCAGCTGATACTAGAAAGAGGGTAGACTGAGATGTATTTCACAATGCGTTAAAAGAGTGTTACAGAGGGTTGAAGTATCACTCACTACTAAACACATTCCTCCCAACAAACAGCTTTTTTTTCTTCATTTTTACGTAAGTCTATTCAAATTTAACTACTAGGTATGTGAATTTTTATAACATGCTCCAGTCATATGGCACTCAAAAGCTAACTGAAACATGCAGAAAAATATAAATTAGAAAAACAAAACAAAGGTTTTACTGGCATTTTGTTTTACTAGCATAAAGGCACGCACCAGTTTTGAATTCTTGCCCCCCCCCCCCCCCACCTCAACGTGTGATAGGAGAAAAAGATTATGCAACACTTCATCCTCCACATCGCTCTCCTGCCCACCCATTAATTATTTTTTGGACAAGCACTATACCTGGTAATATTGCTTATCGCCATTTCCCACGGTTTTCTGAGACAGCGACAAATTTAAATGAAACTCCTGGCTCAATTTCTTTTTTAAATTCTGAAACACCTTTTAGGCAGTTCCACCTGCATGCTGAGCAAAAACTAATCCGCCAATGAAGATTCAGTTTGGCCTTTTCATGTCAAAACCCTGCGAAGTCCTTGTCACATGGTTTATTATTCTACTGGACATACGTACTGAAATTTTGGCTGTTCATTCATTGTTTCTTTCATGTGTCATTATTGAAATGGCTACTTTTGATGGTTTCCACCAATTTTGGCTCCCAAAAACACGAATTAGGCTCGGGTTTTTTAACAGATTATTTTTTTAACATTGATAGTACCATTTAATTGTCTTGATTCACCTTACGACGATAGTCACCAAGACGATTAAATGGCACTACCAATGATCAATGATAATTTGGGGAAAACAAAAAATGGAGCGTACCTAATTCGTGTTTTGGGGGCAAAAATTGGTGAAAACCATCAGAAATAGCTATTTAAATTATTTCACATGAAACAAACAAAAATGAACTGCCAACATTTCTGTATGTATGTCCAATAGAATAATAAACCCATGTGTGACAAGGACTTCGCAGCGTTTTGTGTTTTAGTAACATGAGCTTTTGAGGTATCGTTTACCATGTTTTTGGGACGAGAAGACCGAATATGAAGTAAATTTTGACCAGAGTGGAAAATTGAGGGTCTAACGAAGTTTCGGCCTTAAATTTACGTTAAATTTTGGTCTAAAATCGTCGTTCTTCCGCACAGTTTGGGTCCCCATTTGGGAACACGCTTGGGCCCCAGAGGTGCTCCGGAACACGGCAGCCCGATCCGCATACCCCCAGGGGTGTTATGGGAGAAAAACGGGTGTAAAAATAGGGGTTTCATAGGTTTTAGTGAACATGAGCTTGTGAGGTATCGTTTCCCAGGTTTTTTAGGGCGAGAAGACCGAATATTGGGTTGATTTTGACCGAAGAGTGAAGAATTGAGGTTGTAACGAAGGTTAACCTCCCGAAATTCATTTTTCATTCGTCAAAAACATGGGAAATTGTCTGAAATCACCATAAATTTGTATAATAACACTAGAAGTAGTATCCACAGGTGAATCAAGTCAATTAAATGGTACTATCAGTCATCAAAAATAATCTGGTAAAAAAAAGTCGAGCCTAATTCGTGTTTTTGGGGGCCATAATTGGTGGAAACCATCAAAAGTAGCCATTTCAATTATGACAGATGAAAGAAACAATAAATGAACAGCCATCATTACTGTAGGTGTGTCCAGTAGAATAATAAACCCATGTGACAAGGACTTTGCAGCGTTTTTGGCGGTGGCACAGAAACTCGCATGGGTATGGGGCGAAATCTAAAAAAATTGCTTGATCTCTCAAGTAGAAGAGTCAATTAGACTCGACTAGAAGAGTCTGAAAAAGGCTCTTCAGACCTGAGAAACTAAAACGGCAATTTTTTTTAGAATGACCCTAGTCGAATGTTAGCTGCTAGAATTAAAAATCACGTGGCAAGTGGGAACCTGACTCTCACAAATACGAGTACGTAACATAACAATATATTGGGGGATAAAATCAAAGCCAAGTGAGAAGTACCGTTCCGACACGGCTCACACAGCTGACAAGGCTGTGCACCAAGACTATTTTTAAACCCGACGGCCTATATCCGAGGCAGATAAAGACAGATTTAGGGCTAGGTGAAGAGATCTCATCTTCTCACGCTATAGTCCAAGGCCACCACCTAATATACCTCTATAGCTATCAACCTACCTGTCATAACCGCGGACTTGACTATGTATGTTAATAAATGAATGAAACACAATTTTTAAAACACTTTTATTTCGAAATGACCCAAAAAGAATAAAATTCAGAAAAAACAGGATTTCTTTCTGCTACCTAGGAACATAGGAATTTTTATGACTAAAAAGAAAAGAAAGGGAAAAAACGCTGCCATAAAATCATTTTGGCGAATAACTCAGATACGGCTTATGTGCAAAGAACGGCAGTACATATTATATTAGGCTAAAACTAAGCTTCTCTGATGACTACCTATATAAATTTGTGCAAAAAAAAAGTCTTGAAAGATTCTTCATTTATCGAGGAGTTTGAACAATATCAACACTGTAACACCCGTTCATATTCACGATTAGCAAATTCACCACAGAGGCCAGTCTCTCTTTAGTAGTAAAAATACGGCGAGCCGTTGAGAGGAGAGGTAATCTCGAAAGCACACCATGCGGCCAGCGGAGCGAGACGAATCATCTTCCAGCCAATACGCACTGCTCATCAAACCGTTCCCTCGAACAGGCATCACAACTCACTAACCAAATTGTACTCAGTGACACGGGCATTTTCAAACTACTGGACGTGCGGCCGACCTGAAGGTAGCCAGCCCCCTTAGGTGAAACGAATGGAAGCGTCTGTCTGATAATCTGTGGAGCGATGATGTTGATAAGCATGTTCAAATTAGAAGAAACTTCAAAAATAGAAAAACGAACACGTGTTAATCGCATCACTAGAGGGTCCGAGTGTCCGAGCGGTCTACAGCATCCGATCTTTATTTCCTCATTAGGGGTAAAAGTTCGCGGCGTTTCTGGCTCCTGCCTCGGGCGGGGATCGTTCGTCACCTCGAAATCATGTAAAGCCTAGGCAAAAGGAGTTCAAGTGAAGGTATGAGAGGCGGTATCCGGATGTATCCGGGATACACCCTAAAAGCTCAGATCCAGGGTAAGAGAAAGATAATGTAAATCAATGTGAAATTAATTTAACTATAATAATATTCACCATACCCATATACATACATATAATTGCTAGTATATATATATATATATATATATATATATATATATATATATATATATATATATATATATATATATATAATTTTTCAGTCAAATGAAACGTTTTATTTTGATCCTTGCCACACATGTGCTAAGTAGAGAAAAAGCTTAACGAGTTTAATGCATCGCCATCACGGAGCGGAACTCAAACTGTCACTTCACTAGCGCTCATCTTGAAAAAAAAATAAAAAAACGCTGCAAAGTCCTTGTCACATTGGGTTTTTTATTCTGCAGGACATACCTACAGGAATGCTGGCTGTTCATTTATTGTTTCTTTCGTGTGCAATAACTGAAATAGCTATTTTTGATGGTTTCCACCAATTTTTGGCCCCAAAAAATTCGAATTAGGCTCCTATTTTTGACAAATTATCTTTGATCATTGATAGTCCATTTAATGCTGTTCCTTCATATTTTGCTGTTATTCCAAAAAAATATCGTACATACATTGTGTTGTGCCAAATGTGCCAGCTCAACTGCTAAATCGCCCGAAAAATGGTTCATTGTGCCAACTGGCCAACAAATCCGGAAAAAGTGGTTCGACCTGATAGGAAGAAAAGGCTATAATATCACTCACCCGTAAATCTATGTAAGTTTGTGGCGATCATCTTAATGTAAGTAGGTATGAATATTTACTAATATAAGTATCTTGAATTGACTTGACTTGAATCAACTTACGGGGATCAAATCTCCGTCATACTGTTATATTTAGTTGATTCACACAATAACAGCTTACCTCACCATCTTCATTCCTTTCATTTCGAAGTTCCCAAGTTTTATTCTTGACATGTACTCGCGCAGGCCAAATGAACAGAGACGCGGTAAGTTGAAGGACACTTAAGGTATTTTGTCCATTATTGGAATTATTGTTGCATCAATATTGAGTACATCACGAAAAGTTGAATGAACAGCACCTAAAAGTCGCGAGAACAACCAACGATTCAGTAACTTGAAGTGCACGGAGGAGGAAGTGGATGGTGGATCAAGACATAAGACATGGGAAATGTGACGTCACGCTCGGGGAGTGGGCAGTCAGTTTTGGAGGGCTCTCAGAAATTCAAATTGAATACATTTTTATAAAATCACTGGCATGTCTGAAACAAATTTTTGTTTCACCAAATACAACCCACTTTTGATTTCCGCAATAAAATAAAACGTGCAAGTTAGCAATAAAATGTACTAGATTCTCGGTTCCCCCTGCGTTCCATGGTACACAATCTTCTGTATCATCTGTCTGTTCTGCAGGGCATAAAATTGAAATCGAGCAGTTCGTTTACTATGGGAAAAGCATAAATTCTTCAAGTTTCCCTGACATTTTGCTAGAAAATCTCCATGTTCACGCTTTCAACTAATTTCAAAATCCTACCGATGAGACCGTTGTTTAGACCTTCAAGACAGGCTAAGGCTCGCCTTCCAGAATATTTTCTTTGAGATGTACCTAGTTATCAAACCAAAACCACATTTTCCTGGTAACATTCCACTACAACGAATCTCTTATCTGGCTGAGCCAGATGATCCGCTTCTTTAGGTAGTTCAAATGCAGCTTTAACGTGAACTGCGATAA
Organism: Leptopterna dolabrata; assembly: GCA_954871275.1. Taxonomy (NCBI): domain Eukaryota; kingdom Metazoa; phylum Arthropoda; class Insecta; order Hemiptera; family Miridae; genus Leptopterna; species Leptopterna dolabrata. Next base: position 71,155,180 of record OX940974.1, on the reverse strand, counting down.
TTTACTTAAGCCGGTTTCAAGGTGGGGGAAGTAGGTTGGAACGTCGAGGGATAGGTGACATACTCTTTTGATAAAAATCTAACAAGCTTTTCAACCACCTCAGTTTCCTCAAATCCCGATCGCTATATAAAACATGATGGATCTTGAAATCTCCTCGTAAAGCTTCAATATACTCTCAAACTAACACCATTCTGCTTGACTAAATAATTCCACAATGAACTTATGGCCTATATTCAGATTCTGACCATTTTTCCCCTAAGTGACGTCCAAATAATGAAAGCGACGGCGTAATAGTCATGCCGAAGTATTTACGAAGATAAAACCAACCCTCTGCCTTGCTTAAAACGCAGCCGAAAATTAAAATTGATTGACACATTGATAGTTTGGATGTTGGTGAGCAAAACAAGAGAAAAATCGAAACAAATTTTTTTCCCCCTCGTCTCGCCGAATTAAGCCGAAGACGAATAAGGGGAGGTTTTCTAAGGGTAATTAGTTGTTTACTGCTTCCGAATAATTAAATCTAGTTTATTGTTTTCAGTAATGAACCATAGGAATCGAGCATGAAAAAATCCACCTCTCAAAATTTGATGGTTTCCGTTTTTTCTTTTGAACCAAAATTAATGAAATTATGTTTGTAGGTCCCATTTGGGGTCTAGCTGGTCCGCGATGCTCGGTGTTACTGCCAGCTTTCTCTATGCTGAAGAAAAGCCGGTGGCCAAGTCAAAAGCCAAAAGCCGTGCCGGAGGTTTTCCATCCAGCGGCGGTACAGATCAAAGAAAGCCGCTGCGACTTTTGGCAAATATCAAAAGAAAACATCATACATAGCCACTGAGAATAGAAGATGAGATAAAATAAGCTCTTCTATTCTCAGTGTACACTCGCTCCTCGCCCTAAAAACGCGCATATTCTCTTATCTGATTCGCTTCGAGGTTTGTAAGGAATATTCTTGAAACCTGCATTACTCCGACACTCGCACGTTCAACTCATCACCTTCATCTTCTATTAAATCCCTCATTTACAGATGTACCGTACTTTCTGCGGCTCCGGAGGGTTGGGCGTACCCAAAACCTCCGTGGTCGTCGGTGGTTAATGTCAGCAGCAGCTAATATTCCCTCATTATTTGTCCATCCAAATCATCATTATTTGTATACATATCAACTTCTACGAAGAAACAACACTGATTCACGTTGCCTAAAATTCAGTGAGTAACTCAAATTTCATAATAAAAAGTTGCGATTGTACTAACAGGAGGCTTCAGGTAGTGTGGATGCACCTTAAGGGTGAAAAATTGTTCATATGGACAAGGACATCAAAACTGACTTGCAGTGAATGTATTGTTTGCGCACATTCACCACTAGAGGCGCTAGGTTATGCCCAGTTTGGTTCCAACACAGAGGATGTCACCATGCCTGGGATCTTTTAGGATGTGTGCCCGGTTTGGTTCCAACACTGGAGGCTGTCACAATGCCCGGGATGATATTTTAGGATGCGTTTGCTTGGTTTGGTTCCAACACAGAGGCTGTCACCATGCCCAAGATCTTTTAGGGTGCGTTTGCCTGGTTTGGTTCCAACACAGAGGCTGTCACCATGCCCAGGATCTTTTAGGTAAGGAGAGAGATGAGGAGTGAGGTTAGAGAGTAGTCAGCGACTAGAGGAGAGCGCAGAATGGCTAGAAAGGCGAAGGAGGCGAGTGTTTATAGCCCTGAGGGCTATCTCCCTCCATCCTCCAGCTGGTGGAGGATGGTGGGGATCCCCACTAGGTTCCTCGGTTCTCCTGCGTCTTCCGTCCCCACTTCTGACTTCTGAGTTTATTTGCGAGATCTTAAGTTTACAGGGAGTGGTTCTGGGAGGATACCACGACATGACTCTTACCGGGAATATGAAATCGTCGGGGCTTCAACTATTGGATTGGACTTTAAAATCGGCTCACTGAAGTGTTCAACTATAGGGATGTACCCATTTGTGAATGATTTCAAAGACAAACTGAGTTTTGATTCGAGTGCTGTTACCATTTTCACTGAGGATATAATCTTGAATCAAGTGGAGGCTAATCAGAATTCATATACTGCAGAGTATTCTGATTTTTTTTAAAGAAGAAGGATTCATTAGTTGGACCTACTAGGGGTCACAGCTGTTTAGACCATATGATGGTTAAAAATTCTAGGAATAATTTCGGGCTCTCAAAATCTGCTTCCGAGTGAGTACCAACGTAACTGACCACTCACCAATTGCTTTCGCATTAAAAACTGACAATGAGACATCTGAAAATTTAAGGAAAGATCGTTCTTTTATAAAAAACCCCATGAATTGGTGAGCTTAATTGACTGGATTCCTGTATATATGACTAGTGACGACGTAGATCGGGCCTATCAGCTGCATTCTGCAGGATTCCATTGAACTATGTAACTACCTAGTTAAACCAGTAAATCACAAAACGCGAAAATTAAAACCGCGGATCGCTGTAGCTCTCGTGCGTGACCTCTATAAACCATAGAGATGAGTTGGCCAAAAAATCAAAATGAAACGAATGAATATGTTGTGTATAGAAATAAACTCAATTCCCTTCCTGAAAAAACAAAAAATGAATACCTAAGTGACCAAATAGGACTTCTAACTACAACCTTGAAAATCTGGAAGACCATGAATAGCACTACGTAGAAACTCAGATGAATTGGTCTCTATTAAAAAGCTAATATGCGATGATGGGGAAATCGCCGACCCGCAAGAAACTGCGAATCGACTGAACGCTGCGAATCGACAATTAAATGCTGAATTTCGAGACTGATCCAAATAAACAATTACCCACGTCTGTACAAACAGCGATGAGCCTCCGAACGATATCTGAGGAAGAGTATATAAAACTATGTTATCTATAAAAGGGGGTACAGGACCACGGTGAGTTAGAATTTCATCTAATTTAATTAAAAATTTGGCATTGTCATTAACATCTCCGCATCTTAGTATACTACGTGGTCCTGCAGTATACTAGTATACTAAGTATACTAGTATACCTAGTATACTCTTAACATTAACACGCATCTTGATATACTACGTGGCGGATTCCCTGATGCTCTTAAGGCTAAATGTAACGACAAGTTAGTGAGATTCTCAGATAAGAGATGGCAGCACTATCGGGGGCAAATTTCCTTGACTCCTCACAGGAGAACGAATCAAGATATTTTGAATCTGAAAACGGATTTGATAAGATATCAACTCATAGTTTGGACGAAATTGGTTTAAAAAATTTGCACAATTTTTTCGCGCACTGTTCAAAAATTTTTTTGATTAAATTGAGACTTTTTCAAAAATGTCGCCTTATACAGCAGTGTGCCCATGCATACAGTGTACAAATCCGTTTTCAGAATTGAGATTGGTCAAAAATTACGATCGTAATCCTTAAGATTGGTGAAACAATAGTAGGGCTGACGGGGTGGAGGAGTGCGCTCGAGCGAGGGGGGCAGTTTGGTGAGGTGGTGCCGGCCGCCTCGACCCCTCGTATGAACGTTCTCCGAATTCTCCTACTCAAGGTCGGCATCAAAATCGAGTCTTCCTGATGTTGGTTGGAAAAGAAGTTTTGTCTGTGAACAGGATTGGGTCAAGCCTTGTCTCACGTTTGTGGACTACGAGAAAAGGGGGGCCTAAGTTGGGGGTAGTAGATTTCGTTTTTTTCTTGTAGGGGATGTGATTGATACGCAAAATCCATGTTTTTGACAACGGTGGCCCCCAAAACTTTGGTCAAAATGCGAGAAACCTCAAAATTTTCGCACTTTTTTTGTTTTTCCCCCATTTTGGCCATGATAGAGCGCGTTTTTGACAAAAAGTGTACATTTTGAAACTGAATTAGATTTGCTAGAATACTAGAATAGGCTCGGTAGACTCAATAGTTTCCGAGATACAGCTAAAATACCATACCTACCACCACTCTCAAAACCGCGTTGTGAAATCCAATTTTTTTTCGTATTTTTCGCTATATCTCTAAAACGTATTGTCACATCCGGAATTTAGTAGTGAAGTATTTCAAAACTCAAATAATTTTAGATTGTATTGCAAGTTGTGTCCCTAAATACATACATACAGACTACTTACACACTTTCAAAATAATTTTGTTACTTTTGCGCACTGCAACAATTTTTTATTGTTCACAAAGATTGGCAGGTACCTACAACAGCGTGCCTACATGCATATAGATGTTTCAAAAAATACAAGTCGATAAATCTTTCATCCTACGCGAATTTTATGGGACAGCGTGTAAAATCATAGTCCATGAATCTAGTCTTGAAAAATTAAACTGGGTATTTCAAATCTGAGCAGTATCGAAATTAAGGGACATATAGGTACAGATCATCAAACACTTGAAACATTTCTGCTGTTGAATATACTATATTTGCTTTCAAAATAAAGAATTATACTTTGAGGAATTTTCATCCCAAGTCCTGGGTAGGCTCCCGTATTTCCAGCGAACGTGGTATCCTTGGATCAATAATTTCTGGGAGCAGAACATTTTCATAACAATATTTCAACTTTGTCATCATTTTGTCCTCCCAGAATGAGCGATCCCTTTGTATTATCTCGTAATGTAGATCCCTAGGGGTCCACACTACGAAAAAACAACGCTCTCTCATCGTTATTTCCAATTGTCCTTGAATTTGGAAGAAGTAGTCGCTAGTTTTTTTAAGTTTTTTATCTTTACCCAAACAAAATTTTTTTCATTTGTGTCCAGAGTTTTCGCTCTGGAAACACTAAAGTTTCGCACCACAGTAATGCACCAAACAGACTCATGAAACCTACTAAACACTATGATCGCAACATTTTCCATGAAAATTGGGTAACGGAGTTACGAAATATGGACGCACGCGTTGTTGTAGAAGTCCATTTTTGTGAAGCCAATTTTTGTTAGAGCAGTGCAATAAAGTTTTGACACATCAAAAACATCAGGTAGGTACATACTGTTGGCAAAGTAAATACCATTCAGATTCATCGACTATAATAGTTATGTAAACACAGTTGCATAAACGTCACCTGATTTCGAAAAAATCAAATCCAAATCAAATCGAAGTGTCGGCTTCTTGGAATTTGGGCAACCTTTTTGGCGAGTGCATAAGAGGAACTATCTAGGTACTCTGTAAGCAGATACCTCGTGACATGGATATATGTGTAGGGGTTATTATTATCTCTATCTCTATCCTTATTATCCTTATTATATTATAAATTCGAATCTTTGTCTGTCTGTGAAACTGTGATTCTTTTCACGGCAAAAAGCATAATACCTATTTATGTTATCACAATATATGTACAAAAGTAAATAAAAAACGCTGCAAAGTACTTGTCACATGGGTTTATTATTCTTGCGGACATATAGAACTGTACTCCATCAATACCAAAATGTCAAACAATTTTTTCACCATTTATAAACAATGTGCCATTATATAGTTTTTCCCGTGTTTTTCCGATACTTTTAGGTAACAAACATCCCTAATATAGATACCATCTTTGGACCAACCCCCACCTACCCTCCAAATTTGAATCACATTCGACCATTTTTACGGTAATTATGGGCGTTACTACCCGTTCAACGGTTTTCACTTCAAAACTCCTAAAAAACGCCTCATTTTTGCCAGTTTTTTGTCCATAAAATCCAAACCGTTGGTCCGATCGAGCTGAAAAGCTTGCGGGCACCATGTCTGCCCTAGATGAGTATTTGGTGCAAATTTCGACTCAATTGGACCAATTTTGAGGCAGTTATGCGTGACACGGCGGACGGACATTGCATTTTTTGAATCTAGACACCTTGAAACGCGTAAGAAAAAATTTTGAGGGGGTGTTCCAAAAAATTTTTGCTGAACTATTACATAGGTGTATTATTCACAGAATAATAAACCAAAACGATTTATTCATCTTCTAGGAGACAATCACACTCTAGGATACCGCACCAAGCCAGTTTCCGAAAATACCAATTTTGGGAAAAAGTGTCTAAAAATGTGAAATTTGAGCCTATTTTGAAAAATATGTGCTTTTAGGAATCACGTATCAAAATTTCAGGGACGTATCGACAAATTTGGGAAAAATCGAAAAAAGACTTATTTTTGGCGATTTTAGGTAAATGGCTGAAGCGATTTTGACGTACTAAACCCAATCGACGCGCAATTTTATGCTCCTTATTCTAGCATAATTATAGTGAAAGTAGTTTTCGAGAAGCGAAAAAGCTGAAAAAGGTCCGAAAATTTCGCAGTTTTTTGGCTCTCAAAAGTTTAGCACAAGCCAGAGTCCGTCGCAAACTCACATTACTCGTATTATGCCCAAATTCGATTAAAATAATTTCCAGCTAGTGCACTTTTATTAGGCAGCAAGCACAAGTCCAATTTGACTTGGCTATGACCCAATCCTGTTCACAGACAAAACTTCTTTTCCAACCAACATCAGGAAGACTCGATTCCGAGAATGTTCATGCGTGGGGTCCAGGCGGCCGAGGGGTCGAGGCGGCGGGCCCCACCTCACTGAAATGCCCCCCTCTCGCGCGCGCACTCCTCCACCCCGTCAGCCCTACTATTGTTTCCAATCTATTGTTTCACCAATCTTAAGGATTACGATCGTAATTTTTGACCGATCGAAATTCTGAAAACGGATTTGTACACTGTATACATGGGCACACTGCTGTATAAGGCCACATTTTTGAATAAGTTTCAATTTAATCAAAAATTTTTTTGAACAGTGCGCAAAAAAATTGTGCAAATTTTTTAAACCAATTTCGTCCAAACTATGGGTTGATATCTTATCAAATCCGTTTTCAGATTCAAAATATCTTGATTCGTTCTCCTGTGAGGAGTCAAGGAAATTTCCTTCATTTTGGTGCTGCCACGTGGTGGCAGGTTTTGCAACTAAAAGCGTTACATTTAGCCTTAACCCAATATTTAAAACGCTGCAAATCCCTGCACAACGGTTTATTATTTTGTACAGAATACCCTTCCGTTACAGATCACAGCTCTCTGTATAGATAACCCCACTATATAATATAATATGTACTACTCTATACATATTATGTGAATCGCAGACCCTCCGTAGGTTAGCACCTCACCCCGTACTCGTTACTAGGTACCTACCTAAATCACGAGTTAAATGTTGCTAAAATAATACAGCCGATGACAAACAGTAACTAAAACGGCAAAAAGAAACGCAAATAATGAAGTTCTGAAGGAAAATTGTTGATGTGGAGTGAAATAGATGCCCCTGCTGCGTAGATCACTGTTTTCTGTGGTCAATACCTATAATGAACCGTTGTGTAATAACTTGCCCATCAATAACACTTCAACGGTTGTTCAAGTTGCAAAAGTACCGATCAACAAAATCCAGCCCCTTCCATGGTAGATGAACCGTTGTGTAATAATTGACCGTTGTGTAATAATTTATACCCATCAATAATACTTCAACATTTGTTCAAGTTTCACAAGTACCTGCCAACAAAATCCAATAGTCCATCACTTATCAAATGAAATAATATCGCAGAACAACCAACTCGACTTCATACAGCCATCCTTGATTATAATCAGGTGCTCCCTAGCGATGATGTCCGGGCCGGATTTATACCGTTCGATTCACGATCGTGTTGACGAAGCTTTTTGGTGCACACGAACGGCTGGACGTACAGTGCTCCGGGTGGTCTCAAAAAATTGTTTAGCTCAAGACAAATTTAATATCGTTAAAAAACCATACCCTTCTATTGAAAGTTTTCGATACGGCGCTCTGAAAATTTCAACCCCTATTTTGAACCCCTTAGAGATGACTGACAGTAACGCCGAGCTTCGAGGACCAACTAGACCCCGAACGGAACCTATAACCCGAATTTCATCAATTTTGTTTCATGGTAACTAAGAAAAGTGGCCAGTACGGCGTATAGACAGAAATATTTTTATTGCATTTTCGGATTCTACATACCTTGAAACGTAAACCATCAAATTTAGAGGGGGAGGAGGGGTTAGAATTTTTTTTTTTCATGCTCGATTCCAATGGTTCATTATTGAAAATAATAAACCAAAAGGGTCCTCGTACCGTATCTCAGCAAGTAATTACCGGCCTACCCGTATTACCAGTCAAACTTTGCCAACATTTTTGAGAAAACAAGTCACAACTCACTGAATACCTGGAAGCAAACAACCTCCTAGCAAGCTCACAATATGGGTTCAGGAAGAACTTGAGCACCTGAAATGCCCTAGTTGACGCGATGTCAGAGATTTCCAATGCTATTTACAAATGAGAAAGTCATGGGAATTATCATAGACCTAACTAAAGCATCTGGTTCCATTGAGACCTCAAGACTGCTTCTTGAGCAGACCAGGCTGGGTTTAGAATAAGTGGCGCAGAGATCCTTTCAAACAGAAGACAGTACGTATAAATTTTAAGCGTCAAAAGCACCGAAGAGGTCATCAACTATGTTGTTCCGCAAGGATCTGTGCTGGGCCCTTTATTGATTCTTACGCATATTAATGATATACTGTCGACAGATATAACAGGAAAATTTATTTATTGCTTTTGCTAATGACTTAGCGACGATTACTAAAGGAAATACCTAGGAAGAGGTACATTCCTACGCTCAAACCATTATAAAGTTAAAACTCGATTGGTCCTATCTTAACAGCCTCACTATAGATTTGGCAAAAACAAAATACGTTATCCTTCAATAAATAAATCTGGGCAGCCTGCAATATCGAGACTGGTGACGCATCCAGAAAGTTGTAATAAATTCGAGTCACATTTTTTGTGAAAGTTCGGAAAAAGTCGAGACCATCCTTGGTCTTATGCTAGATCAACATTTAAAGTGGAAAGAACAAGAAGTGTCTGGAACCTGCGTCATGGGGACGGAGACTAGCGCGATCTACAGGTCACTGAGAGAGTCAGGACCTCGTTTCGTTATCAGTTATCACAAATAAACCCGCCAACCACAATCAATATCACACCTACCCGGTCCTAGTTTTGTCTTAGTTTTGCCTTCTTTTATTATTTTATCTAGATTTAATTCGCGTTCGTTTTCGATTTTTAGACACGGACAGTTCACGGCTTTCTCTCTAGTCACGTTTAGTTTTTTTAGTCTGTCATTTTGGTTCCAACCCTTGCTGCTTTTGACTCTGATTTTTGGATTCGGACAGATTATCAGTAACTATCTAATAGATTCGGATTAGACGCAGTCAGTTCACGGCTTCATCTCTAGTCACTAGCATAGGTAGTTATTTTTTTAGACTTGTGTTGTCATTTTTGTATTTTTGTCAGAGTTGATAAATAGTCCACCCACATACTCAAGTGGTAGGTTACTTATTATTTTAAAACGATGTTATAAAACATATTACCAAGGTAATTTTCACCACTACCACTATTAAATTGCCTGTTTTACAAAATGTGAATTAAAAATGACCAAGAACTATTACTTGTGCATTTTTTAATAGGCATCTGCTACTCATCAGTTGCGCCTTTCTCTTAATAATACGCCTGGACACATCAGTCATATTTATTGATGGTATTTCATTTATGGTGTTTTCCATTTCATGCAGTGTTAAGAAGGGATTCTAGTTCTGTGTGTATGGTAACAATTATGTAGATTCACAACAGAAACATTAGTTTTTTTATAACAACAAGTACACAAATCTATCGTTTGAAAAAAAATTAAACATTATTCCTGCTTACTAATGAAAATAGAACAGAAATAATTTCAATAATGGAATCCAAAGTAAAACAAACTTATAATGTAGGTACCTAAAACTATCCATAGGGGTAAAAAATCCGTCATACGGCGTGATTGTATGAAACAAATTCTAAAGCGCATCAAAACGTCCGCCCTCTGAGGTCAAGTTTTCCATTCGCGTTAATCGGTGCGCAAATGTCTTTTTAGTAGTGCTCTTCCCAGTTCAAGGACTTCTGCCGAGGAACCCAGACAATTTTGAAAAGTAAGTATGCTTCCAGTTGGGGATCCCATGGGTCCACATCAAGGCGATCCGGTTTAGGGAACTTCTTCATTGTTGATAATCAACAATTTTGCCCCTCAAAATTTTATGATTTTTACATTTCAAGGTACGTAGAATCCGAAAATGCAATAAAAATCATTTCGGTCTGTACGCCGTACGGTGGACCCAGAGAAAACAGTGGTCTACTCAAAAGGGCATCTATACCGGTAAATAATAAACCGTTGTGTAATAATTTGCAGCGGTAAAAAAAAGTGGGTATGAACTTTATGAAGTATGTAGTTACCCATAGGTTTGATGGGTTTGGGTCTCTTACTAAGGCAGTATGTCCTAAAAAGACAGGTACTAATGTGTAATGTACAACACAGAAGAAATCTGAAGAAAATTTAAAAATGTAGAAAACAGTTGTTAGGTATGTAGAATTTTATGGGTGAAAAACTCGGTAGATCTACCAGAATCCGGAAAAACAGTGAGATTGGCAAAACTGACGGCGGTTCTGACTCCCTCAGTGACCTGTAGATCGCGCTAGTCTCCGTCCCCAGGACGCGGGTTCCAGACACTTCTGAAAGAACATTATACAAGACCTTGTGATGAAGATAAGAGAAATCTTTTCATTTTTTTATTGTTCTACGAAAATGATGTCCCGGGGAAATCTAGAATGATTTATTACGCGTATGTGTGAAGTATCCTTAGCTATGGTATAGTAGTATGGGAGGGTGGGAGGGAGGGAGGGAGGGAGGGAGGGAGGGTGGGAGGGAGGGAGGGAGGGAGGGAGGGAGGGAGGGAGGGAGGGAGGGAGGGAGGGAGGGAGGGAGGGAGGGAGGGAGAGAGGAGAGAGAGAGAGAGAGAGAGAGAGAGAGAGAGAGAGAGAGAGAGAGAGAGAGAGAGAGAGAGAGAGAGAGAGAGAGAAAGCTTATTTCCGACAGAAGAATACAATGTTGAACATTGAAATATGGGGAGGGTCCTATTCCAGCTATTTCCACTGTCTAGACCAATTCCAGAAATTTCCATTGTCTTGATGTAGCTACCAATGCGGTTTAGCGAATAGCAATTAAATCCCGTAGATGTCCGCCTGTGAGCAACCTATACACGCCTTTTGAGGTAATGACCTCAAGAAAAGCATATTATGTATATCGACTGATGATCTATGTCTACAAAACTATCGATATGTTTCAAGAACATCTAAATACAAGGAATATGAGGGCTAGTCGATCACCTATCTTGGAAAAACCATAGTCACCTAATGATCTACACGCTGGTGCCATAAGGAACAACCCTACGCCGACTGCTAAAACGCTCGCAATATTTAAAACGCTGCAAAGCCCTTGTAACATGGATTTATTATTCTCCTGGATATACCTACAGAGACGTTGGCTGTTCATTTATTTTCTTTCAAGAGCAATATTGAAATAGCTATTTTCTATGGTTTTCCCCAAATTTGACCCCCAAAAACACAAATTAGGCATTTTTTTTTTCAATTATCTTTGACCACTGAGAGTGTCATTTAATTGTCATGATTCACTTGTTACTACTTCTACTGTTAATATACACATTTATGGTTATTTCGGTTTCCCAGGTTTCTGACACATACAAAATTAATGTTGGGAGCTGAACCTGCGTTACAACCTCCATTCTTCAATCTTTGGTCAAAATCAACTTCATATTCGGCCTTCTCGCCCCAAAAAACATGGAAAACTCAAAAGATCAGGTTCAGAAGGGGCACCTACATAAATAATAAACCTTTGAGTAATAATTTGCAGCGTTTTCTGGTGTTCTGATTTTCAAATAAATATAAATATCCGTATTTTTCCGCTAGCGTGAACACAGTGAACGTCGGAATATGTAGTCGTTCCAAACGGGTTTTTGTTCTTCTCAAGGTACCTTTACACCGAAACGAGCACCCGAACGAACATTAGCGGTTTCTGAACATTTGCGAACGCACAGAAAGGAACTGTTTACACAGGCCGAGCGCACTACTTGTTCTTCAAGCGTTTGGCGAGGTTCCGGGAATGACGGTCGAGTCCGTCATGGCACCAGTAATGTCAAAACATGCGAGCTGGTGCATTATCGCTGATGATTATGCACGAAATTGAAGAAAATCGCATCTTGTTTTCTTAATTTATTGTAGTAGAATTTATTATCTGGTTTCCACAACTCCTCCTTCTCTTCATACAACCCGATGAGCTGTAAACATCTTTCACTGTCCCAGCACTCCACTGAAATACCGATTCCCAACAGTAAACAATACACAAATAAACAACAAACACTTGAAAAAACTAACAAACTTTTAAATTTACCCGTAGGGAGAAATATAAGGATGGAGACGGCGGTAAACTCGGAGAACTGTCCACACAGGACGCACAGCGGTGAATGATGTTCTTGCGAATCCCTTTAAAGTTACCGACTCTAGGCGGAACACGCCCGAAGGCGAACAGGGTTCGCGAACTTTGTTCGCAAACGTTTACCGATCACACTCAGCGAACCTTTGTTCCGAATGCTCGTAAACAGGGTTTGCAGGCGATGCTATGTATAAACCCGCTTTAGGCTTCCATACTCGGAAATAAAATACCAAACTGTTCAGAATTGAGATTTTTCTTTTTTTTTTAACCTCGAAGAATTTTTTTTTTCGGACTGACCCCTCAAGTTTTGGAGAGCTACAAATCGTTCGGAAGGTCAACTAATAACTGCCAATCCGTCACTTATTTGGTTACTGTCAACTACGTTTGGCTGGAAACTGAAAAACCAATACGCCTAAGCGCCATTCATTTCATTAAAATCCTATTAGAAGAGATACGCAAACACCTGTTAAGTGACAGCAAAGTTGAGGGCCCAAAGCTATTCCAGGAAGATAATATAGATACGAAAATATATACAGTAACCGCCATTTTTGACCGCTCATTTGGGTACTGCACATTTGGTTTTCTCGCGATTTGGCCTTCGGAAACTCAGAATGTTCCTTTTAGAAAATCTCGTTTAGTTTGTCCCGAAACAGTTCACACAACGACCGAAAGAGGACGATAAACCTTAGAGAAATCGATATCCCTGGACAAGACGATTCTAATGATACAAAAACTCTATTTTGAACTTCTTGTCGTTTTGGACCTAACGCCGTCCAATTATAACATTTTTCTTCACGTATGTATAATCAGAATAAACGCAAGGTGCAGATTCCAAAAACGCTGCAAAGTCCTTGTCAAATGGGTTTATTATTCTACGGGACACACCTACAGGAATTTTGGCTGTTCATTTATTGTTAAGTCCATGTGAAATAATTGAAATAGCTATTTCTGATGGTCTCCACCAATTTTTGGCCCCCAAAACACGAATCAGGTACGTTCCTTTTTTTCCAAATTATCTTTGATCATTGGTAGTGCCATTTAATCGTCTTGATCCACGTGTTGACACTTTTTCTAGTGTTATTATACAAATTGAGGGTGATTTCAGACCACTTCCCAGGTTTTTGACTCGCAAAAAATTAATTTTGGGAGCTGAACATTTGGTAGAACCTCAATTTTCCACTCTTTGGCCAAAATCGACTTCATATTCGGTCTTCTCGTCCCTAAAACATGGAAAACGATTAATTTTCTGAGCTGAACATTTGGTAGAACCTCAATTTTCCACTCTTTGGTCAAAATCGACTTCATATTCGGTCCTCTCGTCCCCAAAAACATGGAAAACGATACCTCAAAATCTCATGCTGCTAACATGTTACTAAAGCACAGAAAGTACCTATTTTTATACACATTTTCACCCATAACACCCCTGGGTGTATTCCTATAGGACTGAAAAGTTTCGGGACACAACTAGGGGGCCCAAATGGAACATGTGTGCGAAAACAACGAATTTTTTAGACCGAAAATGAAAACGGTATGCGTGATACGGCGGATGGACATTGCATTTTTGGAATCTACGCACCTTGAAACGGAAAAGAAAAAGGTTGGAGGGGGTGTTAAAAAAAACTTTTTGCTGAGCGAATGCATAGGTGTATTGTTCACAGAATAATAAACCAAAATTGGATTTCGGGACAGCCTGTGTGCCTGAAACTCAAGGCACGATTTTCCACGACAGAACCGATTCACAGCAGCAAAAATGAGATGCTGATAACTGCTTCGTCTTCTTGGTTCACGTAAAAACGCTTGAATACGAATCAATGAATCAAGGTTTTCTTCCCTCTTATATATTTCAACCTATATTATCTATTCAATGTTAAACAACTAATGAGGATTACCCGTAACTTCTGTTTACGTTACTTTCCCATTTCGGTTTATCATTCTGTGAATAATACACCTAGGTATTATTCGCTCTCCAAACATTTTTTTATAACCCCGTCAAAATTTTTTCTTTAACGTTTCAAGGTGCGTGGATTCCAAAAACGCTGTGAAGTCCTTGACACATGGGTTTCTTATTCTACTGGACATACGTACAGAAATAATGACTGTTCGTTTACTGTTTCTCTCAAGTACAATTATTGAAATGGCTATTTTTGATGGTTTCCACCAGTTTTGGCCCCCAAAAACACGAATTAGGCTCGGCCTTTCCTTTCAACAGATTATATTTGATGATTGATAGTATCATTCAGTTGGTCTTGATTCACCTGTTGATACTACTCATAGTATTATCATACAAATCTATGGTGATTTCAGACAACTTCCCATGTTTTTGACTCATAAAAAATGAATTTCGGGAGCTTAACCTTTGTTACAACCTCAATTCTTCACTCTTTGGTCAAAATCAACTTCACATTCGGTCTTCTCGCCCTAAAAAACATGGAAAACGATACCTCACAAGCTCATGTTCACTAAACCCTCAAAAATCCCTCGAAAACCCCTATTTTTACACTAATTTTTCTCCCATATCACTCCTGGGTGTATGCCGATCGGGCTGCCGTGCTTCGGAGCACAACTAGGATCCCAAATGTGTTTCCAAATGGGGACCCGAACTGTGTGCGGAAAAACGACGATTTTAGACAAAAATTTAACGTAAATTTTTCGCTGAAACTTCCTTAGGACCTCAATTTTTCACTCTTTGGTCAAAATCGACTTCATGTTCGGTCTTCTCGTCCTAAAAACATGGAAAACAATACCTCAAAAGCTCATGTTACTAAACCACAAAAAGTAGGTACCTATTTTTATACCCATTTTCACTCATAACACCCCTGGATATAATCCGATCGGGCTGCAAAGTTTCGGGACACAACTAGGGCCCAAAAGGAGCATGTGTGCGAAAGAACGAATTTTTTAGACCGAAAATGAAGCCGGTACACGTGATACGGCGGACGGACATAGCATTTTTGGAATCTACGCACCTTAAAACGTAAAAGAACAAATTTTGAAGGTGTGAGGTCCGTTTACACGCTCAAGCCGATTGCACAAACTGGCTTGCACAAGCCAGTTTGCGCAAACGGCTTGAGCAAAAGTGGTCGCGTTTACACGCTCAAGCCGTTTGCACAAACTAGCTTGCACAAGAGGTCCTAAAACGTTCAGTTGTACTTGTGCAAACGTGGGCTTGGTCGTTCTCCAATTCGTTATTTATAAATCAAAACTACTATTTTCTAAATAATTTTTGATATGGATCAAGAGGAGCTCATGCTATGTGCGACGGCGGTTTGTTTAATCCGGAAAAAATTGGGATCAAAAAGTGCTAAAGGTCGGAAATGGAGCAAGGATTGGTTGCTCAAGAGGGACAGCCTTTCCCATACCAATTTAATCATGGAATTGAGAGGGGAACCAAATGATTTCCGGAATTATTTAAGAATTGACGAGGCAACATATGAGGTGCTGCTCAGCATGATCTCACCATTAATAGTAAAAAGTGACACCGTAATGAGACGAGCAATCACCCCCCATGAAAGGCTGTCAGCGACTCTTAGATTTCTGGCAACAGGAAGAAGTTTAGAAGACCTGAAATTTGATCATCTTCACCACGCTATCCCTGTTGGCCTGTGGGTCCCTGGATCGCATTTTTTCTACCAAGACGTCGTACGCTTATGCTTTTACACAGCGGTCGCTATATTCCTTCGACTTCACTTTCCATAACGAAGGAAACGACTTATATATTTCAATAAACTCGCACAAAAACTCTTTCTTGTTCTGCATCGCAACGAACTAGCCTTGAACCCGAGATACGAGTGATAAAGGGGTTGAGGTAGGGTAAAAAGGTGGTTCACACTCCAGAAGAGAACGGATGCGCCTGCGCGAGATCGTGGGTTTGTGCAAACCGCGTCTACACGCTCAAACTTCACTCAAGCCAAGCTCCAACCTCAAGCCGATTTTCTGTCCGAGACAGACTTTTTGGCTTGTGCAAGCCAAATGGTTTGCGCAAACTCCGTCTACACGTTCAGTTCAGTTTGCACAAACTGGTTTGTGCAAGCCAGTTTGTGCAATCGGCTTGAGCGTGTAAACGGACCTTTACACAAATTTTTTGCTGAGCGATTACACAGGTGTATTATTCATAGAATAATATACCAAAATACAACAGCCTGAATCGTTCAAACATCATTTCATGCGGTCCAAGAAGAAAATTAAGAGTTGGGGGGGGTTGTTCACCAAGACTGGCCCTTGCCTCCATACAAGCATTCTTTCTTCGAAAACACGAACAGAACGAAATTAGCAATCATTAAATTTTCATGGTGGGTAGGTAGGTAGGTGTTGCTAAATTTCTGTGGCCTTCATTAGGTACCTTCAAAATCTCGCAATTTTGCGTACTCATACGAAGACTGCGATTTCTCGTACAAATATGAGATTTCTCGTACGGTTGTCAAGGCTGCGCTTCACCTGTCTGTCGCAGTCGTAAATCATCCACCCTCCCCAGTCCCCCGCGCTACACTCGCCTACGCGACAAGCAACCAAAACAAAGGACGCGACACTGCGCAATACGGTATCATGGTCACGACTGCATACAAACAAAGCTTTAAATAAAGAACTTACTCAAAATACCCTCTCAATATTTTCCGCTATTTTTACTAATTTCAAAAGATTTATAACACGAAGACGGGTGCGCACCAGATCTAATAAGGTTAAAATGTGTGAGTTACGTAACGCTGATCCCCCCCCCCCATCCAATAACGCAGCGTAACGCTACGCCGTACCCCCTCCCCTTCAAAAGTGCGGTACGTAATGCGTATGGCCCCAAATGAAAAACTGGAGAGAAAAACATGCTCAGTGTCATTGATGACTTGATGTCCAACCAACGAAGTAATTCTTTGTGCCAGATGGCCATAAGCCCACCCATGTTCAAGTTGAATAAGAAAATTATCGAGTTCACTAAACTACCTCAAGTGAACAGGAAACTCGCTGACAATAATGAAAGCCTGAATTTCCGTTACAATAGACATGAACAGACACACTGCTACCAAGTTACTGATTAAGAAGACTTGGCAACCTGGACGTGGCTCGTTGCAATAATTATCTGTGCTACCATCGAGGACATGTACACTGAAGGTAGGTATTACTTTCGACGACTGACCAAATCATTTTATATGTGTACGATCAAGTAAATGAAAGTGTATTTTCAGTTAGTGAAATTTTATTTCATATTAAAAATATACAAATCTAGCACCTTTTACGACCCATCGTCGTAAAACTCAACATTCATCGTCGTAAAACTCAACACGAGAAAATTACATGGACATTCACTTAGCTTAGTGATTATCTGGGTTATGATGACCGAACTTAGCATCCAGCAATAAGGGTAGAACACTCACCTAACAAAGACAAGCTGCGGCAATTTAAGGTAATTTAATCCTCTACATCTTCTTCTCCCAAAGTTTGACCGTAAAACTGGAGGCTGAGCCGCCAGAACGAAAAGTGTGTAAAATAAGTGTAGCAAAAAAACATTTTTTACAACAATTTTAATTTTTGAAGGCGAATATCTTGGAATGTTTAGAGATAGAAAAAACTGGACCCATTACGATAGGAAACTTAATTCTTTCTGGTGCTACGACCAACCATAGTCGAGCTATGAGCGAAAAACCAGAACACCAAACTTCTCGACCCCCTCCCTCCCAGAGCTCACCTTGTAGGGAAGGACTTTTAATATGTTCATCCCTTAACCGCTCTAAACACATCCCTGAAGTAAAAAATTCTTACTTCCTCCATGTCGTATACAGCCTCTTTTTTAGCGGTCGTTGAACGGACTAGCTTCCCGATGGTCAGTACCTTCTTCAACCCTGTGCTGTCAGCAAGTTTATGCATGAAATGTAGTCAAATGGATAGATTACAGTTATAATATATACTAGCCAAAGTTATAATATTAGTAGTATTGCAGTTATTGAGACTGGGTTTCCAAGTTTCTTCCATGACTAGCTCAAAACCGAATCAATAACAAAGATACCCATTAAAATTTGATGAAAATTGCGGTCTGTGTAGCGAACACTATGTTCAGCCCCACCCGCTCTCATCTTACTCCAAGAAGACACTGACGAAAAATCAATGTTCCTATTGTACCCCCCCCCCCCCCCCACAACATAAATATCGACCGTAAATTGTTGTAATTGCTTGAGCATCGCACACCAACATTGCGTAAACCCCCCCCCCCCCCTCCATTCACACCAGAAGTCATGATCATAACCTATGAGAGATTAAACTGGGAAAATGTAATCAGGAATGCAGGTTAAGGACTTGACCAAAAAACATCAGGAGCGAGGCATCGCACTGCTTCGGTGTATGCCACCTACTACAGTGTGTCGTTCTTAAAGCATTGCTATTAGTAGGCTCGTGAGTTATTTGTGATTGATTAAAAAAACAACAGGCAACTCTATATTTCAAAATTTCACTTCTTCAACTTTTGTTAAGTTCGTATAATATGAGTAAACCACGGAAATTTGCTCAAGATCATGAAAAGTCTTGGGATAAAGTATTGAAAAAATGTGCTAAAAACAGAAAAAAAACTCGCAGTGAGCATTTTATATGCTTCGTTGAGCATATCAAGTCCTTTGGGTCCCGCTAGTTCCAAATCGTCTATGGAAAAACTTCATAATGCTCCACGAAGCATATAAAATGCTCACTAGAGTCTCTGCAGGGGACATGTTAGCTGCTGCAGCATGCGAGAAAGCAGGTTTGTTTTATTCGTATTAAACCCAGCATGTTTAAACCATGTTTGAATAAAACCCAGCCCAGAAAGTCACACGAGTGCTTAGTGCTAAGTGAGCCTTAGCCTAAGGGCTCACTCAGCTAACCGGGGAGGGACCCCATCATGTCAGTTGTACCCAACAGTCCTAAGGAGGCTCCCTGTCAAATTTCAGCATCTTATCATGAGCGGGAGAGAAATTAGCCTAAGGGCTCACTCAGCTGATTGGAGAGGGACCCCATCTTGTCATTTTTGTGCCCAACAGTCCTAAGTAGGCTCTCTTTAGGTGATGGGCATTGAATAACGGAACCGCTTAGAATAACCGGTTATCGACCAAGAACCGGTTATTGCGATAACCGGTTACGAGAAAACCTACGTTATTGGAATAACTACTTCGCTTCTCCTGGCAAGGGAGGTGGTTGCCTTCACTATCCAATACCTATTGTGTGAATGACCGCACACGGGTAACAGTCTCTCTCTCGCACCCTTTGATGTTGGGATGGAATTGAATAACTAGCTGCCGCCGATAACGCTTTACCTCGCAACTGGTTACCAACTTCCTGACAGTTATCCATCAGCTTAGGACCTTTCGCTTCCCTTTGACGTGAGATGATATTGTACGCTGTAGGACATAGCGTACCTATAGCTATCACTCTTTACCTTTTACTCCGTACGTAGCAGGTTACCTATCTATTTTAGGATGGTATGCCTCAGCTTAGTGCCCTTCAAAAAATTAAGGGTTATTCCTCATTCCCTCAGTTCAACTTATCGATTAATAATGTTAAAAATGTTGAAGGGTCTAAAAACTAGTCCCATAATGTTTCGCATTCCAGTTTGTTGTGATGTAGGAAGTTAGTTTGCCGATAATTAATTCAAGATTTTATCTATCTATCACATTAAACTGTAGATAGGTACCTATCCATAGTTACCGATCTACTAAACTCAATTTTATGGGATCCCAGGGAGGACAGACGGATTTTTTTTTTTTTGAGATTAGGAAATTTTAATATTTTTATTCCTCTATCAACAATTTATTACTATTAGATTTATGGTCAGCATTTGTATGTAAGCCCCATCAGTGTAAGTGACAGATTCACAAAATGAAGCAACAGGTAGGTATCATACGACGAACTTTTCGCCATCGCTCCCATGTGAACATTCATGTTTGTCTCTCTGCTCCATCCCTAAGCTGGTAACCGGGGCTTATCAGAATAACCGGTTACTGAACGATAACTATTAGCGAATAACGCGTTATCAGAACGCTTTAGCCCATTACTACTCTCTTTCAATTCAATTCCGTAGCGTGAGGGGGAGAGAAATTAGCCTCAGGGCTCACTCAGCTGATCGGGGAGAGACCTCTTCTTGTCATCTGTACCCAACAGTCCTAAGGAGGCTCCCTATCAATTTCAGCTTCGTAGGATGAGGGGGGAGAAATTTGCCTCAGAGCTCTCGTCACATCACTCTCGTCAAGGGTTTTCTTCAATACCCCATCGCAAAGCATATAAAATGCTAACAAAATGGTTATTTTCCGCCTATATTTGGTAGTTATTCTTCTACTGTTTTTTCCATAAGAGCTTCCTTCGGTAAATAGGAATCGAGCCTGGAAACCAGGACACTGTTTTACAACGTTCGCAGAGGCCGGAACCTTGTACATGGGTTACATACACTTGTCTAAAACATGGTAGTGTACATGCCAACCGCTTGGGCTCATGGGTGAGTTCCAGAAATCTTTTTCCAGTGTGATAGCAGTACTTTTCTATTACCCTTTGGGTTGGTAAGGAAAGTGAAAAGGTATTCGATATGTATCAGAAAATTTTTTGGTTCAATTCCCCGACTAAACCTAATAATATCAACATATTGCTGTACAACTAAACCTAACACTGAGTCAACTGACTGAAGAACAATGAAAATGTTGCATTGTTGTTTCTTAGGTTAATATGAATAGAAGTGCAGAAACCGCAGAAAGTTTGAGAACTGTAGGTAGAGATGACAATCTCGTTAACTCAACCCTTGAAATTGTTAGAATATCGCCACTTGACCACATAATAATCTTGACAGAGATATTCCCTCAACGGGTGTTTGAAGACCACCGATCAGACGATAGAACCGTTTGCTTCTAGGCCCAGAACATTACTGCCTCATTTGGCTAAGTAACCTGATGATGATGGATTTAGGTGACTTTCTAACCACTTTGGTCAAAACCCCATTTGGCTTTACAGTGACCACTACTATGAACATGCCACCAACCAAGTGTTGTCAAACGTCAACTAAGTACGATTTTTGCAGCAACCCAACTAAAACCAGTATCTATTTGTTTACCTAATTTCACAGGAAGCCGTCAACACAGGAAAAATTG
The DNA here is from genome assembly GCA_954871275.1 of Leptopterna dolabrata. Lineage (NCBI taxonomy): Eukaryota > Metazoa > Arthropoda > Insecta > Hemiptera > Miridae > Leptopterna > Leptopterna dolabrata. Next base: position 71,133,814 of record OX940974.1, on the reverse strand, counting down.
TCACATGGGATAAAGGAAATTCTGCTATTAGCTTTTGGAAGGTTACCTAACACCTAAGTTATCTACAAATTGTAAAATACTCCGCCCAGTTCTTATCATCCTAGATATGTTTTTAATGGAATTCTTGAACTCGAGCAGCGATGAAGTCTCTATTCGCACAGTGTCTCGAGTTGTCCTAACTTTGAAAGGCTCAAGGAAATCTTTGGTTGAAGCGTATGCATGCTTATTATCGTTTGGCGTTCTCTCCATTAGCCCTCCAGAGTTGCTGCGTGTAGGCATATTTCGTCGTTTCAACAACATCTGTTCTGCTTTGGTTTATTCATTTACATTCAGTGATCGTATAATAGTGTATAAATATTGGAGATACAGTAGTGTCGATTTTGAGTGTCGGAAATGGAGTTTTATCTCAATAATCCAAACTAAGTGTCGAGTATACTTCCCATGAGTAAGGAAGGATCTTAGGTAAGTTTTCATGTAGTACTAGCGGTAGTACTAGGTAACTAGCACCAAGTAACACCAATTTATAACGGTCAAATAGTCTACTGATTCAAGTTGGTAGGTACACACCGGTTTAAGAATTAGTTCTTGCATCGAAAATATTCCCACACTCAACCCCGCCGACTGAGTTATTGAACTGAACTTATTCGAACCAGTTATTTCAGCTGGAACATACCTACCTTACTTGAGATATACCCGTCTGGATGATTTGCCTGCTTCATCACAAGTTGATGGAGTGATAAGTTCAAGGTCAGGTAATTTTGGAGACTGGGTAAATAATGAATATTTGTACTAACTCATTCATTTTTTCATCAACAATGATGAATGCAACAAAGAATTGTAGAAACAAAAATAGGCCAAGCACTTTTCGGAAAGCGCTCTCCGAGATCTTTTACTTAAGAAAATAAAACAAAACCGGCGAAATCGCCCATTTGGAACCCACGAATATTGCCCAATGCCTATGCTGATGACAGTTAATTTGCCCATGAAAACACATTACATTATACACATAATATACATTATACAAATATAGGTTCGTACCTACACCAAATGCTGAAATAAGCATGTGTTAGCCATAGTAGCTAAATCAAAAATTGCTATCGTAAATTAAAGTAAGAGGAAAAGGTAAAATTTATTACTTATAGCACCAAAAATATTAATCAACCTAATTAAGGATACGAATAATAATACTTAGGCAAACGTAATAATAAGTGTCAAATAGATGAGCCATGAAATAATATTACCTACGAAAACTGTAAACACTGCAGGTATTGAAATAACGCAAGAAGAAATCTGCTACGTAAACATTTTATCTAAAAGCCTACTATATTCGGGAATCAAAAGCAGATTATGTACCTACGTGATTATGGTGGGAATAAAAGTCAAATTAGAAGTTTTGCACTACCTAATGTATCACCAAAATCACCCGTACATAATCACGTTTTTCCCAACAAATAATACATAATAAAATGGGACCAAAACTGTACTCGTATTATATTATTCGGGAATCAAATGGTGAGGTGTGTTAACCAAGTCACTGTGCGCCCAGTAACCCCACAGAATGCAACACAAGATTTACTCGGAAAACTGGACACGGCACTGAGCAAAAAGTATCATCAGATTCAGTGCAAAATAATAAACAATGATTACGTAGGTAGTAGCTAGAATTTAGTCTATAGTAATGAGTACCTAGTCATACCCAAAGCACCAAAATGAGAAATAGAACAAAGGTACGTAATCAATTCAGCTTCAGGGAAATTTTTGACATTCTGGCCTACGGCAGGGAAATTTTTGACATTCTGGACTACGGCAATTTCTATCAAAGTTTAGAGAAAAATATTATTACTCATTCAACTTACAATAAGCATCATAATAATATCATCGCACTCGATCGCCTGAGGTAAGAAGAACCACCCAGAATCGATACAGTTCTTACAGAAAAACCTTTCTGAGCAGAATGACGGCAGGTAGGTAGTTTGCGGCTACCACCAAGATTGACAAGGTCATTTGCACATCACAAGGGACAGAACTGAAAACGTCGATAGGTAGGTATTCGCAACAAGAGAACAATAAATTACAATCGGAGGGTATTGGAATGTTATGAACAGAGCCAACTTCAACTGGAAAAGACATAAATATACAGATTCATTTCATTGCGGTTCAAACTTTCTGACCAGAACCTCAAGTATTTTCTACAGAAGGTTACGTTACAAGCGGCTGAGATACAGAAAAACAAGGGAGTGGATAGGAGCGGCCAACTGACCGTAAAGAGAATACATTCACAACACAGTAACCTTCTTCTCTATTCACTCATTATGTATTTACGAAAATGGAAGGAAGGGATGAATTATATGGATTAAACAAACAAACAAGAACCGAGATTTTAAATAAAAACAATGGTCAGAGAAATAATCGAGGGACACTTCATTTAGCGCATCGGTACGGAGAGGGGGAGGGGGAATTTAATATTATTTTTAGAAGTTGAGGTCTTTCATCAAACACAACCTTAAAAATATGGACATATTCTACGCCCCAGTTTAATAAGAGCTATAAAGATACGTAAATTCCCAGAAATGAGGAGACAGCGGTTTCCCCAAGGGCCTACATACTAAACACGATCGGGTTGTTTGTAGTGAGGTAGGTACTACACCCCATTAGAATATGATAAGTCTTACCTGTTAGCAGAGGAAGAACCTGAAGTTCTAAATCAGCCGAATTCCGGTACCGCGAAGATCCTTGCGACTTCTTCTTTTTCTTGACTGATCGTTTAGCAAAGGGGTCAATCCTATCTACAAATGTTGTCGACGACATGATTCCGCGGATGGTAAAAGTTTCAAACTAAGACAACCCAAGAGTTTAAAACCATTTGGTAGGTCTTTTCCGACGCACTAGTCATAAAAAAATACATTTTAGTAATAACATCACTACTACCCTCCGCTCGGGACCATTTGATGGTAAATAGATCCCTTCACAGCATACCTTGTCCTTGGGGCATCAGTTTATCAATGACTGAAAATCGAAATGATACGGTTGTTGTTAATGATAAAGCATGATAAGAATCATCGAAGGAATATTGATTTCAAGGGAGATTCCGAATCACAGCACAACACGAAGAAAAAAGAAGCAGCCCAGTTCGCTAGCCTAGTATTTTCTCCTCATAATCACAGGAACCGTTTTCTTTCCACAATTGATTGGCACATCTCGCTGACACTTCACAGATGAGATCACTCCGCGGCATCAAGAATTCAGTAACATACTCGGAACGGGCAAACTAACCTCGATCTAGCGCATAACGGAAGAAAGATGTCCACTAACGACTAAGCCGGAATGACGGTTTTAGTATGAGTATGAAAACGTGGAGTGGCAGGAGAGTACCGCGAGACACCTGCTGAAAATAGTTTGACGTAAGATCTCGCGATGTACGAGATTGGGCGTGATCAAGGCTACCAACTATTCGCTTCACACCCCTCAACCATGGATACTAATATCTTGATGAAAACTCTAGAAGAGGATGGATTCCATTAGTTTCGTTGCGTGGATACTGTGATATGTAAGTATGTTCCAGCCACCAGAACTGTTTTTAAAGTTTCAAAACCTGAACCTACCTTTTCTGAAGGGTGAGGATGAGTTTTACAACTGTTTTAGTTCGAGAACTCATCGGCTGGAACACCTTGGAAATGCGCCAAACAACTGCAAAAACTGGGGCCGAAAAATAGCTGAGTAGGTACAAAGAGACTAAAGATCCTCTTGACTTCAAGGTTGGAGGGAAATGAGATTTTGGGAAGGTTCCAGCACAGTTATCTTCAGTTCTGTGGAAAAAAGGACCTTTTCCCTTAGGTTCTGGTATATTTTGTGAACTGCACAGCTACGGTTCAGGTACTAGACTAAACAACATTAGCTCCATCTTCCACGCAGAATTAACAGCTATTTACATGGCAATCCAACATGTAGAACAGACTTCCGAAATGAAAATGGATACAATCATCCTCAGTGATTCTCAATCATCCCTTGAATACCTGAAATGTTTCAAGGTAGGAGACAACCCACCATTCCTTGTACAACAAATACTGATTGCTATCGCCAGCCTTAAACAAAGAGACGTCAAAATTGCAATGCAATGGATCCCAAGCCACATCAACATAGCCCCAGCAGACCACGCCGATGTTACAGCCAAAGCATACGCTGAACATGGAGCACAAAACCTCCACTCAAACACCTCTTTCTCTGACCTTGTAATAATGATGAAAACCCTACGAAATATATCCTGGAGAACCGAACACCACAGAATGTTAATTGGGCGAGGGGCTTGGACAGACCACATCATACCAGATCCCCTTCACAAACCTTGGTATAGAGGAACTACTGGACCTCCACAGTTCTACACCGCTGCGAATCGAATCCTATTTGGACATGGAAACACTTCCCTATTTCAGCACCTCATGAAGCACAAGGACGATCCCTTCTGCCCTCAATGCCCTGATGAAGTGGGAGACATTAGTCATGCCCTTAACCATTGCACAAGAACTCGCACAGCACTCGAAGCTTTTAAAAATGACAGAAACATTACTTCCAACACTCTGCAGGAACATATTAAACTTAATTTTAACGTAGACGCACTTGAACAAATCTTTGATTATGTAACCGAAAATAACATTTCAATCTAGCCGCAACCCAAACTACCTTCGAACACCCAGCTTAACAATAACTAACAAGTATCTTTAACATTAATTACAAACACATAAAACAATTATCTAAACTCGACTTTCATACAAAATTATATACCACCTCAACCAAAATTCTAGCCCCCACCCCCCATCCTTCATCCAATCCAATATCCTGACCCACCCCACCACAGAAGTGCGACTCTCTGAAGACTGAAGAATTTGTATCTCCGATCATCATCAACTACAACTCTGCTGCCATCATCGTTATACGAACATCGAACTGTGTCTCATCATGGTCACAAACCGGAGACAAAAATACTGAGAGAAACACACACACACACCTTAGGCTAGAGTCACATTTCGAGTATGTAGCGCCCTAGCAGTGTTGCCAGATTGGGCTACTTTTCGCCGATTGGGCTATATTTTAGGGTCAGATGGCGACAAAAAATCGCCCTTTGCGACTTTTAGCCAATTGGGCTACACCGTTTCAACCCGCGAAATTTGGGCTATTTTCGCGAAAACGATCGTTTCGTCTCCATTTCTCACGATATTTAGGTTGGTAGTGCGTTTCGAGTTCTATGGGTGTCGTCACTGTCACTCGTCATGGAAGAACTGTATTCTAGTTTTTCCATGGTAGGTAGTTCTGTTGATAATGGAAACGTTCCACTTCTTCGATAACGCTGCTAAGTGCTAACGGTTATAGTATCCACTTATCACACAGTAGACATCCTTTTCGACTTCCTCCATGGTATGTATGCAGAGATGACCGTCATACGATACGTTTTGATTGTTGAATGTTTAGATATCAACACCGACCTTTTGTTATTAATTGATCTGATGTTGTTAGTTTGACTTATGCTTCAAAGTGGAAAATGTAACGTTTTTAGGTTTTTAATTGCTCTTATCTAAAGAAACAATGTGCCATAACATTGAGATAAAAATAAGTTTGTTTTTGTGCTATTAACAGTCTATGTTACTCATTCCTCTCACAAACTACAATATTAAAGCACGAAAAAGTCGCCAGAACTATTTTTTTAAATATTCCCGTTCCCGCGCCATTGGGCTAATCGAGAGGTCGGCTCGCTCCTTTTGGGCTACCTACGCACGCTCTGGCGGCGAATCCACCCACCAAGCGTCTGGCCACACTGCGCCCTAGGTCCTTCCACGAACTACGTGATACATACGCGCTGACTAGCGGCTGGAAAGTGACGCCGAGGAAATGATCTAGATTGATTTACTTTGATGTTTTTATTTCATGGCGATGTCATATTATTTCATATTGCTGGAGGTAATTTCAATTTCATAATAACTTAATTTTATAACTCTTTTATAACTTAGTTTTACATATTATGTAACCTCCTGTTCTTCGTGTTATTCATCTACCGTTTTCATTATTTTCATGTTGTGTAATAAAGAAATATCTGTAGTAAAATGGCCTGAGAGAAATGATTAAAATATACCTGTTCATAAATTTAACCCGTTTTGCATCTGTACAGAAAAGCTAGCCTATTTTGCAACTGGAAAAAATTAGTAAATGGCCGACCATGCAGAAACAAAATGGTCTAAAAACACATTACAGATGCAAAACGGGTTAACTGACAGCTTAAAATTGGTATAACTTTTTATTTTAAATTGCAAAAGTGGTAAAATTTTGCAAGAAAAAGGAATGAATTTTTGTGATTTAATAAAAAAAAATTGAAACTTTAGCTTGTAAGGGTCAAAGTTGACAGTTTTTTGCAGTTTTCTCATTTTCATCTCAGGCTCAGATAACCCCACTTTGCAACTGGGCTACTCAAATATAGTATCCACGACCGAAATGTTTTCTGGCTATACAAATACAAAGCCAGTTGGGCAGAGGAGAACTGGCCATGCACTGCCTTTTTTATTCCTGACCATTATCAAACCTTTCCTGAATGCTAATCAAGATCATGGATGGTTTCTTATGGTATTCTAGGAGTCAGCTAACCATCAGAAAAAGCCAGTGCGAACGAGCCATTGTGCACTTTCTTACTAGATCAAATAGGAACAGCATAACATTTTTCATAACTGAAATACAGAAGTCACTGACTAATCAAAAACAGTAAAGTAGGTGTCTACCTATGTAAAACCGATGGGCCAAGTAGGCACATCTGATTCGAAGTCGATGACAGAGTTACAACTCATTTAAGTATTGTGAAAAATTCACGACTGTTTCAGCAAAAATCTTTAGGGTGGCAAGCCAACAGAAGTAAATATTACTTAGTAGAAATACCATTTAATTAGATAACTGCAATTACAGAAGACGATCATCATGGAGATAGATGTGGCTATGGCAAACACTCAACAAAACAGTACATATTTCTGACGGAACTTTGCCACCTATTTTGCGCTCGCCCCTCAGAAGAAGAATGGCTAAGGTGCCCCGGAAACATTACAATTATAATCTCTTCCTTGCATACCGTCGTTCAGAACTAACACGAAGCATTCTATCATGCCAGCGATTTCTGTTGGCAGTTACTCCAACTATTTCAAGTGGGATAGGAACAACACAATGCAGTGAGATGAGAGAAAAAGGTTCAAAGTCTGTGCAAACGCGTATTAGTTCTTTATTTTCAGTTGAAGTGAGCAAGTCATGTTCGACGTTTGACACCATCTGTACCCAGGTTTGTACTGTTTTTTCAATATTTATTTTGATTATGCATGTAACAAAAAAAAAATACTAGGGTGTTCCCCTTAGTGTAAAGATGCGGAAATGAAGTTTTTCTCGACGATTGGTCACTTCGTCTTGCTTCGAGGCTACCTTTTATTCATGTTAGTTGTGAACAACACCATGCAGTACAAAGCTGCACGATGCATGCTATTGCGACTCATTTTCCGATCATTTCGCTTATTTACCAGTAATTTTCGTAATATTATTGACTTTATTATTACGAAAATATTATAGTTACCATTATTCATTGTGATTTACCTCACTTGGGCACTTTGTTACCAATTTTCTTACCTAATTCGACAACATGAAGTAACCATGTAGGTATGCTAGTGAAACTTTGTGTTTCTTTGTTTCAGAATGGACGACGAAGACATAATTTTAAAAGACGGCTTCTTTAGAAGAAGAATAAAACGGAACGAGTTGTTTGAAATTCTAGATTTACCCGATGAAGATGTATCTGAATTAGAATCAGAAGGTGAAGACGCGGACGAAGTGGATGATCGACCAGAGTTAGACGAGGTTCTCGTAATATAATGGCAACACCCTTGTTCAAGAAGCCGAGGATTTTTTGAATTTCGTTGAAGAAATGAATGAGGATCCCAAAATCGAACACATAGAAGACATCATGGTTGAAGAGGATGCCTTGGATGATGGTGATTTGGAAGAGGACGCCTTGGAAGATGGTGATTTTGAAGAGGAAATGTCTGCAAACAGTGCTCCATCCACCTCTACTGCCCCTCCCACGGCACCAAAAAGAAAACCACTCCAACGAAAAACAAAGGAAAACCACTCCAACGAAAAACAAAGGAAAACGCCGCCAACAAAAAACCAAAATTACGGTATCCCTGGAAAAATGAAAATGAACCGTTCCTTAGACCATCAACAGATTTCCTAGGGAACCAAGACCTTACAACTGAATTCGATGACCTGGAAACACCCATGCAGTTTTTCCTGCATTTTTTCACAGATGAGTTTTTGGATGGTATTGTCGCCCAGTCTAATCTTTACTCTTGTCAGCAATGTAAAGGTTATGAAATGTCTCTTCGTGATTTGAAAAAATATTTGGGCACTTTGATTTTTTCATCAATTTGTAATCCTAAACGAATTCGTGATATGTGGCACCCGATCATTGGCAATAATACAGTACGGGAAAATATTACAGTCAACAGATTTGAACAGTTGCGTTCAATGTTGCATTTCAGTGATAATAAAAAAGCTCCAAAGAATGATGCCCCGAATCGCGACAAACTGTACAAATTGAGACCAGTATTACATTATTTGAATGAACGATTTTCGGCCATTCCCATGGGCCAGTTTTTGTCTGTTGATGAACAAACTTGTGCCACCAAGTTTAGGCATTCTTTAAGGCTCTATAATCCTCGAAAACCTCACAAGTATGGGTACAAATTGTATGTACTTTGTGATGTTTATGGATTCGCTTACACATTTGAAGTTCATGGAGAAAATACGGAAATCCAACAAGGAGAAAATGATCTTGGTGCCAGCAGCAACGTTGTTGTGAGAATGACGCGAAAAGTCCCTGTTTTAAAAAATTACTTTGTGTACTTCGATAATTACTACACCTCTGTTCCTCTCGTAAAGTACCTTGCCGAACAAAAAGGTATTTTTAGTGTGGGAACTGTAAGGAGAGACAGGTTACATAATGAAGATTTGCCATCCGACAATTATATTGAAAAACAATTTTCTATAGAACAAAACAAAATTCTCTATAGAATATGTCTACAGAGATAACAACAGTGCCATATGTGTGGTTTTCTGGAAAGACAACAGGTGTGTTCAACTGCTGTCTTCAATTTGCGGAATACACCCTGAGCAAACTATACGACGGTATGAAAAGAAAAACCACAGTCATGCAGCATGGCTATAAGAGCGAATTTTCGAAGAAATAACCACGTTCCTTAATCTTTAAAGTGCTCCAGTTTGAGAACGGAATGAGATATCGCAATTCTGATTTCACCATCGTGTTCAGCGTACAAAAACCTTTAAAATGAGGGGTCACTTGTTAGAAAATAACATTTTGGGGATTTTTGGGTAATTTTTGCGCACTTTAAATGCTCTAATTTGAGAACGGATCAAGATATCCAAAATCCGATTCCACCATCGTGTTCAGCGTGCAAAAACCTTTAAAATAAGGGGTCACTTGTTGGAAAATAACATTTTGGGGATTTTTGGGTAATTTTTGCGCACTTTAAATGCGCCAAAACCCTCCTTAGAGTAGGCCAATTTCGCCCATCTTCGAACTTAGCCTTTCGATTGCCAAGACAGATTTTTTGTGCAAATTTGAGCTGTTTATCTCAATTCTATCGAGAGTTATCGTCTGGAGTGACACATATATATATATATACATATAAAAAAGTGTTAAATTTCAGGAATCGTTTTAGAATGGTCTGAAACGGATTTCTATGAAGAAAATTTCCAAAAATTTATATTATTTAAATTTCGAAGCCATTGCAATAGCTTCATTTTCTTTGAAAATTCGCTAAAAGAAAGGATTCATTACCCTTACATGTCCTAAGGTTGTTAAAATTTACAACACCCACATGGGGGGTGTCGACCTAATGGATTCGCATCTAGGCAGACATCCGATAACAATGAGAAGCAGTAAATGGTATATGCGCCTATTTCACCATCTGATTGATATGACCGTAATCAACTCTTGGATTCTCTACAGGAGGATAATGAAAAAAAGGCATACAAAAAATTTTATCCCAAAAAGAATTTCGACTGGATCTCGCTATATCCTTGTTGTCCTGTGGCGAGAAGAGTGCTAAGCGTGGAAGGCCAACATCAGCAGAGAAGATTCCACCAAAAAGGAAGCTAGTGGTCGCTCGTCCTCCCAATGATGTCCGAAAGGACAAAGTGGACCACTGGCCAGTGTTCGGCAGTAAGCAACAGCGATGTAAAAAACCAGGGTGCAATAATTTCACCTTCATTTCCTGCTCAAAATGCAAATTGAATTTATGCTGTTTGGCAAAACGCAACTGTTTCGTGGACAATCATTGCTGACTTATTTTTTTTAAGGTCATGTCTAGAGTTGAGAACATTCAAATACAATCACTACATTTATATTTACTTTAAATTCATTTAAATTTAAATTTAAAATAAAAAAGATTTCGTTTTGAAATTTTTTGGAATAATTTTTTTGCTGCCATTGAGGTGTCAATCCCTACTTACCTGATGCATTGTGTTGTTCACAGCTAACATGAAGTTTTTCACGATTTTCCGGAAAACTGATGACCTGGAATTTTTTTCCTTATTTTCCCCGAAATATTGACGGCAAATACTATGTCCGAGATTTTTTTCATTTGAAATTGAGTATTTTGCAATAAATCATGCACACAAGGGTATAACATATTAGGTATGTGAATTTGTTTTATACATATAAACTAAAAATGATAAGTTAAAACGATATATTTCTTCCATATAGGTACCTAACTATATAATTGAATTAGAGATGTTTATTGTTTATAAATTAGTCAAAAGCCTCATTTTCCTGTGCTCCTACCGTTCCCTAGTTTTGTTATTATCCGTTGGAAGCGCAGCGATGATTCTGTTGCTTGAATGATCCATCCTGGAGCCCATGCTTCAGATATGAATCCATGAGTATTTCTAGTGTCCACACCATGATCCCCAGACCCTGTAACTATCCATTTCTCTCCCACTCATTTCTCGTTCTCAGCGATTCGGGTGGTCACCTATGAACCCGTCATTCAGGTAAAATGAATTTGAATATATTTTCATTTAATTATTACTACTTGTAAAAATGTCTTCTTTTCATGCTGTTGAAATTTATAGACACTACGGACTCATTACAGTGATCGTAATTAACTTTCTGAGGATCACTCATTCAATCGCGGATTGATAATATGTGACTCAATATTGGTCGAATGAGTTAGTAACAGTTTGTGTAAAATATCGCTAGTTTTTAGTTTGTTCTTTCATATAGTTTGCTTTCTTTTTCTTCCAAGTTTTAAACAGTAGGTACCTACAAGAGAGTTTACCATTGTTGGGTATAGTTGAGTACTCCGTACTCTACAGCCGCTTGTCCCTTTTTGCGTCTTCTGCTGTTGTGAGGCGAACGGTAATGTCAGTAATATACTGTGAACTAGCTCACAGTAATACTGCCTATGAATTTATTTAGATCTATAGTGATGCAAAAATCTCTGAACCTATTCATTTACTAATCTGTGCCCGTACCAATTCTTTCTTTCCCATTTTACCCCCCCCCCCCTCCCCGTTATCTCCGCGCGTGGTGCAAATTCCTAGACACGACTCACGACTGCGACTGCGGCTCACGATTGGCCGCGTCGCACTCCTTCAATGCATTCTTACGGAACAACATTCCTAGGCGCGTTTCCCAGCCGTACAACTCAATGCGTCTGACGGCTGATGAGCGCGTCTGCGACTCCACTGGTAGGGTGAGCAGTCCAGCCGCACGCCGTGTGCGACTGAGGTATATGCAAACCCGCTCGAGAGTTCTGTTTGCATTCTTCATTTTGCTCCGACAACCTAGAGTAAAATACTATTTCCTCGTTTCCTTCATCCTGTCGCTATAATGACTTGAGAGTGGATCAAGTAGATATTTATTTAGTTGATACGTTACTAGGTTGATAGGTTATAGGTTGATAGGTTAGGAAAAGAAACAGTGAAATTTGACGGGAATCAGCACAGGTTAAAAATTAAGCATTATTTACCTCATTGTGAGGGCCAGTTTTTCTTCAGCAGCAATAGGGTCTGGCACCCTATTGTACCCAGCTACGTTGAGTGTGTCCTTAGAGTGGTCACAAAAGTCAACTTTCGAAATTCAATCGTGGTAACCCCCTAAAAGGTGCCATTTGACTAGAAAATGAGATTCCCAAAGTTTTAGGTCGATCGGATAGCATTAACCCGTGCCGCATCGAGGTTGAAGTTTAGAAAAACTCACTTTTTTTCATAAAAGTATTATTTCTTTCCTCATAACATAGTAACCATTTGTCCTAGAGACTTGAAATTGGTCTTATTTTATTTGAAATGTTATCTTCTTCAACTTTTACTCCAATAATATTTTCGCTAGATCCTATAGATTTTATGTTATTCAGCTTTTCCCATCTCAAAACGTGGTCCGTTTCAGCAAATGTGCCTTTTTACGCATACCCCTAAAAACCACACTCCAGTCAATGAAATCGACCTCTAGGCAATTTGATACTTCTTTATCACTCTGGTATATAGAAAATTGATACATTTGAATCTAATATATAATATATGGAGGGGGTAGGGGGGGAGATGGGTGGGTAGTGGGTGCTATGAAATGTACAAAAAACAATAAAAATTATGTAAAAAGTGTTTTAATAATACAAATTGAAAGTTTTTGTATAGAAAATAATAGCCTGGAACTTATTTTACAACACAATATATCTATTCCAACACCACTGAATTTAGAACTACATTAATGGCTTAGATAGTGAGGCTTTATCGACATCAGGGTAAATTTTCCTTCATTCTGACACAACATGTAATAAAAATTGGCGCTGTTCTTCGTCTTTTGTCAAGCAAGAGTTGAAGTCTTGTATCAATTTCACTCCTCTTTCAGCAGTGTCGTTGACTACCCTTAAACCGTTCACTATGTTTTTAGCATGCAAATAATGAGGATTTTTGTTCCATAAGCGTGTATCGGTGTTTAAAAAATCTGTCTATGGAAAACCGCTTGAAAAAATTCAAGGTTTGAGAGGTGACAAAAAAAACAAGTTGCTTATCCAAAATTTGCTCTACATGTGCAAAATCTAAAATCGCTTTTCTATCCCTACCATCAATTTCACTATCGGGTTCACCTAGGGAAAATAATTTCATGGCCATAATTTTTTTAATGTTGTCGTCTAAAGTGCGGTCGAAAAACGAGAACGCTATTTTCTCTGAGCTGAGGTACCACAGATGGTTTACAAATTTTGACAAAGCCTTATCTGCTATTTCTGTGTCAATTTTCCTATACTCTACTAATGCTTTCAACATTTCCAGATCTTGTTTAGGGGCCAAAGCAGGTTTGGGGGCATTGAACCATGCCTTGGCGTAAATATTTATTATGGAACAAAATTTATCTTTTTAGAGATAAATTGTTATTAACTCAAAAAGAAATGGAAGGAATAGAATAAATTTGTGTTTTTATAATAAATATTTACGCCAAGGCATGGTTCAATGCCCCCAAACCTGCTTTGGCCCCTACACAAGATCTGGGAATGTTGAAAGCATTAGTAGAGTATAGGAAAATTGACACAGAAATAGCAGATAAGGCTTTGTCAAAATTTGTAAACCATCTGTGGTACCTCAGCTCAGAGAAAATAGCGTTCTCGTTTTTCGACCACACTTTAGACGACAACATTAAAAAAAGTATGGCCATGAAATTATTTTCCCTAGGTGAACCCGATAGTGAAATTGATGGTAGGGATAGAAAAGCGATTTTAGATTTTGCACATGTAGAGCAAATTTTGGATAAGCAACTTGATTTTTTTGTCACCTCTCAAACCTTGAATTTTTGCAAGCAGTTTTCCATAGAGACAGATTTTTTAAACACCGATACACGCTTATGGAACAAAAATCCTCATTATTTGCATGCTAAAAACATAGTGAACGGTTTAAGGGTAGTCAACGACACTGCTGAAAGAGGAGTGAAATTGATACAAGACTTCAACTCTTGCTTGACAAAAGACGAAGAACAGCGCCAATTTTTATTACATGTTGTGTCAGAATGAAGGAAAATTTACCCTGATGTCGATAAAGCCTCACTATCTAAGCCATTAATGTAGTTCTAAATTCAGTGGTGTTGGAATAGATATATTGTGTTGTAAAATAAGTTCCAGGCTATTATTTTCTATACAAAAACTTTCAATTTGTATTATTAAAACACTTTTTACATAATTTTTATTGTTTTTTGTGCATTTCATAGCACCCACCACCCACCCAACTCCCCCCTACCCCCTCCATATATTATATATTAGATTCAAATGTATCAATTTTCAATATACCAGAGTGATAAAGAAGTATCAAATTGCCTAGAGGTCGATTTCATTGACTGGAGTGTGGTTTTTAGGGGTATGCGTAAAAAGGCACATTTGCTGAAACGGACCACGTTTTGAGATGGGAAAAGCTGAATAACATAAAATCTATAGGATCTAGCGAAAAAATTATTGGAGTAAAAGTTGAAGAAGATAACATTTCAAATAAAATAAGACCAATTTCAAGTCTCTAGGACAAATGGTTACTATGTTATGAGGAAAGAAATAATATTTTTATGAAAAAAAGTGAGTTTTTCTGATCTTCAACCTCAATGCGGCACGGGTTAACGTTATCCGATCGACCTAAAACTTTGGGAATCTCATTTTCTAGTCAAATGGCACCTTTTAGGGGGTTGCCAGAAGTGATTTTCTCAAAAAAAATTTGCCTATTGCCTTGTGACCACCCTAGTGTGTCCTCCACCAGTGACAAAACGTAGGTGAACTGAGGCACGTTCAGCCTGAAAAAACTCCGGAAGCGGATGGCGTCGTCCTTCAAATGGCCGTTTATCAGTAGGTTATGAAAGCCTTCATCTCTCCTCGTTCGAAACATATCAGCGTGGGGTTCCCGGGCAATCGTCAAAAATAATTCATCTTCCTCTTCTTCCGCTAACAGGAGAGCGAGCACTACCTTCTTCACGGACATCTTGAGCCAGACTGACGCAGCGGCCAGCCGTACCTAGGAATGTTACATGTTTGCGGCGTCCGACTGCGTCTGTCGACGGAAAATCGTGAGCCGCAGTCGCAGTCGTGAGTTGCGTCTAGGAATTTGCACCTTTAATGCACCGCGTGATCCCAATAAGTACGAGTGGGGAGAAACATTTCTCCCCATATTCCATATATTTGCCCACGTACACCGACTCGACAGCTGAACCTCCAGTCATGCAGCATGAACACATGAGCGAATTTTGGAAGGCCTCAGCTCGGATTTATTTTTTGAGAAAGAATACTTTCATTGGTTACCGAAACTTGATTTTAGTCTCGGCCCACCTATCAATTTTGATGAGGTCATAAATATCAATTTTTGGTACATAGTTTTAGTGATTTCTACAAATTTTTGATCCCAAAAAGTCAGATGTGACCCATTTTTTCCCGGAAAATTATTTTCTACTTTTGAAATAGGTACTCTTTTTTTGCATTGGATCACCATTCTGTAACACACCTGGTGGTTTTAGCTATTTTTATCCACAAAAATTTGACCCACGTTTTTGTTTTGAAAATTCCTAATCTTCAAACTGATTCTCTCATTAGCCATTACGAAAATTATGGCGAAATTTGACATTTTTCATCTCGTAGCGTTAGATATTGTCTGGATTGACATATGAATCAATTTTTGTTGAAATATAGACTGGATTCAGAATACTGTGAAACAGAAAATAATGGAAAAATACACCAAAAATTCATCTTCTAGGCACTTGAAACTTTCTCAGAAAATGCGCTAACAAGTAGCAAAATCAAGAAGAAATTGGGAGACTAGAATGGGCCATTTGTATGAAGAATAAAATTCGAAATAACTGGTCAATGTGCAATTTTTGTGGGTTACAGATTCCCCTTTTTTAGCCAAATTCTATTCAGAAACTGAAATTAACACTTACTGGCCACATAATGAGGTGTTCTTGTCGGAAAGTTCAGGCAGAAAACGAGTGCGAAATTTGAAATTTCTGAGTTCCTGCCAGAAATGAGGTAAATTGCCAAGTAGTTCAACTCACTTCCTGCTTAAGAGTGCTATCCCTTAAATCGATATACAGAACTGTAATGGATGGATGGAACTGCAAATTTATAAATAAATTTAAAAACATCCTCAATATCAAACAAAGGGAAGGTCACGGCGAAGGTTCTTGAAGGCTTGCCATTTCTAATGTTGGGTTGTTGGCAGCATTGAGAACCTTTGCCTCCAAGGCTTTGCTCCACCTCCTTCAGCCAGCAGCCAGTCAGATTGCGATAGACCTGATAGGTCATTTTTGTCGCATTTTTACTTTTAAACACCCTCAATTAAAAAAAAACAGGTAACATGTATTTTTGAAAACGAGCTTTGAACTCCAAGAGTTTTGAATATACAGGGTGGCCCTCTTAACACGTCCACCCCCATTATATTCTTCTCTGTTGGAGATGGAAGGAAGAGTTAAGGTTCTCACACACTATGCGGGAACAGGACAGGAAACGCCGTGGGTAGGACGCGGGATGCCGCTGTCCCGTCCTGCGCCTATACCCACACCAGGCAGGACCTTCCTCAACTCTCTTTCCCCCACCGCTTGCCATACTCCCCTCGTTTCAAGCTCTCCTGGTTCTCAAACAACATTTTTGTCCACGAGGTACTACCTAGTTCCCATTTGCTTCTCAGAGTGAGATTGGTTTCGTTTTATTGTGTTCGTCTGTCGTTCAAGTTTAATTCATGAGTGATTCATTATCATCGTAATACAAACCTGTCAGGCATTCTCTTTGACCATCGTATCGTAATACAAACGGTGTGATATGTCATACAGCATTCTGTATTTTTCTACGTTTACAATGAGGGTTTCTTCAGTAAATTCCATTCTCAACCGAACAACCTAATCTGAGAGAACAAAGATGTCGGGGGGAGGGCATCAGAAAGAAAGGCACTGGTGTGAGGGTGAACGGGGAAGGTGAGCGTGAACGTGGAGAAAAATAGGACGGTGGAGGGAGAACGTCCCCTGCCAGGAAACGCCGTTTTTCGCTTTGAGAGCGATCGCGGCAGAACCCGTGCTGTTCCTACCGCATGCCGTGATGCTACCGTATCCCACCGCGTCCCACCTAGTGTGCTTATCTCCATTCAAATATGCAGAAGCGAAAAAATACGACCCGTGTCCCGCGGCTGTTCCTGTCCTCTTCCCGCATAGTGTGTGAGAACCTTTAAATGTAAACCCTCTTTGGTGATTTCAAAAATGAAATCTTCATGCTTGGACGCATGCGCTGAACGTGCGCTAATTTTGGTTTTTTTCAAATATTAACTCCCATTTTTTATTTCAGATTCGAATTCTGCGTGAAATTTTATGAATAAATGACCCATCACTCGAATTTTTGAGTCGGCCAAAACAGGCGTTAATTATGTGCTAAACGAAAATTTTTGTTGTGGATTATTCAGTTACCACATGTAATACATGATTTTCGGTGTATTTTTTAACGCTGAATCACGTGATGAAGTCTGTATTCAATGAAGACGAGATATTCCAATGGAACCTACATACCTACCTAGGTTTTTAGGGTTTAGCGCTTATAATTAGTAGCTCCTTTTGTTTTGCCAACTTAGTAATTCGAGTGACGGGTCATTTATTCATGGAATTTCACGTAGAATTTGAATCTGAAATAAAAATTTGGGGTTACCATTTGAAAAAACAAAGTTAGCGCACGTTTAGTGCGTGCGCCCGAGCTCGAAAATGTCATTTTACCCAAAAAATAAGAGGGATTCAATTTAAATCTTCCATCTCCAACAGTGTAGGATATTAATGAGGGTGGGCGTGTTAAGGGAGCCACCCGACTATATATATATATATATATATATATATATATATATATATATATATATATATATATATATATATATATATATATATAAGTAGTATCCAAATGTACATCCTGGGCCACTGCCTTAGATCTCTGATAAAAAGTTTTAACATAAAAGATCAGAACACATATTTTCACTTGAATCCTTGATGTTTTTTATTTACACTTGAATCCTTGATGTTTTTTATTTTCACTTGAATCTCTGATAAAACTTTTTTATCACAAAACATCAGAACCAGTGACTTTTTCATTTTTAGCGACTTGAATCTCTGATAAAATTTTTTTTAACACAAAACATCAGAACCAGTGACTTTTTCTTTTGGGGGGGTTAGTTAAAAGAATCTCTTTTATAATAAAATTAAAATGTCAACAATTGAAATTTACAAAAAAGCAGCCAAAAAACCCATCTACTCATCATTCAGAAATCTGGATAAGGGAGCTTATGATCTCTTAGCAAATTTTATACAAGATACGGAATATGGTGAAACTGTTGTTGTTACTATTAATACTGAAAATGGTGAATTAAATTTATGTTTACCCAAGAAAATATCTAGTCGACTTCTTGAGCATGTTAGAAACAATCCAGAAAGACACCCCAACAAACTTATTTATAATGGTATTGATAAAAAGACAAAGGCTTTTATGATTGACTTTGAGTAAAAAATATTATAATTGATTACATACATAACCCTGAACCACACTTTTATATAAAGAGAATCTTTATATAAATAATCACCACAAAATTTATAAAAATCATTTTTCTATCCTGAAAACCAAGTGAAAAATAAAAGATCATAAATTTGACTGGAGTGGCCCAGGATGTACATTTGGATACTACTACCATTTTTTCTATCCTGAAAAAAATCAGTAGCATAAGAATTTTTAATGAGCTGTGTTCATTAAAAATAAAATCTCCTTCATACCCCAAGCATTCTGAACTTTATCAATAGATATCTTGAAACAGATTCTCAAACTGCTTCTTCAGTTTGGCTTTATCCTCATTATAAACCAATTTTCTAAGTTGATGTTCAGTAGCATTTTTAGGAACCTTAATATTTTTTTCATTAAGGCATGTCTTTACTTGCTTCTTTGTAAGGAGTGGTGGTTTACCATCGACACCAAATAAAATTTCTCTGTACAGACATTTACAATATCTATACTCCTTCAATCTCTGTAAAACATCCTCTAGTGAGTAAAGGTTTTTATCATAAAATTGAAATTCAGATGTCTTTACCAACTCCCAGAAACCTCCATGTTTTTCACATAAATTTATTGCTTCGTCGCTTAAACCCATATCTCTTTATTTATTATAGAAAATATTTTTTTTTTTTAGACCTGGTAAATTACCGGGTCTAAAAGTTTTCAACAGTACGAAAATAATTTAAAACCCAATATATTTAAAGGTGGGGGCGAATCGACGCCACCTTTTTAAATTAAAAAACTCTTAGGATTTCTAGAGCCTCATGCTATCTAGCTTGTTGCGTGTGAACTAAAGGAAATGATAAATAATGCGAGATTAATATTCCGTACACTATCTCAAAGGAGGCCAGCTAGTTGACCTTGCATTCCCATTTCAGATAGTTCGCTTTCAATTCCTATATCCATATTCACAATCAGTTTCTCCTCAACTGTTCAACATGGCACAACCTCCTGAATATTTAAAGTTAGCTTATTGTGATGATTATGATTTCTGTGAAGAAATTTTAAAAGTGGAACAATATCACC
Source organism: Leptopterna dolabrata (assembly GCA_954871275.1). Classification (NCBI taxonomy): domain Eukaryota; kingdom Metazoa; phylum Arthropoda; class Insecta; order Hemiptera; family Miridae; genus Leptopterna; species Leptopterna dolabrata. The sequence goes on along the minus strand of OX940974.1, from coordinate 71,114,174 downwards.
AGGAATGTTTGAGTTTCGTGCAGAAAGTGAAAAATTGTGTTAGTGCAAGTGAAGCCAGAGAACTAATCACGAAAAACAATGTGAGTCTACCAGGTAGTAGAAAATGTGATTTTCAAAAGCTTTTGAAAATCCCAAAAGTGTCTAATATATCAAGAACTCCAGATCAAATGCATCAGTACCTACACAAATTTGTTGTATTTGACCATGAAATGGAAAAGGTGAAACTTCCTAATCAAAATAACATTATGGAAGTAGAGAATTACCTTATTAAATCTGGTGATTTGATAAAGAAGCAAACATCAAGACTTTTTTATACTACTGCTGTTTATGGATACTACTTGGAAGTGTATTTTCAACATATGAAGATCACAGGAGAGGATTGGAATCTCTGTTTAAAAGAAAAGCTACATGTGTCCTTGAGTTATAGTAAGAAGTTGAGAAGAGTTGGAGTGATTGTGAAAGACCATCAAAAACTTAAAATGTTGAGTATTTCATTTTTGGGCTCAACTACAGTGATAGTGAATGTTAACCTTGAGGGGGCTCACGCGTGAGCTCCTAGAAGGTCATTCCAGAGAACATTCTGAGCTGAAATATTCTGGACTCAACTACAGTAATATTAAGATCAGCCTGTAACCTTGAGAGGGCTCACGCGTGAGCCTCTTGAAGGATATCTGAGGAAATATTACCAGTTGGAGTTGAAGCAAAATAATGTGTCTGATATATTTTTTATTGAGAATGTTCCCAATAAAAAAATTGTTATTTATATTGTTTATCCTTTTTTCCCCCCTTTTCTTATCAAGGTAAGTTTTAGATTTCCTCTTTTATAATATTTTTAAGTGGCATATAGTTGAGAGTGACTTCTGAAACCAAAATTACGTAAGCAAAAGTGTTTTCTGGCACATTCTTTTCAAAATCTGCTCGTAAAATTATATTACTTTTTTGTCCAGATATGGACTGTGGTTGTCTAGTCATATTCACACTGAATATTGGATAGTTCTCTTTGAAGGACTGAGGCTCATGATATGGAAGGGATGAGTCTTGGCATACTATTCTTTTGAAATCTGTGTACATGGTGTAAGCTAAACTAAAATCCCCTGAACTCCAATCTAAATTCAAATGTTCTTCAGGATAACTTTTTCCTGCTACTTCAAAACTAATATTTTTAACATTCAAATGATCAAATTTGGAATTATTTTTCTTTTGATCATTTTTTCTGGCAGTTTGGAAGGCAACAAATCCCCAGATCGGATTCTGTACATTTCTGTAAATATTTGTAATGTTGAAGTTTAGAGTTTTTCCAGTAACTTTTTGTTCGATACATTGTAATTTTTTAAAGTGAAACAAATAAGGAGAAGTACAGAGTTCAGCAATTAATTTAGCTTTGGATTCACTTTCATATTCAATTATTGGGACTCTTAGGCAGAAAGTTTTAATTTCTACTTTTCCCTCCACACCTTCAGGAGAGGTACTGTAACGGAAGAGTACATTATCATCAGAATTTCTAATGAATGTAATTTCAAATCCTCCCTTATAAATTGGTGCAATATCGCTGAAGAATCCAAGGCCTAAATCAGCCAAGTTACCATTCGCGTTGAAATTTCCACCACCATTCACTTTAGAATTGAAACCAGAATTCATTAATTTACCATTATAGTTTGATGGTCCTGAGAAAGAAGCTATACCCATCACCGTACTAGCAATACCTGGTTCTTCAATTTCATCAATAACCGTATTGTGCTTTTTTACTTCAATTTTGGAAAAAAGGTGTGCAACAAAATTGTCTACCATCATTATTGTATCACTGATTCCATATGTTTTTGTTGCATCTTTAGGAATGTATTTTCCAGCAATGTAATATTGAATATTGCTGCTAAGAAACTCGTCATCTAGAAGCAATTTGAAAACCGTTCTCTTATTCTCAGAGTTAAATTCCAAATTAGATTCAGGATTAAAGTTTCGATATTGAAGCCTTGTGATTTCAGAATCGTATTTTGAGTAGATTGATTTAATTTGATTCATTTTTATTATAGAATACATTCTTTTAACTAACCCCCAAAAGAAAAAGTCACTGGTTCTGATATATTTTAGGTAGTTTCAGTTTATTGTCTCCTTTGATCTCGTATTAAATTTTTAAAGCCGCGGCTCACATGTGAGCTGCGGCTTTTGATATCAGTTAAAACTTTTTATCAGAGATCTAAGTCAGTAGCACATGATTAGTATTCCGATAATACTAACACCTTTTAAATCGTCGTTCTCGGATGATTAACTATGAAGTCGAATACAAGTCAATTTGATTTTTAACAGTAAATACATCGGACCCGTCTGCCAGACGGGTCCGATGAAAAGACGAATACAAGTCGAGAACATTTAAAAATTTCTTTTAAAACTCTTAAAAAAGTTTTTTTATAGAATCGAAATTCTATAAAAAATATCAAGATAGCGGAATAGAAAATATTAAAATCCAGTTCTGAAAACTTCCCCATGTTTCAAAAGTGATAGTTTGATAGGATCCACACTTTTAATTTCTTTCTTATTTTTATTATATTCATTTAGAATAGTACTTTTCATATTTATATAATTTTTTATTTCTTGTTCAATATCATTGAACTCATCATCAGATATTTTACCGTCTTTAATTGCTTTTCTGAACTTTTCTTCAATCGAATCTAATTTAGCTTTTGCCAAAAGCTCAATTTCTTTATGTTTATTAATTTTTTTATTGAAAAATCCGCTTGAAGTCCTTAATATTATCGATAAGGTTGTCAATCCTACAGAAATTGGAGCACTGAATGGAATTATTATTGGTAATGCTATAGAAGTATTAACCAGGCCGAGTTCTGAGAGGGCGAATAAAAATTCAGTACCGTAAAGAGTGCTGGATATTTTTCCATATTTTTTTTTCAAACCATTTCTCATTTTCACTTCATCTTCTAAAAATTTGTATTGATTGATAATTCGATTGATTCTATAATTGTTCTCATTAAACTCGGGAAAAATTATTTTTGGATATAATCTAGAATGAGTTATTGGAGTAAATTCTTCAGGGGCTGAAGGTGTTTCATTATTATTTGTGTACATCATTTTATTATAGAAAAAAATTTTTTTTATAGAATCGAAATTCTATAAAAATATCAAGACTATAAAATTTAATAAAAGAAATTAAGATTTTCCTTCAATGTTCTCATGCTATTTACAAAATCGTGTCCTTCTGATAGCTTTTTCAAAATTAATAAACATAAATGTCCACAGATAGGCGGATCATATTGGTTTTGGATTTGCTCCTCATTATAAAATAAATTTTCTGAACCTAAATATTGAACAAGTTCTCTTGGTGGTGGTGCATTACCATACGAATCAAAATAATATTTTAAATTGTTATTTTTATGAAATGCAGTCCAGTGGCTTCCAGCCTCATCAGAATTTTCTAGATTTATAATTCCACATTCCGTGTGGTTCACTTTCTCTGGTAAATCATCCTTCATGAAAACTCCTCTGAAGTTTTTAATTTTCATTTCTTTCGATAATCTTTCAATATCAAAATTGGTAAGAGGCTGGAAGCTATTTAGTTTTTTGATTTGGTAGGTTTCTTTTTAGGTTTCTTTTTAGGTTTTGAAATAGTTTTTTTCTTCTTCATTCCAGACCCGATACTTAAACTTTTTACATTTTTTGCTAGTCTCTCCATTTCTAAATTGTGGCGTTTGATTTCTGCTTCTTCAGCAGATTTATGCTTAGAATCAATAACGCTGGAAGCTACTGCAGCTCCACCACCCAATAATGCCCCAAGAGCACCAATTCCTGCAAAAAGTAAGGGTAAAAACCCACCTGAATGATTTATTTGCAACTGATCATAATTCATTTCCAATTCCAACCCTTTTTTGTTTTTGATACATTTATCTAGCTTTTTTTTCTGAGTTTCATTTAACAGGATTTTATGATTTCCATTTCCACTAATATCTGCAAAAGCCAGTCGTACTTTTACTGGAACACGTTTTTTATAAGCAGATCTTATTTTTTTCATTTGTATTTCTGACAAATTTATTTGATGTGTAATCATTTTATTATAGAATACGTTCTTTTAACTAACCCCTCCAAAAGAAAAAGTCACTGGTTCTGATGTTTTTTGGTAAAGTCGAATACAAGTCGAGAACATTTAAAGAATATTTTCAAAACTCTTAAAGAGGGGGGGCGAATCGCCTCCCCTCTTTAACCTTTAAAGTTTTTTTTCGTATAATAAAGATGAGTAAATACGAGATTGAACCAATTCCGTTTGATAAAAAAGAGGCTAGAAAAGAACTGTTACCATTACCTTTAAGAGCATTAATAGTAGGAACTTCCGGTTGCGGGAAAACAACACTTCTCTATAATCTCATCACAAAATCATGGGGAATCCCCTTTCATTATCTATATATTTTTTCAAAATCTCTGGATCAGAATGCATATGAGATTTTGAGAAGAGTTTATGAAATAATTTCTGCAAAAGATGGTGTGGAAATAGCGCAGTTTTTCAGTAATTGTGACGAGATTATACCCCTAGATGATTGCCAGTCGAACAGTTTGGTAGTTTTTGATGATTGTGTTAATGTTCAACAGCAACAAGTTATTAAAGATTATTACGTGAGAGGGCGTCATAAGAAAATCTCGTGTGTTTACTTGACACAATCATGGTCAAAAGTTGATAAACAACTCATTAGAAACAATATTAATTTTTTATGTGTATTTAGACAAGGACCAAGATACATGCGAGATATTTATGATGAATATGTGGGAAGTGATTTCACTTATGATCAATTCAAAGAATTATGCTATTCTAGTTGGGATGAGGACTTTGGTTTTCTAACGATTGACCTAACAAAGAAACGCAGTAACGGACGTTACCGAAAGAAATTTGGTGAAATATTTTAGATAAAAAATATAGATTTTAAGTTTGTTTTTTATAGGGATTCCCTATAAAAACGCTACATGGATAACTTCAAAAATCGCCTTGGGAAACGCTTAAAACATCGCCTTGGGAAACGCTTAAAACATCGCCTTGGGAAACGCTTAAAAACGCAAAAATAGCGTTCCTAAGCGTTTGAGCGTTTGAACGTTTTAACGTTTTAACGTTTGACCGATTTTAAAAAAAAATTTTTCCTATAATAAAAACATGACAACAAAAATTACTGTACAACAAGCGCTTAGACAGAAATTCAAAGAAGCGCAAAATGAAGTGATGAAAGAAAAAGAAGCGAAACTTAGAGAAATCAAAAAGATTGATCAACCCTCTGAAGATGAACAAATAATTTTCACAAAACCAAAACGTAAGCCCATGACTGTGGCTGAAGCTAATAAATCGATTAAACTCAAGAAAAATTTACAGAAATTAGCAAAACAAGAAAGGGTTAACCAAGCATCTGATAAGGAAACAAGAGAAAAGGCTTATGAACCTATAACTTCACGATTAGATAAGGTAGAAAAAGCAGTGAAACAGACTGATGAAGATCTTGGTAAAAAATTAGAACTCATTCCTGTAATAAAAACAATTAACCCCTTGGCTATCAGTTCGCCTAAAAAAGTTACTTTTAAAGATGTTGATACCGAGGCCCAAGGTATTGATACTGAAGATACATTAAATCAAAGCTTTTCAAGTGACAATGCAGATAGGGATTATGAAATGGAAACAATTTTACAAAAAAGTGTTAAATTACCAAACTCTTCTGTAGGTCCTTTAGGTATTGGACCAATTGCAGAATTATATATTCTTCATCCTGATAGACAATTTGGAATATACCCTTTAAAAAATCATATCTTTATTGGAAATAAACAGATACGGGTAAATGGAAATGATATTGAAATAGAAAAAATGAAATATTCCGGTACTGAAGGCTTATGGAAGCTCTTAACAAAACCCATAGCTTCTGATATTCCATCCAAAGATGAATACACTAATGAAGACTTTAAAGCTTATACAAAAATCCTCATTCAAACAGATAGCATGTTTCAAAATAATAATCCCGAATCTAAACAACCAAAATCAAGTGTTAGTAAAAAATGGAAAGAAATCATAAAACCTATCTGGGAGTATAGTAAAAAGAAAAAGATTGGCACTGGGTTGATTAAATATACTGAAAATCCTGTAGAATTTAAATATATAGATAATTTGAATCAACTTACACAAAGACTATACTATTTGTATGCGCAAGAGCAGGCAGGAAATAATAATTTTCACAATGAAAAATTGGGAATTATAAATTTCATTAAAGATCAACTGGAGAAAGATATTGATAAACCCAAAGGAACTGAATACTTGATTAAAATTATTAATAATTTACCCAAAAATATGATAAAAAATGGTTCTGGTATTTTCAATACTATTCTTAATAAACTTGGGCCTGTTATTCCAGAAATGCATCTCCCAGGTGGTTATCAATATTGTGGACCATTTACTAAATTGGATAAGAGATTAAATAGAGGTGATGAAGGTATAAATAGTCTTGATAAAGCCTGTAAACAACATGACATTTTTTACAGAGATCATGAGAAAACTAGTGATAGGCATCTTGCTGATAAAAAATTGGAAGTAGAAGCTGATAAAATTATGAAAAGTTCAACAAATATCGGTGAAAAATTGGGGGCTGCTACAGTAAAAACTGCTATGAAAACCAAAAGATTCTTTGGGATGGGTGTATATTAATTTTTTATAAGATTCACATCTTATAAAAAAACTTTTTTTCCTATAATAAAAGCATGACTCTAATAAAGATTTCTGATAAACACCAAGATCTAAAAATAACTTTTGCTCAAAAAATTGTTCTAAATCCCAATAAAAATTATAAACTTGGAATAGTAAAGTTATTATTTACTTCACCTTCTCTTTCATTTCAAGTAAAAGATGTATTGATATCATTAAAATTGCTTATTACAGATGTATGGTATCATCACGAGTATGTGTTAGATGGCACATTTACTGTTGAGACGTTTAGAAGAGAATTATATTTAAAAATAAAAAGTTATATAACTGAACTCATGGAGGGTTTTGAAAAGAATAAAACATTATATAAATCACAAATTGACACATTAAAAAAAACAAAACCTGAAAGTTTGGTTTTTAAAGTAGACTACACTACAAATCGTAATAGATTTTTTCTTAAATCTCCTGTTTTAATTGAAATTTTACGTTTTGGAAATTTCTGTGAACTATTTGATTTTAAACAATGTAAAACACCTGGGGATTATTTTGAAGTTAATAAGGACTACTATTCTGAAGACAACCCAAAGTTAATCAAACCTATTTCGTTAATTGAATGGCATTGTAATATTATTGATTATAGTTTTGCTAATCATGATGAGCATTCTCATCTTCATAGCGAACATGAATTACTACATGTATCTTTGATAGAGAAACAGATTCTCCCCAATACTATTTATATGGAAACAAATAAAAAGATTCTTTACAGCCCTATACGAGAAGGAATGAGAGATATTAAAGAGATTAAACTATCATGTAGAAATGAAAATGGAGATGAGCTGCAATTTGAAAATGTTACAGTTTATTTGAATTTGATTGAAGAGTGAGTGAGGAGCTTCTTTTTTATGAGATATTTCTCATAAAAAACCTTTTTTCCTATAATAAAATGGATAATGATTTAACTGATCCTATTTATTGCCATAAATGTAAGAAGAAAACTAATAATGTTGATGCTGAAAGAGTGCAAACTATCAACGGGAGATGGAGAGTGGCTGCTAAATGCTCAAAATGTAAAACCAAAAAGAGTAAATTTATCACTTCACCTGAGAAAGAAAATTCTGAAGAACCTGTAGTAGAAGATCTGAATGATGATGAAAAATTATCTCTTGCTAAAGAATTACACAAGCCAATAAGAAATAAATTTCAAAAAAGGACAATATTTACTAAAGGTATTGATGATTTGTGGGCTGCTGATTTGATAATCATGAAAAATTATGAAAAAGAGAATGATGGATACGGCTATATGCTTAATGTTATCGATACATTTTCAAAATTTGCATGGGCCTTACCCTTGAAGAAAAAGGATGGAAAAAATGTTGTTAAAGCTTTTGAGAAAATAATAGAAAAAGCAAAATCTCAAAATCATAATGCCCCCAATTTGCTTCATACGGATAAAGGATTGGAGTTTGAAAATAAACTTTTCAAAGATTTTCTGAAAAATCACCAAATAAAAATGTATCATACACAGAATGAAGAAAAATCTGCCATTATTGAAAGATTTAATCGTACATTGAATGGTAAAATGAAAATTCTTTTTGAAGTTGAGAATGATAAAAAATGGGTTGATTTTCTACAGGATTTAATTAATGAATACAATTATAAAGATTTTCATAGATCTATTGGTATGAAACCATCAGAAGTCACAAAATTAAATCAAAATGACGTTACAGTACGATTATTTGGAAACAAAAAAAATTTACAGAAAGTTAAATTCAGTGTTGGTGATAGGGTTCGCATCAAAAGATTTAAAAAAACTTTTGTAAATAAATATGAAGCAAATTGGACCAGAGAAATTTTTGTGGTTTCTGATATTCTCTCTACTAATCCAATAACATACAAAATCAAAGATTTAAATGATGAAGATATTGAAGGATCTTTCTATGCTCAAGAACTACAAAAAACAGAATTCTAGAATTATGAATAAAATGATTTATATAAAAGATTTCTTTTATATAAATAAAATGTTATGTGATAATATTTCGACTATCGTTGATAGAATATTCGTAATATTCAACCGATCCCATTAAACCCTATTTAAGAATTTGGGTTTAATGGGTCCCATGTATTTAAAAATTTTTTAAATACATGAAGAAGCTAAGAAAAATAGTTTACATGTTTAGAAAAGTCACTGGCTAAAAAAATGAGGGGTAAGTTAAAAGGATCTCTCCAATAATAGACAAAAGAAAAAGGTGGCGTCGATTCGACGCCACCTTTAAGAATTCAAAAAAATGAGGGGTTAGTTAAAAGAATCTCTTTTCTAATAAAAATGAATGATTCGAAAAATTATATATCCTATAATAAAATGGATAATACGAGAAGAAATTGTGAAAAGTGCAATGTTAGCACTACTTATAAAAATTGGGCTAGACATCTAAAGTCTAAGCGTCATGGAAAAAACGACCCGGACCGGACAATGACTATCAGAAAACCTAGAAAAGCGAAACCTGTATTTGTAAATCCGAGGAAATTACACAAAGTATTTAATTTTAGTGAAAAAGTATTTGAAAAAAACATAGAACCGAAAACGGAAATTGCTAAAAAGGAAATGGCATTTAAATCTAGATTAGTGACTTACGACATTAAAAATACGAAAGGATTTAAAGATGCTTCCAAATTTCTGAACAGTATTAAAAGAACCGTAACAGGTTTAATCAAATGGAAACTTAGAGAAATGAAACTAAAAGTTAATGTAGTTTTAATCGCAGAATTTAAAAAAGGAACTAACAAAAATAACATGGAGTATCAGGAACTCAATTTCAAAACTAAAAACGTAATAATATTGCAGTCAGCAGAAGTTGCAAACTGTTACGATGAAATGAAACAGAAAATTCTAAATGAAATGGAAACATTCGAAATTAAAGGATCTAATTGGCAACTTCATAAGATCAAGCATTTGGAACTGAACGTTAACAAGTACGTTCCTTTGAAAGGATCGTCTTACATTGAACTCCCAGCTTTTCTGCAAAATAGGAAAGCAATTATAAATGTGAAAAATGACGATAATAAATGTTTCCTTTGGTCTGTTCTTTCAGCTTTACATCCAGCTGACGAACATTCGTATAGAATAGGAAAGTACATTAGTTGGGAACATGAGTTTGACGAAGCGTTGAAAGATATCAGTTTTCCTATGAAACTTACAGACGTAAAAAAGTTTGAGAAAAGAACTGGGATTTCCATAAATGTTTACTGTCTGAATGAAAAAAATACTATAGTTCCCTTGGAAATAACGAAAGAGGAAAAGGAAAAACACGTTGACTTGTTGTACTTGAAAAACGAGAAAACTGAACATTATTGTTGGATCAAGGACTTATGGAAACTGGTTGGTCATAGTCAACTAACAAAACACCACAAACGAAGGTACTTGTGTAAAATGTGCTTGAATACCTTTGGAACTCAAGATAAACTAAACGACCATAAAAAATATTGTGGTGTTCATAAAGCTGTTAAAGTAGAACTACCAAAACCTTACGATAATATTTTACAATTTGAAAATTATAGCCACTCTTTAAAAGTACCTTTTACAATTTATGCAGATTTTGAATGTATGTTACAAAAGATTGATACCTGCAAACCAAATCCTGATGAATGTTATACAAATGACATTCAAAAACATGAACCGTACAGTTTTGTTTACTTCATGAAAAATGCTGAAGACGAAAGTAGGAAAAACTATGTAGGTGATTATAAACTTGTACAATATTCTGGACAGGATGTGGTAAAAGTATTTTACGAAAAAATAAAAAAAGATGCCTTAATGGTGGCGAGAAAATACTATGACGTTAATATTCCCATGAAAGATTTAACCGAAGAACAACAAAGAGAATACGATAGTGCTGAGAGTTGCCACATTTGTGAAAGAAAATTTAATGAACTCCCACCTATAATTGAAAATAGACATGATGTACTGAGAAAAACAATTAAACACTTTATCGATAAAAAAGATGACAATCAAGCAGATATATATATTGAAGAATTAGAAGTTTCGAAGGAAAATATACCTGATAATTGTATAAAAGTACGGGATCACTCACATTTGACTGGAATGTACAGAGGAGCAGCTCATTCGATTTGTAATTTAGAATATAAAAATCCTAAGTTTATTCCAGTATTTTTCCACAATCTTTCTGGCTACGATGCACATCTATTTATTAAAGAATTTGAAAAAGATAATTACGATATTAAACTTTTACCGCAAAGTGAAGAGAAGTACATTTCCTTTTCTAAAATGATAGCTTATGAAACTGATGAACTCGATAAAAATGGTCACAAAAAGAAAAAGACTATAGAATTGAGATTCATAGATTCTTTTAAATTTCTTTCTGCTTCTTTAGATTCTTTAGCTAAAACTTTAACTAAAAATCAATTTAAGGAAATAAAAAAGTATTTCCCAAAAGAACATCTCGAACTAATTACTAGAAAATTAGCTTATCCATATGAGTATATGGACTCTGTTGAAAAATATCGAGAAACTAACCTTCCACCTATAGAGAAATTCTACAGTAAACTCACTGGAGAAAATGTTAAAGAAAATGATTATAAAAATGCTCTAGAAATTTGGTCTACATTCAAAATTAAAAATTTGGGAGAATTTACAGAACTTTACAATAAAATTGATGTTCTTTTGTTAGCAGATATCATGGAAAACTTTAGAAATATAGCTTTAGAAAAATATAAATTAGACCCCGCTTGGTATTATACAACACCAGGTTTCGCTTGGGACTGTATGTTGAGAATGACCAAACAAAAGATAGAATTGTTAACAGATTATGATAAGATTTTACTCGTAGAAAAAGGAATAAGAGGCGGAATTTCTCAATGTTCAAAACGATACGCGAAAGCTAATAATAAATATATGGGAGACCAATTCATCAAAGAAAAAGAAACTGTTTTCATTGAATACTTGGATGCAAATAATCTTTACGGTTGGGCGATGAGTAAATTTTTACCTTATGGAAATTTTGAATGGAAAATGGATCTAGATAATTTCGATATACAATCCATTCCTGATGATTCGCCCAAGGGTTATATTTTAGAAGTTGATTTAAAATATCCTCAAGAACTCCACGATTTACACTCTGATTTTCCTTTAGCTCCTGAAAATAACTATGGTGATGAAAAACTATCAAAACTTTTATGCACGTTGTATGATAAGAAAAAATACGTTATCCATTACATTACGTTAAAACAGTATTTACAACTAGGAATGAAATTAGAAAAAATTCATAAGGTTTTAGAATTTGGCCAAAGTGCTTGGTTAAAAAGCTATATTGATTACAATACAAATCTTAGAGCAAAAGCCAAAACAAAATTCGAAGAAAAATTTTTTAAAGATATGAATAATAGTGTATATGGGAGGACAATGATGAATGTACGTAAACATGTGGATATTAGGCTTTGTTCTGATGGTTTTAAATTGGAAAAACTAATTTCAAAACCAAACTTTAAAGGTAGAACTATTTTTTCCGAAAACTTAGCGGCTGTACACATGGAAAAAGTAAATATCACATTTAAACAGCCAATTTTCATCGGAATGAGTATTCTAGACATTTCAAAAACTTGTATGTACGACTTTTATTACAACACAATTAAAAAACAATATAAAAGTGATGTAAATTTATTATACGGAGATACAGATAGTTTAATAATGGAAATAAAAACGGATGATTTTTATAATGATATGAAAAATATGTTGGATCATTTTGATACTTCTGACTATCCAAAAAATAATGTTTACAACGTTCCACAAGTTAATAAAAAAGTGTTGGGGAAATTTAAAGATGAGTTACAAGGTAAGATTATGGATGAGTTTATTGGACTTCGCCCAAAGTGCTACGCTTTAAAAATATTCGAAACTAATGATGTGAAGAAAAAATCTAAAGGAGTAAAGAAAAATGTCGTTAATAAGGGTTTAAGTATAGAGGATTATAAAAGATGCTTATTCTTTAAAGAACCAAACTATCAGAAATAGATATTATTCAAATCGAAAAAACACGATGTGACCACAGTACAACAGAATAAGAAAGCTCTTTCCGCTCATGATGATAAAAGATTTATAATGAAAAATGGCATAGATACTTTGGCTTGGGGTCACTATGAAATAAACATAAGTAGAGACAATTTTAAAACTCACCTTGAAGAAATAATAAAAGAAAATAATAAAAAAGAAATGGAATTATAGGTAGGATTAAAGTAAATACTAAATTATAATTTTTATAAGGGATCCCTTATAAAAACCTAATGGGACCTCCTCTTACAAATATTCTGTGCACAAAGTTTAGCATAATTTGATTATCCTCTTCGATGCATTCAAAACAAATATTACCATTTCGTACTCTAACCCTAGAATTTCTGAAAGGAGTAAAATTTAGAATGTTTTCAGTTAGTTTATTTTTTCCGGTAAAAAAGTTACGTTTCACAGTTGGTAAATCCAAAAACTTATGATACTTCCTCACGAAATAATCAGTCAGTTCTCCAGATTCAGATACTTCCCACCACTCACTCTTGGAAAGACAATTTCCATCTTCTAGTTCTCTTAACGATTTAAAGTGTTCCATTTTTATTTTATTGGAGAGATCCTTTTAACTTACCCCTCATCTGAATTGAATACTTAAAGGTGGGTCCGTAGATTAAAAAAAATATTTTCTATAATAAATAAAGAGATATGGGTTTAAGCGACGAAGCAATAAATTTATGTGAAAAACATGGAGGTTTCTGGGAGTTGGTAAAGACATCTGAATTTCAATTTTATGATAAAAACCTTTACTCACTAGAGGATGTTTTACAGAGATTGAAGGAGTATAGATATTGTAAATGTCTGTACAGAGAAATTTTATTTGGTGTCGATGGTAAACCACCACTCCTTACAAAGAAGCAAGTAAAGACATGCCTTAATGAAAAAAATATTAAGGTTCCTAAAAATGCTACTGAACATCAACTTAGAAAATTGGTTTATAATGAGGATAAAGCCAAACTGAAGAAGCAGTTTGAGAATCTGTTTCAAGATATCTATTGATAAAGTTCAGAATGCTTGGGGTATGAAGGAGATTTTATTTTTAATGAACACAGCTCATTAAAAATTCTTATGCTACTGATTTTTTTCAGGATAGAAAAAATGGTAGTAGTATCCAAATGTACATCCTGGGCCACTCCAGTCAAATTTATGATCTTTTATTTTTCACTTGGTTTTCAGGATAGAAAAATGATTTTTATAAATTTTGTGGTGATTATTTATATAAAGATTCTCTTTATATAAAAGTGTGGTTCAGGGTTATGTATGTAATCAATTATAATATTTTTTACTCAAAGTCAATCATAAAAGCCTTTGTCTTTTTATCAATACCATTATAAATAAGTTTGTTGGGGTGTCTTTCTGGATTGTTTCTAACATGCTCAAGAAGTCGACTAGATATTTTCTTGGGTAAACATAAATTTAATTCACCATTTTCAGTATTAATAGTAACAACAACAGTTTCACCATATTCCGTATCTTGTATAAAATTTGCTAAGAGATCATAAGCTCCCTTATCCAGATTTCTGAATGATGAGTAGATGGGTTTTTTGGCTGCTTTTTTGTAAATTTCAATTGTTGACATTTTAATTTTATTATAAAAGAGATTCTTTTAACTAACCCCCCCAAAAGAAAAAGTCACTGGTTCTGATGTTTTGTGTTAAAAAAAATTTTATCAGAGATTCAAGTCGCTAAAAATGAAAAAGTCACTGGTTCTGATGTTTTGTGATAAAAAAGTTTTATCAGAGATTCAAGTGAAAATAAAAAACATCAAGGATTCAAGTGTAAATAAAAAACATCAAGGATTCAAGTGAAAATATGTGTTCTGATCTTTTATGTTAAAACTTTTTATCAGAGATCTAAGGCAGTGGCCCAGGATGTACATTTGGATACTACTTTTATATATATATATATATATATATATATATATATATATATATATATGCAAACTTGGAAACGGGAAAACACTCTTGGTGATATAATATATAAAATTTGGTGACAGAGGGTAGAAATTTAAAGATCAACAGACAAAAAAGAAAACTTACAATTTCAAAGGGAATATTTCGCCTGCCGGCGTCTTCGGCCCAATGGAGAAACCTGCCTGGTGAAGCCTTCTCTCAGATGTCAGGGTGGTGGTTCTGACAAGTGTCGCGAGGGTGGCGTTGCGCGTGGAGGAAGGGGGCAAGGATATTTTGGGCAAGTAGAGTGGATGAGTGTGGAAGATTATGTTGTGTGGTGTGTACAGTATGTGTGTATGGAATGAAAGTATGTCAACTGGAGATTTAAAAGGGGAAAGGAGGAAAAAAGGAGGGGGAAAAAATAAATAAATAATAATACCTAAAAAATATAAAAATAAAAATAAAATTTATTTATTTATTTTTATTTTTTTTTATTATTTTTTTAAATAAGAAGATACATAATAAAATAGAATAAAATGTGGGGATGATGTATGAAGATTTAAAAAAAAAAAAGGGGGGGGGGGGCGTGATGTATGAGATTTCAGTGAAAATTAAATGTGAGGTGTGAGGTGTGTGTGTTATGAGGTGGGAGTCAGTGCTTCTTATTCAATCCCGGCTGCCTGAGCCCTCCCAGAACTGCAATGTACGAGGACTCCCAAGTATGCCTATCGATCTTTGAGGTATTGGGGGGCAGTGCTCGAGCAACTTGCACTTTAAAGCAGTTGTCAAAATTGCTGTCATGTGATCGGGCATGTGTGGCAACGGGAAGGTTGGGCTTGTTGTTGACAGAATCCCTATGTCCATTCATACGGATGGAGAGAGGTGTGGTTGTTTCTCCCAAATAGAAAGCATCGCAGTTCTGGCACTTCAAATTATAGATCAAATTCGAAGATGTGCAAGTGGCCGACGTTGGAATTTTGTATGTGTTTGGAGTGTTAGGGGTTGCTAAGGTACAGGAGTCATCTATTAGGGGGCAGGTTTTGCAACGTGGGCGATTACAAGGATGGGTGCCAGGTGTCTCAGAGGTGGGGGTTCTATTCAAAATTGTTAGCAAATTTGGCGGTTTCTTGTATACCAGAGCAGGGGGGGATGGCAATAAATCTTTAGTTAAACTGTTGTTTGAAATTATGGGGAATAATGATTTTAAGAGGGGCTTAATATTTTCAATGCCAGGGAAATAAGTTGTTAATAAATTTTGACGTTTAGGGGGTTCAGTACTTTTAGGCTTGGGATGGAAGGAGGATGATGCTGGCAGAATTCGTTTTTGGAGCAGACTAGCAGGGTAACCTCGGGCTTGAAGAGCCTTGTTCAAATTTGTTAAATAATGTTGCTTATATTCTATTGTGCTACAAATGAGGTGAGCCCTGTGACAGAGAAAACGGGATTGATGATTTACAATGGGGAGGGTGGCAACTGTTAAAATGGAGATATTGTTGTTTATTGGTGGGTTTCATATGAATGGACGAGTTTATTTCATTGTTAGTGCTATTAAATTTAAGACTAATGTCTAGAAATGTTGCATCTGTTTGTGAAAAGTTGTATGTAAAACTAACTGGATAGGAAGAGTTGAGATCGTTCATGAAGGTTTTCAGAGACTCTTCCCCATGTGGCCACAGGAAAAACCCATCATCAATGAACCGTTTCCATAAGAGAGGTTGTAGTGGACTGGAAGCTAGGAATTGTTGCTCAAGGTGTCCCATGAAAAGATTGGCATATGATGGTGCCATTTTGGTACCCATCGCACAACCTGTTTTTTGTAAATAAAATTTATTACTAAATGAAAATACGTTATTTTTTAGAACGAATTCTGCCAGCTTTATAATAAATTGGGTACTCGGAGTTTGGGGGTCGGGACGAAGTGATAAAAAGTGGGACAGGGCACGCAGACCTTCGTCGTGGGGAATGTTGGTATAGAGAGATGTGACATAGGGATTCTCTAGTGATTCTCTCCATCCGTATGAATGGACATAGGGATTCTGTCAACAACAAGCCCATCCTTCCCGTTGCCACACATGCCCGATCACATGACAGCAATTTTGACAACTGCTTTAAAGTGCAAGTTGCTCGAGCACTGCCCCCCAATACCTCAAAGATCGATAGGCATACTTGGGAGTCCTCGTACATTGCAGTTCTGGGAGGGCTCAGGCAGCCGGGATTGAATAAGAAGCACTGACTCCCACCTCATAACACACACACCTCACACCTCACATTTAATTTTCACTGAAATCTCATACATCACGCCCCCCCCCCCCTTTTTTTTTTTAAATCTTCATACATCATCCCCACATTTTATTCTATTTTATTATGTATCTTCTTATTTAAAAAAATAATAAAAAAAAATAAAAAAAAAAAATAAATTTTATTTTTATTTTTATATTTTTTAGGTATTATTATTTATTTATTTTTTCCCCCTCCTTTTTTCCTCCTTTCCCCTTTTAAATCTCCAGTTGACATACTTTCATTCCATACACACATACTGTACACACCACACAACATAATCTTCCACACTCATCCACTCTACTTGCCCAAAATATCCTTGCCCCCTTCCTCCACGCGCAACGCCACCCTCGCGACACTTGTCAGAACCACCACCCTGACATCTGAGAGAAGGCTTCACCAGGCAGGTTTCTCCATTGGGCCGAAGACGCCGGCAGGCGAAATATTCCCTTTGAAATTGTAAGTTTTCTTTTTTGTCTGTTGATCTTTAAATTTCTACCCTCTGTCACCAAATTTTATATATATATATATATATATATATATATATATATATATATATATATATAATGTCCTGGGGTTCGGGGTCTGATATTTCCCCTTCTTCATACTCAGATGCCATGGGGAGACACAAGCAAAACACTCGCGATATGATTAAAAACTAATTTATTTTGATTTGAACTGTTAAAATGGGAAAACTCGATAGCACACTCCCCCTCGAAGGTACTCACAGTGGTACTTGTAAGGTAAACTGATCGTAATACTTTACGGTTATTAAATGCTACTAACAGAGCAACTACTCACAACAGACTGCGGAGTGGGGCCTCAGGGTGAGTGCTCCCCTCCAGTTTTCAGTAGTTTGTTGAAGTACCTCGAGGGGATTTACGAGCGGCTAGTGGCGACACAATTGGTGTTTTCGAGTACTACGTTCCAGAAGCTCAGACAGTAGGCAGGCTCATTTCTTTCGAGTACTACGTTTCAGAAGCTCAGACAGTAGGCAGGCTCATTTCTCCATCACACGGCGATCCTGACATTGTGCTGCCGTCCTCGGGAGCACAAGTCACCTGGAAGGACCAAAGGCAGCCCATTAGTCTGGACCAAAGACGCCTGCCGCCGCCTCCCACAAGGAAGGGGCGAGCAGGACAAAATCATACAGCAAAAGCAAAGGCATCCGTAAAGCCCGACAGACGAGACACAGGTGAGTGGGAACACAATAAAATGATAATCAGCGAACGAAGTGCACAAGGAGTAGAAGCCACACAGGCAATGAAAACAACATCACAAAGACAAGCCAGAGGAGAGTCCAGTGGCAGATTAGACTGAAGCACATGGCAGACAGACCTCGAACTCGCTTGGGCTTGACAATCACTCTATCAGAAAAGAAGCGACCGTAAAGACAAAGGCAACGTAAAGGGAAGGACAAAGGCGGAGGGCCCGACCATGACGAGCCCCCGGGGGGTGCCAAGCAAGGTAGAGATCTGACGCCAGCACCAAGCTAATGGCTGGACATGACAATGAAACAATGCAGGTGAGGTGGCCAGCTGCGCAGGCTGAAGCCATAAACTGACTGGGGGGGTCCACAGTCAAAAGTGGGTAGTCCACAAAAAGAAACGTCATGTCAGCCAAACTTCACTGAGGAAGGTCTCCTACTTCAGGGAGTGAATCTGATTCATCAACTGAGGCACAGAGGAGAGGCACCAAAAGTTCAGCCCTAAAATGTAAAATGTACAACCAACAAACGTATTGCGCAAGGGAACGGAAAAATTCACAAATCACAAAACTAGCCAGAGGCGCTTCCAGTGGCATAGCAGAGACGTGCAAATCACATAGGAGATCCAACAAAACACAGGAGAGAGTACACTCGAGCTCACTTGGACTTGACAATCACCCTATCAGAAAAGAAGTGACTGTGAGGACAAAGGCGAAGTAAAGGGATGAACAAAGAAAGAGGGTCCATCCATGACTAAGCCCCTGTAGGTGCCAAGCAAGGTAGAGGCCCTACTCCCCCAAAAGAAGGTAAAACAGTGACAACATAGTATGACACTCAAATAATAAAGAATCGTCTGACCAGCCGCGCAGGCTGAAGTCATAATAGACCGGGCTCGTCCACAGTCCAATTTGGACACACAGTCCATTTGGACACAGTCCATTTGGACACACAGTTCATTTGGACACACAGTCCATTTGGACACACAGTCCACATAGTCCACAAACGCAATAACATTATTGCCAACCAGAATTTACTGTGAGAGGTCTTCGACATCAGGGATAGGTTCGAGGGAAGGAGCTTTGCGCAAACGTTCATGAGGATATTTTAAGTGTTTCCCTCCAGAAACAGACTGCAACTTATAGCGGTCATTTGGCAGCACTTTCACAATCTTATAGGGGCCTCTGTAGGCATCGTCCAATTTAACCCTGTTCCTCACCTCTGTCTGTGCAAAAACCAAATCGTTCTCCTGAAATCGTTTAACCTTCAATTTTCCACTGTCAAATCGACATTTATTTAGTTGAGCTTGTTTCTCAATCAATTGGGTAGCAGATTCACGCAACCCATGGAGGCTAGAGGATGGCTGTTCAAAATTTACGACAGACGAACAAAATGCGCTAGGAGGTTCAAAATGAAAAATGTCGTGAGTTGGCCACAGGAGGGTCCAATGGCTGAGGTATGGATGAGGAAGAAAACATTTAACAAGAAGCATACAGACTGGGCCTCGAAGCAACTTGGGCTTGACAATCGCTCTATCAGAAAAGAAGCGACTGTGAGACAAAGGCAACGTAAAGGGAAGGACAAAGAAGGAGGGTCCAACCATGACGAGGCCAGTGTGGGGGTGCCAAGAAAATTAGAGATCCCAATCAAAAAGCTTGAAAATGACATACTGACAATGGCATAACAACAGAAAGACCAGCCGCTCAGGCTGAAGTCAGAACAGTCAAAGATGGGATAGTCCACCAATATAAAAAGTGCCATGTCAGTCAAAATTCAGTCTGAAAGATCCCCACTATCAGGGACAGGACCGGAGCCATCAATAGTTGGAGCCTTAGACCACTCGGCCATCTGGTGTGACAAAGGATAGCTTTTCAATGGATTCTTCCTCAACAGGAATTTGATAAAATCCACTGGCAGCGACTAGGATGGTGAAATACTTAGAACCGCTCAAACGTGCTATTTCATCATTGATTAAAGGTAAGGGATAGCGATCAGGGACCGTATTTGAATTCAAATTTCTAAAGTCTATCGTCATTCTAAAACCACCAGTCTTTTTTTGAACCTCTAAAACCACCAGTCTTTTTTTGAACCAGAAGGATGGGGCTGGCAAAAGGGGAAGAACTGGGGCGAATTACTTTCGCATCTTCAAGTTCTTTAATGTGATTTCGTACTATTTCTCGTCGGAAAGGACTGAGTTTATAGGGACGTCGGTGAACTATTTTGGTTGGATCAATAAGACGAATCTTGAAAGTACCCGTGGTAACACGTGTAGTAGGAATTCCAGTGATGAAAAATTTTGAATATTTTTGTAAAATACTAACAAGATCGGATTTCTGGCTGCTAGGAAGGTCTGTTTGCACCTTATCAAAACTTTCAGTACTCACTGGTAACACATGGCAAATTTGTGAAGGTGACTCTGCAGGTGGAGGTAAATCCACAAATGGAATAGTAACAGTGTGA
Organism: Leptopterna dolabrata; assembly: GCA_954871275.1. Lineage (NCBI taxonomy): Eukaryota > Metazoa > Arthropoda > Insecta > Hemiptera > Miridae > Leptopterna > Leptopterna dolabrata. Next base: position 71,093,604 of record OX940974.1, on the reverse strand, counting down.
CCACCTAACATCTCACTGAACAGCACAACCTCATCCTCAGTACACTGATCTAGAGAGCACTGATCTGGCAAGGTATCAGAATAATCATTGGTTACATTACTAAATGTATTAACAGAATCAGAATGTTTGTCCTCCTTGGTACATTTGTCCAATAGATCTGAGTCAACTCTTAAGCAAGTTTGTTGAACTTCAACTTCTAAACAAACTTGTTTGGGTTCTACTTGGTTTGATGTGTCACAGGGGCTGGCAGGGTCCAGCAATTTACTGTCATCGGTAGTGGACAAAAGAGGAGGATCGTCCTTCCTCAGCATGCACGATGACAAAGAAATCACCATATAAAAATTTGGCATCAGAATTTCTCGCCCCAAAACTATGGGCACTGGCAAAGTACAATCAGGGACTACATGAAACAATACCTGAATATCATGACCATTGATAGTGATTGATGTCAGTCTTTGACACTTAGAAATCGTTACTGATGATCCTAATCCATGCAAGTTAACAATATTATCAAACGTTGTACCATGAAACTTGGGACTAATGGACGCACGAAGGAGGGAGCATTCTGAACCTGAGTCGAAACAGTAATTGAATACGAGTACATCACCTCGGTGGGTAAAGGTGCCTTCTGAATTGGTGACGCAAAGGCTGACCTGCCTTTCTTCTGGCTTGGTCGTCAGATTTCTGGTGTCTCCAGATCCTGGACGTGATGATGACTGCTTCTTCTTGGGACAATTTGGTGCAATATGGCCTTTCTCATTGCAGGCAAAACATGTGGTGTTGTTGGATTGTTTGGGTGTCTGATTGGATGAGTTGGATCCTGAAGTTGATGATCTGCATTCAGAAGTTTTGTGTCCAGTCCGTTTGCATCGGCCACAACGAGGGATGAAGCTTTGGGTAGTTGAAGATGTTGATGGGGAATTATATCGGGTTTTCTTTGACGGACCAGAGCTACCATCATCATTGTCATTTGGCCTTTTGAAAGACAAGGCCCTCAACTCCTGAAGCAATTTTTTACGATCGTCGATTTTTGTGGTGTAGCAGAGGCGACGCGCTCTTGGATCTGCTTGAGCAATTTGGGCAAGAGCAACAGATACAGCAACTTCTTCTACGGAGGATTGGCGATAACGAGACATAAATTGGTTGATGGTTCGTGACGCAAATGTGGCGTAGTTTTCGAATTCTCGGGGTTTAGATTGGAAGCACTGAAGCATGAAACCTGCTGGAGTGAGTGAAACGTCATATTGGTGAAGGAAAAGTGATCGAAATTCGTTCCAATTTAGTTCAGGATGAACTATGGTAGTAAACCAATCAGCTGCATCTCCTTTTAGGGCTTGGCTCAAAGCTACTATCAATCTTCTGCCTTGTTGATCATCAGAGGTCAAGCAACATTCAGCTGTGTTACACCATGATTTAGGTTCGACGTGTTTATTTTTTGTGTCAAATTCGGGAAGAGTCAGCCTCATTGAATCTCTAAAAGTACTTTGGTCTTGTCCTGTTGTAAGTTTATCAGCCATAGCTCTCATTATGCGAGCTTGCTCAAATAAAAAGTCTTGTAGGGGGAACGAAACTCATGAGAGGGTCTGGTAGCGGAAGGAAGAGGGGTGGAAGAAACAGGTGTCCGGCGCCTGGCGTCATTGGGGTGTTCTCGCGGAAATTCGCGGAAATTCGGCTCTGTAGGGACCCCGGGGATCCCGAAGGGTACCTCTCCCAGAAAAGGTTTCCCCTTGCCATCGGTCTGCAGGAAACCTTGGCGGAGCCCCGCGACCGGCCCTCCAACTGATGGAAGAGTTTTCTCGCACATAATGGTTATTCGAAACATTTTCGTTCAGCTCAGGATTTTCACGTCGACTGTCACTGAATCCGGCACGTAGATTTTAACATCCCACTTCTGATATGATGTCCTGGGGTTCGGGGTCTGATATTTCCCCTTCTTCATACTCAGATGCCATGGGGAGACACAAGCAAAACACTCACGATATGATTAAAAACTAATTTATTTTGATTCGAACTGTTAAAATGGGAAAACTCGATAGCACACTCCCCCTCGAAGGTACTCACAGTGGTACATGTAAGGTAAACCGATCGTAATACTTTACGGTTATTAAATGCGACTAACAGAGCAACTACTCACAACAGACTGCGGAGTGGGGCCTCAGGGTGAGCGCTCCCCTCCAGTTTTCAGTAGTTTGTTAAAGTACCTCGAGGGGATTTACGAGCGGCTAGTGGCGACACAATTGGTGTTTTCGAGTACTACGTTCCAGAAGCTCAGACAGTAGGCAGGCTCATTTCTTTCGAGTACTACGTTTCAGAAGCTCAGACAGTAGGCAGGCTCATTTCTCCATCTCACACACACACACACACACACACACACACACACACACACACACACACACACACACACACACACACACACACACACACACACACACACACACACACACACACACACACACACACACACACACACACACACACACACATATATATATATATATATATATATATATATATATATTCTTCAGCAAAAATGTTTGAAGAAAATTCCTCATTTGTGTAGGGATGTGTCATGGTAACTAAACGAGATATTATAGGTACAGCCTGAACAATTTTTCTTGAGTAGAAACAGGATTTTAAAATCAAAGCACTCATTTAAAAAGTGGCGCTGAGCTTGCAACGTCATCACGGAGGCTCAGAACTTTGCGTGTTATCACCCACCTTTTTTTATTTTCAGATTTTTGTGTGGCTTCCCTGCAGTTAATCGAATAGGTCCTAGTGATTGTTTTAATGGACAGCCTTCATGTTCACATTTTTTTGGAAATGTACTTGGGATTTAAAAAACAATTGAAAAAATCCATGCAAATAGCCCATTGGGTTGACAAACATTCTTCAGCTAAGTCCTCGAACTTAGCTAATCAACTGATGAGTCCTTGTTGCTCGAGAAATGTTTTCGCCAGCTAGTCAGAGCTTGTCTCAATCCTAACAAGGCTCTGTCAAGTTTGTAAATTTTTCTACTATGCCGTTGCCTTGGGGTAATGACATGAAAATGTCTTCATTGATAAAATACTGAAGAAAATGTCTTCGTTGATCAAACACTGAAGAAGATACACTATTCATGTTGAAGGTTTTAATGTTTGGTTATACATGGCAGCATGAGTTAGTTAAATAGTGAGGGTATTTGAGGCGGTGGATTCCAAAACTGTGTCAGATTTTGCGACTTATCAGGAAAAGCTGAAAACGTGGTACAACTCATCTAACACGCTGGGTATGCGATTTTTTGTGTATATTTTATGCATCTGTAAATGCTGAATAAGTGGGAGAATTCGAACTAATGGACAATTAATGGGCAATCCAGTACATTTAATATTGAAAAACGAATGAATGGATAAGTGAAGAAAGTTTTGGTACACAGGTGGAAGTAGAGAGTTTTGCTTTGGACCATCCTGGGTGTAGACAGTTAGATCGATACGTACTCAAAGACATTGAAAACTGTATCTATTCAAAATAAGAGAAGGACGGGAGGAAAACCAGCATTGGTAACAATATTAATTGGTAGGCACTTTTATTTTGCTTCCTCATTACCGAAAGTAGGAAGGCTTGTATTCGTGCATTTATGTCCTCCAACATGAAAATTTCCACTGACATTTTACGTCTCTGATATCAGGAACATACTTGGTTCCATATCTGTGGTCAGTTCCTTGTCCTTGGGCAAAACTATACGAAATAATGGTCGTAATGCATTGAAATTCGGATGTTAGGTGCGGGTATGGCCACAGATTATCCCACATCAAATTCATTAAAAAAAGTGCTGTAACTTTCGTTTGCGCATGCGAAAGCTCATAACTTTCTTACAAATCGTCGAAAAGAGTTGAAAGTTGGACGGTGGATGCGCCAACATGAAATCGTTCTATAGCCCACAACTACCCTAGTAATCGCCGTGAAGTGATGAGGTTTCGGGGGTAGGTGGGGGTTGGGCCACAGATAGTCCCGTAATAAAGTCATTGATAAATGTAACTTCCGTCTGAACATGCGCCAACGTGCAATCCTTCTCCACCTCAACCCCCCCCCCCCCCCCCAATCAAGATTTTTTCTCTTACGTTTGAAGGTGTGTAGATTTCAAAACTGCAATGTCCGTCCGCCGTATTATCCGAATCTACTTTATTTTCCGTCTGAAAAATTTGTTCTTTCGCACACAGGCTCTATTTTGGCCCTAGTTGTGTCCTGAAACTTTGTAGCCCGATCGGAATACACCCCAAGGTGTTATGGGTGTAATAATAGGGGTTTTTTTAAAAGTTTTTTTAGTAACATGAGCTTGTTAGGTATCGTTTTCCGTGTTTTTTTTTCCTAATAGGGCGAGGAGACAGACAGAATAAGAAGTCGACTTTAACCAACGAGCTAAGATATGAGGTAGTGGCAAAGTTACAGCCTTAAGCTTACGTTAAATTTTGGTCTAAAATCGTCGTTCTTCCGCACACAGTTTGGGTCCCCATTTGGGAACACATTTGGTTCATAGTTGTGCTCCGAAGTTCGGCAGCCCCATCGGATTACACCGAGGGGTGTTGTGGGGAAATAATGGGTGTAAAAATAGGTTTTATTTTTATTTTTTAAAGGTTTTAGTAAACGTGAGCTTGTGAGGTAACGTATTCTGTGTTTTTTAGGGCGAGAAGACCGAATATGAAGATGATTTCGACCAAAGAGTGAAGAATTTAGGTTGTAACGAAGGTTCAGCTCCCAAAATTCATTTTTTATGAGTCGAAAACCAGGGAAATTGTCTGAAATCACTATACATTTGTATAATAACACTAGAAGTATTAACAGGTGAATCATGACAATTATAGTATGACACTATCAATGATCGAAGATAATTTATAATAAAAAACGCTGCAAACTCCTTGTCACATGGGTTTATTATTCTACTGGACATAAGTATAGAAATTTTGGCTGTTCATTTATTGTTTCTTTCATGTAAAATTATTGAAATGGCTATTTTTGATAGGTGGGGCCCCCGAAAACACGAATTAGGCTCGGCTTTTTTTTTCAACAGATTATTTTTGATCATTGATGATACCATTTAATTGTCTTGATTCACCTGTTGATACTTCTAATGTTATTATAGAAATGTATGGTGATTTCAGAAAATTTCCCGTGTTTTTTACTAATAAAAAAATAGATTTTCGGGAGCTTAACCTTCGTTACAACCTCAATTCTTCACTCGTTGGTCAAAATCAACCTAATATTTGGTCTTCTCGCTCTAAAAAACATGGAAAACGATGCCTCACAAGCTCATGTTTTCTAAAACCTCGAAAAACCCGATTTTTCTACCATAACACCCCTGGGTGTATTCTGATCGGGCTGCCGTGTTTCGGAGCACAACTAGGACCCAAATGTGTTCCCAGATGGGGACCCAATCTGTGTGTGGAAGAAAGACGATTTTAGACCAAAGTTTAATGTAAATTTGAGGCTGAAACTTCGTTAGAACCTTAACTTTCCGCTCTTTGGTCAAAATCGACTTCATATTCGGTCTTCTCGTCCCAAAAACATAGAAAACGATACCTCAAAAGCTCATGTTACTAACTGTTACTAAAACACAAAAAGTACCTATTTTTACACACATTTTCACTCATAACACCCCTGGGTATCTTCCGATCTGGCTGCAAAGTTTCGGGACACAACTAGGGCGAAAGAACGAATTTCCAAAACTCCAGACTATTTATTGACTATTCCGGAAATTTGCCGTAATATTATTTATATAATATATTCCGGACTGTATTCATGATCCGAAAAAAGTCTATCCGTCCCATTCTATCCGCCTTCCATTCACTGGGTCAGCGTACCGTATAGTCCAGGAGCCGGGGCTGAAATCGGTGATCATGGAAGGTAGAAAAGGTTTGATTGTCTTTTCAAATATGTCCTAAAGGTAAATTGAAAAAATGGACGTATGTCACTCCGAAAACGAGGCTTCAAAAATTATGTCAATTTAAAATGTCAGAAAATACAAATTTTTGACTTATAGTTGATGGCTTGCACTGAATTTTACTCGTTTGTTACGCTCAGTGGACTTGAATTTCACTCGTCTGCCACTCCCACCTCGCTGCCGGAAGTGGGCAGACGAAATCCAAATTTGGCGAATTGGATCATTTTTATTACATTACTAGTTGGCGACCAAAAATCGAAAGAGTAAATTCGTCTAGCCATGGACAGCATTAAAACACTCGTCTGCCACGCCATGTGTGCTGCTAAAATTTAGCAGACGCAATCATATTGCGCTAAAAAATTCGTAAAAATTCTAATTTTCATTACCTGCGGCCTTAGCTCAGCAGACGGGATGAAAAAGTGGCAGATTTTGCGCAAAAATTGGCGTGGACGAGTTGAAACATGAAAATTGGTCACTAGATTGCCACTATGTCCCTAACGAGGAAGGTGTACGTCTGCCATGCTGAAACCACGGCACATTCGCGGCAGCCAAATTTTAAAATGCGATAAAAGTGCACCAAAATTTTACTGTTCAGTTGATGGCTGAAATTTTGTGTGTGCTTTATAAATTTTTATTCTTTCTATATTTTTTTGGTATCTAAGCCTAGAAATCCCACTTCGATCTGGTAGCATTTCAAGAGCAGACGTCAAAATGTGCCTTCGATCATGAGGTATCATACAGTCGGACTCAATTTTTGACCATCTAGTATGGCTGATATTTTTTCTGCTGAAGTCAGTACCAACCTGTGGACCTGAAAATGCACGTCTGCCGCAATCATGTTGCGGCGTTCATAGTGCAGTCGCTAAAATGGTCTACAGTTACTACAGGCATAGCCAATATCAATACTTCCGGTTATTTGTTGGTGGGCGCCATTTGGTTATTTTCTTTTCATCGTGATTTTATTGGGAAAACGCTGCAAAGCTACTGTTGACAGTTTCCACCAATTCCCCCCCCCCCCCCCCCAAACACGAAATAAGCTCCTACATTTGACAAATTATCTTTGATCATTGCCATTTAATTGTCTTGATTCACCTGTTGAAACTACTTCTGGTGTTGTTATACAAGTTTATGGTGATTTCAGAAAATTTCCCAGGTTTTTGACTCCTAAAAAATGAATTTCGGGAGCTGAACCTTCGTTACAAACTCAGTTCTTCACTGTTTGGTCAAAATCAACTTCATATTCGGTCTTAACGCCCTGAAAAACATGGAAAACTGTTACGAAGTAGGGAGGTCGGGCAGAGTAAAGATGGTTTTGATCGAGGTATTTCCCCAATTACGGAGTGAAACCCCGAAAAATACCCTCTTTAAACCCTTCCATCCGGCCGTACTCCTACATTTTTCTGGGTTACAGGAATTTACGATAAATTCCTAAATCTAACATGTTAATAATTGAAATCCTATGGGGAATGACATTGCTCATCTTTTACCTTAATAACCTAAGAGGGGGCGTTCCACCAACTGTTTCCGTCTCTTAAATAAGGATAGAAACAGTAAATAAAAAGAATTATCTTTCTTTTCTGTAACAAATCAAGGTAGAGCTACTCTTGGTACACCAACCCGAAACCTGGAGAAGTAAGAGATTCCCATACCATCGTGGTCCTCGTTATTTCGTCAATGTCCCAATTTTGAATAGTGTACCTACTTCCCGTCTATACATTTCAAATTTTTAATCAGGCGATTAATCAATATTATGGCCGAGGGATCCTTGACGTCGGGAATGGACCCAACCTGAAACCTGACCTAGACTAAGTGTGAAAAGTGATCGTGTTGTGTCAAACGTTACTGCATGAATCCCTAGATCACCTCCAGAGGAAAACAAGAATCAATGATTGTCTTACCTCCTTCCTAGAACTCTACTATAGGACCTGAGCTCAATCAAACTAAACTCGAGACAACTTTGGAATACCCTTCTACAAATTTTCAAATTCCCCTGATACGAATCCCATTTACTCTGAAAATGGAAACAGTCCGTACATCGCTTAGGAGGAAAGGGAGATCAATCGGGCAATAATTCCCGAAGGAGCCACCCCCTTAGCAGTATCATAGGCCACAACTGTTTCACGGGAAAACAAGTCATGAGTCCAAAGACGGATCTAAGACTTGCTAACCCCTGAACACTCTCGGGTCCACCCCAAACAGGGAAGTTCACAAAAGTCCTGCATTCTAACAGTTCCAATTAGAATAATACATCCCCCCCAGACTAATGGGAAACCCCAAGATTTCCTTGAGCTCAGGACCCCATGAGAAGAGCTGCCAGGCTGACATTAGCAGCCTGTAGCGCATGGTAGGAGGTGACCACGTGTACAGCTAATAAATTGAAGCACAAAAAAAACATATGTAGCGGTCTCCAGTTAATTTTTGTGTTTTCATTCCAGTCCTGTTTGTGACACCTGTTAGTTTGTTTACCTGTTTGTTTCGCATACCTTCACGTCTGCATATAACCCAAAGGCAAATGGTATGGTGGAACGCCTGCACAGACAGCTGAAGGCAGCCATCAGGTGCCATAATACCGACCGTTGGGTTGACGTTTTGCCGTTGGTCTTGCTAGGAATTCGTTCGTCATTGAAGGAAGACCTCGGATGCAGTGCAGCAGAACTTGTTTATGGAACCACTCTCCGACTTCCAGGCCAATTCTTTGAAGAATCCCCCGTTTCAGCCCCATCTCATGAATTTGTGTCAGGTTTACGCCACGCGATGGACACACTGAAATCCCAACCAGCAAAATGGCATGGACACAAAGCAGTTTTCATCCACCCTGAATTGGAAAAGGCTTCCCACGTTTTCCTACGTTACGATGGGATTCGCAGTGCATTGCGGCCACCTTATGATGGCCCTTATGAAGTCAAGGAAAGACGAGACAAGACATTCAAAATTTTAGTTAGGGGCAAAGAAACATCCGTCACAATAGATCGTCTCAAACCAGCATTCACAACAAATCAGGATCCCATCCCAGGCACAGCACCGCCGCAAGAAGTCCTTTTCACCCCAAAACAGCCATGTCCATACCCTGCAGATTCCAACCAACAACAGCACAACCCACCCCATTCACCCATCCCACCTCAACCACTAGTCGCTCCTTCTTTGGCACCATCACAGCAGATACCGCAACCACCGGACGGCAGGGCGCCATACCGCACGCGATCAGGGAGAGTTGTTCGATTCCCAGCAAGATTCGAGAGTTATCTTTGTTATTAGGGAGGGGGGTGATTTGTCTCCAGTTAATTTTTGTGTTTTCATTCCAGTCCTGTTTGTGACACCTGTTAGTTTGTTTACCTGAAATTTACGTTGTCAATAAAAGTTCAGTTCACGCTTGTACTTCGGCTGTATCATTGCAAGCTTAAGTGCAAATTAAACTAGGTACCACAGACCTATACATAATTTCTCTTAGCTAAAGATATAGAGAAAATTCTATAATCGAACGAAGAACCAAAAAGAAAACTAATGATAAATTTGAAATGATCTGGAATGTAAACTGAATTTCAAAAAGAGAAAAAGAAACCTAGTTGAAGAGTTGAAACCTAGAAAGTGTGTACTACCTAATAGTTGGGACAATATGTTACCAAAAATGAATAGTAAGGAAAGTATATGGGTTTTGCAAATCCATATTCAAGCCCTCATCATTTAATGAACCAAGAATGAAAATGAGGGCGATTGTAAGCTGAGCCCAAATCTTGGGTACCCGATGTAAACTGGGCCTAATCCTTCCTACTTGTCCTCTCCCTTGGTGTGTAAACTCGGCCCAGGATGCTCTGATAGTCGTAATCTCCGCAACTCGTTCACTGTAAACTTGGCCCAAACTAGTGAAAAGTAGCCGTTCATTCCACCAAGTTTTATTATAACGAATAGTTTATCTTACAAAATCGAGGCTTTTGCCAATCACAGTCAATGTAAAACATAAATATAGTGAATATCACAGCCAAATGTAAAATATATAGTGGATATCACAGTCAAATTTAAAATAGTGAATGGGTCAAAAATAATAATACGAACGATTTAAGTTATGTGGGGGCTAAGTTAGTATAATGATTGCTGACTTTAACGCCCAAGCCATAAGGAGACAGGTTTCCTTGGAAGTATTTTTCCAGTTCTCCAGCTATGAATTTTTTCCGTTGCCTGATAAAGGCGGGTGGTTGTGATTCTGCCTTTTCTCCGAAATAACATAATTGGCTCCAGAAGTGATGACGGAAGCGGTACAAGATGCGTTACAGCACCTAATCCAGCAAAACAAAGCGATGTGAACTCACTTAATATTCATTCAATATCACATATAGTTGAGAACCGTCAATATGATAAAACTCTTACCTCCAACTGGTTTCACCCGTCGCCAAATCCCGGCGTTTTTTTGAATTTGAACTTGTCAACTTCGATTTGAACGAAACCGCGCTGGCTTATAACGACATTCGCACATGACATTATAGCAAATGCTTGGAGAAGGAACACTTGGACTGGGAGATAACGTTACCGTTCACCTGTAGACTGACTACTACTGACTAGCTGGGCCTGGGCCGAGATTACAATGCTCGCTTTGATGATGGATTAGAGGGGCGGGTCGAGTTTACATTTAGATAAGACAGTATGACCCTTGGTCGACCGAGCTTGGGCCGAGATTACACCCGCCCGAAAATGAAATGGAAAGTGTTGAATAAAAAAGAAAGATGCCCAACTTCTACCCAAAATAAACATTTAAAATAACCTAAAATTTGACTAAATTAACAACTTAAATATTGATTTTGAAATGTTACTTTAACAATCAACATTTTAACTTATACTGAGTTGAGACGAAAAAATTTCCCATAGACAAAACCCTTAAAAACACAAACAAAAAACCCATACATCGAGGCTTTTAAAAATGGAACCACCACATCACAAGAGTTAGATAGTTGGACATAACATTGAGATTATTTTTCATTTTTATTTATTTAGGATAAAGGCATGGAGATAGAGCCAGGTTAGAAAAAAAAACCTTGAGGGCAAAAATAGCTTTGAAGGGGAAAAAACCCTAAATCCTATCCTAGTGAATTCTTAAGTTATGTCTCCTATGATCAAACCACAAAGAGTTATTTAGACAAAGGCTTGACTGCCAAAACAAAATTTTTGTTTTGAAAAAATAAAAATTAATGTTGTGGGTAAGACTCTTTAAATACCTAGATTCGGAAATCCCATTAGGTATTTGCATTTTTATGAATATCGTAGAATTTTTACAAATCTAATTATTCGGACTGGGAGAAAGGAAGGCAGTGCCTACCTTAAAGGTTCTCGCACACTATGCGGGAACAGGACAGGAAACGCCGTGGATAGGACGCGGGATGCCGGCCGGCTGCCGCTGTCCCGTCCTGCGCCTATACCCACATTAGGCAGGACGTTCCTCAGCTCTCTTTCCCCCACCGCTCGCCATACTCCCCTCGTTTCAAGATCTCCTGTTCTCAAACAACATTTTTGTCCCATTTGCTTCTCAGAGTGAGAGTGGTTTCATTTTATTGTGCTCGTGTGGCATACAAGTGTAATTAATGAGTGATTCATCATCATCTTCTTCTGAGGAAGAAGCTGTAGTTGCGGCTATTCTGCTCACGGAACCTAATAAAAGGATGTGGGTTCATGACCATCATAAGAAGCGAGATCAACTTGGAGAGTTCAGTACGATTTTTGAGGACCTTAAAAACGATCCTCATAAATTTTTGACATACTACCGAATTACCTATGAAAAATTTCGGGGGAATGAATCAGAAATAAAGGCACTGGAAGTGGGGAAGGCGAGCGTGTTGAAGGCGAGCGTGGGGAAGCCGAGCGTGGGGAAGTCGAGCGTGGGGAAAATTTGGACGGTGGAGGGAGAACGTCCCGTGCCAGGAAACGCCGTTTTTCGCTTTGAGAGCGATCGCGCCGCCACCCGTCCTGTTCCTGCCACATGCCGTGACCGCCGCGTCCCGCCTAGTATGCGTATCTCCGTTCAAATACACAGAAGCGAAAAAATACGACCCGCGTCCCGCGGCTGTTTCCCGTCCTGTTCCTGTCCTGTTCCCGCCTAGTGTGTGAGGACCTTTATTCAGCTGGAGGGTGGACGCCCAGGGAGGGAGCCTTCTCGTCAGCAGACTTCACCAGGTCCCCAGATTCCGACTTCTCCCTTTCCCAAGATAACTCTTACCTCCCACTCTCCCCGCTTAATAAGGAAATCTTATACACTGTGGAGCGAACCTTAAAGGTCCTCACACACTAGGCGGGAACAGGACAGGAACAGGACGGGAAACGGCCGCGGGACGCGGGTCGTATTTTTTCGCTTCTGTGTATTTGAACGGAGATACGCATACTAGGTGGGACGCGGCGGTCACGGCACGGGGCAGGAACAGGACGGGTTGCGGCGCGATCGCTCTCAGAGCGAAAAACGGCGCGTCCTGGCACGGGACGTTCTCCCTCCACCGTCCAAATTTTCTCCACGTTCACGCTCGCCTTCCCCACGCTCGCCTTCCCTTGTTCAAGGTACATTTCTCATTCATAACTATCATTTGTTCAATTAAAATAGGCGCTGTTTCTCCAATTGCCTTGACATTTCTTGATTCCATGATGTCATCATACAAAAAGTGAAAAACTGGCAATGTTTTGCTCGCAATTAAGTGTTCAAATTCAAGTGATGTTGTCACTAAAATTGCTAAAAATCGTGTTAAACATGATTTACAAAAAAAGAAATATGACGACGGGTTGGTGGGTATCTCATCTTCTTTAAAAATTCACTCATGATCATGAGATGACTGGAACTTTTTCGAAAATAAAAACGGAGTTATAATATAACAAAGTCTATATCCACGAAAACAATGAGTACAAAGTTAAATCGATTTCGACGGTTAGACGGTTACTGATGATGACCTAACCGTCGAAATCGATTTAACTTTGTACTCATTGTTTTCGTGGAAATATACTTTGTTATATTATAACTCCGGTTTTATTAAAATGGGTTTCCACAACTTCGTCGCGAGTGATTTAATTCGGAACTTTTTCGATTGGTACCTATACAGATTTTAGGCGTCAAAATGTTCAGTGCATCAATGTCGAAGTTTCAAGCGCATTATGTTAAAGAGCGATCAAAAAATGTCTCCTCTCTCTTTCTCGTGGACTAATTGATTTCCGGAAACTGGTATCCATCTTCGTAATATGTGGTTCCACCACACCCAACAGCTCTTCAAATTTTTCATAGTTCATTCGGTAGTAGGTCAAAAATTTATGAGCATCGATTTGGAGGTCCTCAAAAATCGTACTGAGCTCTCCAAGTTCATCTCGCTTCTTATGATGGTCATGAACCCACATCCTTTTATTAGGTTCGGTGAGCAGAATAGCCGCAACTATAGCTTCTTCCTCAGAAGAAGATGATGATGAATAACTCATGAATTAAACTTGTATGCTACTCTCACCCTAAGAAGCAAATGGGACAAAAATGTTGTTTGAGAACAGGAGATCTTGAAACGAGGGGACCATGGCAAGCGGTGGGGGAAAGAGAGTTGAGGAACGTCCTGTCTAGTGTGGGTATAGGCGCAGGACGGGACAGCCGCAGCCGGCCAGCATCCCGCGTCCTATCCACGGCGTTTCCTGTCCTGTTCCTGTCCTGTTCCCGCATAGTGTGCGAGAACCTTAAGGAAGGGGGGTTCGGATAAAAAGGTGATGTCACAAGAAGAGAAAAAAAACCGGAGTGATTATTAACAAAAACCAATGAGATTATTCGGGTTGGATTCAAATGGAAGGGGGGGACACAACGAAATTCACCAGTAGTCAACCCTTATTCGATACATTTGTAGTTAATATGTGAATTTCTTCACGTCACGAAAAAGATACCTCACAAGCTCATGTTCACTAAAACCTTTAAAAAACCTCGAAAAACCTCATTTTCACACCCATTTTTCACCCGTAACACCCCTCGGTGTATTTTGATCGGGCTGCCGAATTTCGGAGCACAACTAGGAGCTATATGTGTTCCCAAATGGGGACCCAAACTGTGTGCGGAAGAAATACGATTTTAGACCAAATTTTAACGCATAAATTGAAGGCTGAAACTTTTCAGTTCCTCAATTTTCCACTCTGGTCAAAATCGACTACATATTCGGTCTCCTGGTCCTAAAAAACGTGGAAAACGATGCCTCACAAGCTCATGTTACTAAACCACCAAAAAAACCCTTTTTTAACCCCCATTATTCACCCATAACACCCTTGGGTATATTCCGATCGGGCTGCAAAGTTTCGGGACACAACTAGGGCCCAAATGGAGCCTTTTTGCGAAAGAACGAATTTTTTAGACCGAAATTGAAATAGATAATCTCCATGATACGGCGGACGGACGGACTACGCAACTTGAAACGTAAAAGAAAAGAAAATTTTGAGGGGGTGTTACAGAAATTTTTTGCTTAGCGAATACATAGATATATTATTCACAGAATAATAAACCAAAATTTTGAGGGGGTGTTATAAAAAATTTCTGCTGAGCGATTACATAGGTGTATTCACAGAATAATGAACCAAAAACGTAAGAACTGTTTCAACGTAAAAAAGCGTTAACGTAAAAAACCGTTAAAAGTTTAATCATGTAAAAAGTGTTGAACTTTTTCGAGCTATGGCGTTCTGAAATCTTCATCCCCTATTTCGCACTCCTTAGAGATGATAGATAGTAACGCCGACATTCACGAACCAACTGGACCCCAAACAGGACCTGCAATCAAAGTTCATTGGTTTTGGTTAATATTAACTAAGAAAAGTGCGGCGGACGGAGAGAAATTTTTTAAATTCCATTTTCGGATTCTACGTACCTTGAAATGGAAACTATTAAATTTTGAGGGGTTGTGGGAGGGGGATTTTTTTTTTTCTTAATGCTCGATTCTATAAAGAATTATTGTTGAAAATAACCAAAAAAATAGTAATAACTGGTGGTTGGTAAACATCGATAGTATTCTTGATAAAATATATTACTGTCCAATCGTAACCTTAGCTTTCTCTGTGGTAACCCTAATTTGCGAAAAAGCTTAGTTCAAAAGAAGTAATATATAACAGTTCTTAATATTTTGGTTTCTTAATTTCAATAATGAACCTTCGAAATTGGGCATGAAAAAAAAACTCGAAATTTGACGGTTTCCGTTTCAGGGCACATAGAATCCGAAAATAGAATAAAACGCTGCAAAGTCCTTGTCATATGGGTTTATTATTCTGTTGGACATGCCTACAGAAATGTTACCTGTTCATTTACTGTTTCTTTCATGTGCAGCAATTGAGTGGCTATTTTTGGTGGTATGCACCAATTTTGGCCCCCAAAAACACGAATTAGGCTTGGTTTTTTTTCAACAGATTATCTTTGGTCATTGATAATACCATTTAATTGTATTGATTCAACTGTTGATACTACTTCTAGTGTTAAACAAATTTATGGTGATTTCAGACAATTTCCCACGTTTTTAACTCATTAAACATGAATTTCGGGAGCTTAACCTTCTTTACAACCTCAATTCTTCACTCTGGTCGAAATCAACTTCATATTCGGGGGGTGGGGGGGATTTTCTTTTTTTTTTCCCGTGCCCCGTTCCAAAGGTTCGTTATTAAAATTAATAAGCCAAAATATTAAGAACTGTTAGATATTACTACTTTTAAACTGAACTTTTTCGGAAATTAGGGTCACCACAGTGAAATGGATAGCAATATACAGGGTGTCTCACTTATGATCCGAAAATTTTTAACCACGTGTTCTACTACCAATTTCCAACAAAAAGTGTCCTTTAAAGTTTTTTTTAACCACTAAAAACCTGAGTTTTTTCAATGTTAAGATTTTTTTCGTGTTTTTGACCTTTGGTCACTGAAAAGGCCATAACTCCCTTAATATGAAGAGTAAAACCAAATCTAAGTAAACTGTTGGAAAGAGCGTTAAATAAATTTCCCGTCTTTTCAACCTCTAACAATAATTTTTTGAAGGGAACTTGAGAGTGAAAAATGAGCCCGAAAAGTTAATTTCGTCAATTCTTGAAAACTGCCTGTTTTTCAAACGATCATTAGTCCCCCATAATTCTGGTGATTGGTCATAGCCTGTAAGCCTAAAAAATGCGCAAAAGCCTCAGCTTTCCAACGGTATAGTCAGTTTTTATTTTTTAGAGGGAACTTTTTTCAGAAAATTGAGTTTTTATGCGAAAAAATGTGTGTTTTCAGGCATATTTGAGGGGTTTTTTCTTGGGGAAAAAAGTACTGCATGACTAACAGGATTTGGAGGCGTATTTTCGTAATTTTTTAGGCTGAATCTAATGGTGACATACCCAGAGCTTCCTAGCAACGCCGCTCGTCTGTCGATGGGATTGTACACAGGGGCGGATCCAGAATTTTTTTCCGGAGGGGGTCACAGGGTAGAACAATATAAAAAATAACAAAATAACCAAACGAACAATACAAACCGAATTTTCAACCTTATGCCTAAACTCGTCCAATTTGTCTACTTACAAAATTAATTGTATTTATTTATAAAATTCATTGTTTATGTAAAAAATATTTTTCAATATCTATTAATTATTTAACTGATAAATGTATTTATTTTCAATTTTCTTCTAAAAAAGTGTCCTAATGTGTTTTCAAACAAATTGGCGCATTTTATGGCAGCGTAGCTAACTTCAGAGTTTGCAAATCAAAACATTGAAACCACAACAAATCACAAGTGTTGCTACAAACCAAATACAGAAAAAAATCAGTATTCTATAAAAACTTTAATCGTAATTATTGTTATAATTTTGTTTCCAATGTTTCAAGTTAACAATATGGTAAGTTGACTTTGGTCGTTTGGTTTGTTTCTGGTTTTTGATTTCACAAAAACTGGGTTCGTTTTCGTTTGGTTTTTTTTCCGGGTTTGTGAACAATTCGTTCAGCTCTGCTTTTTGAAATGCAGGCTGATTCTGGTGGGGGGGGGGGGGGGGGGTCGTGACCCCCCCCCCCCCCCTCCCCCTTGGATCCGCGCCTGATTGTACATGCGAAAAAACGTGCGTTAAACAGTGTGAGGTTTGTTTCTGTTGTTTGTTGTGATGCCCTCTTCTTAGCGTTGATAAGAAAATCGTCATGAGGAAAACATCTACGTACAAAGTCTCTCTATTCGACCGAGTTCACCATCACGTTCAATCCGTTCTTCCGTTGCGTTCGATCCAGTTTCCTGTGTTGAAATTTTTCGAAGTTTTTCTTTCCACTATGGCTCCATTCACCTATACCGTCAAAGAGTGCGTCGACATGATTTTCGTATATGGTTACGCTAATGGAAACGCATCAGCAGCGGCAAGAGAGTACGCGCGGCGTTTCCCCAACCGACGCCCTCCTCACAGAGAAACCTTCAGTAGGGTAAATGCACTTCACCATATCAGAAGGTGTTCGTATGCATGGCGTGGCAGACGAGTGTTTTAGGGTGGAATTCATAGTCCTCACTCACTCAGAAGGTGAGAGCTTACTCACCTTCAGCCGCGGTTACACTTGCGGTGTTGGGCCCAACACCGAATATTCGTCGGCCTCTTCCCGCAAGTGTAACCGCGGACAAATGCCCGAATGCGCGCGAATATTGGTGCTCGGTCAAAAGGCGGTTTTTTGTCCCGAGTCGAAGGCGGCGACTATTCGCCAACGAGTGTATTCGTGCAGCGCACACACATGCGGCCGAGTGTTTGCATTACGAAACTGCGTTCATCGTCGCTTGCCCGAATACGCATCGATGCTCGGGGTTGAGAGCCAACACCGCATGTGTGTGCGGGGTGCGCGTCAAGATTCGGCAAACTCCGAGCATAGGGCGAGTATGGGCGAATATTCGGTGTTGGGCCCAACACCGCAAGTGTAACCGCGGCTTAACGCTCACTTAATGGAGGTTGACTTACATGAGTTGAGAGCGTCCTCATCTTGAGTTGAGAGCACTCTCAATTTGCGTGAAGAGCGTCCTCAGGTGCTCATGAGTGGAGCTAGTCTACTCTCAGTTGGCAGCAGTGATAGCATTAAAAAGGGAAGGTTTCGCATTTTTCTGTAAAGCGATCATGACCAAAACCGATATTGTTCATCGTGGCCATAAGTATGGACAATGAAAGTGTTCCGCAACCACCACCAAAGTAGGTAGGTATAAAAAATGAGTTTAGGTACGTATAAAAAATGAGTTTTAGGAGTTAGGTATAAAATATGAGTTTTTGGAGCTGAACGTTCATTAGGTACTACCTGAGTTCTTAGTCAAACTCAATTTTGGTCAAACTCAATTTATATTCGGTATCATTGCCCTAAAAACATAGAAAAAGGTACCTCAAAAGCTCATTTTACTAAAACACACAAAAAACACCTATTTTTCATCCGTAACACACCTGGGTATATTCCGATCAGGCTGCAAAGTTTCGGGACAACTATGGCTCGAATGGAGGCTGGTGCGAAAGACCGGCGGCTTAGGACCGATAGCATAGGGCGTACGGCGGACGGACATTGCATTTTGGAATCTTCGCACCTTGAAACGTAAAAGAAAAAAAATTGAGTAGAAAATTGAGGTTCTAACGAACTTTCAGCCTTAAATTTACGTTAAAATTAGGTCTTAAACCGTCTTTCGTCCGCACACAGTTCGGGTCCCTGTTTGGGAACAAATTTGGCTCAGAGTTGTGCTCCGAAGCTCGGCAGCCCGATCAAAATACACCCAGGGGTGTTACGGGGACAAATGGATGTAAAAATAAGGGTTTTCGAGGCTTTTTAAAGGTTTTAGTGAACATTAGCTTGTGAGGTATCGTTTTCCATGTTTTTTAGGGCGAGGCGACCGAAAATGAAGTTGATTTTGACCGAAGAATGAAGAATTGAGGTATCAGCGAAGGTTCAGCTGCCAAAATTAATTTTTTATGAGTCAAAAACCTGGGAAATTGTCTGAAATCACCATAAACTTTTATTATAACCCTAGAAGTGGTATCAACAGGTGACTCAAGACAATTAAATGGCACTATCCAATAATCAAAGATGATTTGTTAAAAATAGGAGTTTATATCGTGTTTTTGGGGGCCAAAATTGGTGGAAACCATCAACAATAGCTAGTTTAATAATTGCACGTGAAAGAAACAATGAAATGTACTTCCAGCATTTCTGTAGGACTTCGCAGCGTTTTTGGAATCAATGCACCTTGAAACGTAAAAGAAAAAATTTTGAGGGGGTGTTATAGAAATTTTTGCTGAGCGAATACATAGGTGTATTATTCACAGAATAATAAACCACAATTATTAAACCTTTTCTCCTCGATGATCACAGATCTCGGCTTCGGCCCCTGGACTAGTGAAGCTGACATCCATAACCTGAGGGGGGGGACAAATTTTTAATAAACAACTAAATTTAAACCAAAACGAACCGCTGTTTGCTCAAAAGACGAATGCAATTTTAACATAGAAGGAGGAAATACAGGTAGCAAAAACATCAGCCTAGAATTCGCTGACAACAGTGTAACATATAACAGTATTCCAACAAAAATTCGCTAAATAAGGCTAAAATGTATGGTAAAAATGATGTTGAATGTGTGTGTGTTGAAAGGTGACTCATGACAGAATAAGACATATTTCGAAAAGTAGTAAATAATTTATTTTCTATAAAAAGGGAGGCAATTTGGATTTTTTGGGTCAAAAATATTTTAAAATCGTCCAAAGCAGCTGAATATCACGGACGAAAAATTCGCTCATGTCGTGCTGTATTAGTCCAGTCAATCTAAGCTTTGGAGCGGAAAAAAATATGGGATTTTGTTTTTTTGCGGGAATATGTAGGGGAGGGTCCCCTGATCAAAGTCCAATAAAGTCCCGAGCCGACCCCCCCCCCCCCCCACGATGGAGTGGGGGGGGGGGGGGTTTGAAGGTACCTTTTCGTGGTTTTTCGGTTGTACCTTGAAAACAGTGCGTCGTAGACGAAAACTTTGTAATATAAAATGAAAGCTTATTAAACTCTCTAAAACTTTTATCGTATACACTATTAAAATTCCGCACCGTTTCCGAGATATACGCTCCGGAAAAGTGACCTTTTTCAAAAAAAAATTTTTTACCTCACTTTTTTCTCAAACTTTTCATCCTACCTTCTTACCAGTTCACTTTTAGCTAAAAGTATGAAAAGTTGTAGAGGATTAAATTTCCTTCAAGAATATATATATAAATGCCTATTTATCTTTAACGGGTCGTCGGCTACGAATTTTTACAAAAATTTGGGGTTTTATAAGATAGACTACAAAAATGTACCAAGTTTAATTGATAAAACCACTTGAATATTGAGAAATATGAATGAATTGAATATTAATATTGGTTAATTAACATGAGAATGGTAGCATGATAGAATGGAGAATGATAACATTGGTCATGGTGGGTAACATTTTTATAAAAATGTTATGAATAAGCATGAGAAATACACATCATGGTGTTCTTATTATGTTTCTAAAATATATTTTAAATTTTTTCAATTTACAGTTTGATGATGTTTATCAAATTAAAAATATTTCTAAATGTAAATCATCATTCCATTCGTTGTCCATCATTCGAAGTCGAGGTCGTCATCTTCGTATTCCTCGTCGTCAATCGTGGTGGTATTGGTGCAATCCCCCTGGCAGTTGCTGCAGACCTTTGAGCAAAATATCCCAGCCTTCCTGCAACCGCATCTTGATTCACACCCTCTCGTGCAGTGGCAGAATATGGAGTTGAGCACGTGATCTGGTGCCGGTGGGGCTGTGGTGGTCAGAGGAGCTAGATCTCCTCCTTCCTCTCTCTTCCACCCCCATCTCTCTGGTGGGAGATAGTTTCCCAACCAAGTCTGCACTTGTAGATGAACCCGGAGGGAGTGCTGGGCCCCGTTCAATAAAACTACAATTCACAATTTACAGGGATATTTTTTAACAAATGTTAAAAATGAGAGGTACAAGCGTTCATCGAAACTACATTGTGGACTTGTAAGTGCAGGTGAATTTTAACAATTCTACAGGTAGATTTCGCCTGTTCTACAGGCGTTCATCAAATTTCTGACAAGTTTACAAATGTACAATTGTAAAAACGGACTACAATTTAACATAGCTCCATTCTCCTGTTAAAAGCTAACAAGTGAGCCTGCAATCGCGATTAGTCCGAGTTGCTGTTGTTTTTGTCCCCGTTTTATTCATTTATTTGTGTCATGATGTGGGATACTTCATCCGATGAGGAAACTGTAGTTGTGAGGAGGCGTCGACGTCGCATTTTCCGACACCACGTATTAATACAAATTTTCATGGGATCCATGAGTTCAACAAGAGGTTCCGGATGACGTCTGAACGCATGGAACGCATGGATTGCTTTCAGCAACTCGACCTTACCTTCTCTCTTATTCATTTCAAAACGATGTATAAGTAAAAATTGAATAGGTAACAAAACAAAACTTCGACTAGACTAGACGTTCGAACGTTCGATGGACGACGGTCGCCGAAGCCGAACATAACCTGTAACCTCCAAGGGAAGGTTACATTGTAACTTTCGCCTGTATAACAATGTTTTATAAAACGCCTGTACTTGTCAACTTGTTATTACAGGCCCGTAAAACTACAGGACTTGTTTAATTGTTCACTTGTAGTTGTAGTTTAATGAAAAACGCTTGTACTTGTACACTTGGCATTACAGGTCCCTGTACTTGTGAAATTGTTAAATTGTAGTTGTAGTTTTATTGAACGGGGCCCTGGTACGAAGCGTTCTTGGTAGGTGGGAGAGAGGGGAGGCTGGTTTTCTTCTTTGATGAATCTTTGACGAAGCACCGGTATCTATAGGTGTCCAGGTCGTTTTGACCAGGGGGGGGCTTGATACAACTTCAAGAATGCCTGTTGCCCTGCCTCACCAACCTCTTCTGCTGTGGAGTGCGGATTGTAAAATGCATTCGCTACGTTACTCATTTCGGTGGGGAACTTTTTGAAACTGTTTATCATTGTAATCTTGCTCCTGGAGAAAATCGCGGAGGTGGTATCGCACCCCGAGAAGCCATGTATGAACAGAATGGCCCTACTTAGTTCGCTCCAAGGTTGTAGTTGGAGCTGCTGGCATGAAAACGTTTTGTTTTCTGTGTTCCCTTTCCCTGGCTTGAAGAAGAAAATACTGCTAGTAGGTGGTGCAAGCGCAAGGAGAATCACCAGCAGGTCTACGTCCTCTCCAACAACTACCACTGTGGGGTGCGCTGCAGACTTATCCAATCCACATCTCACAATGAGTCCATCTGCATCTCCAGGAGCGACAATAGCTTCTATCCCACTCTCAACGAAAGTTTGAACGAGTAGATCAATGAGCCTGGTCTTGTTTTTGCTGTTCGCCAAGAAGTGCTCTCTTGTTGAACTGTAGCTACCATGTTGTTGTCAAACAGTATGTCCACTGATGTTTTTAAGGCACTCCTACGCTTCTGTTCAGCTCTCTTGGTGGAGTTTGGGTCTTCATACCCATCAAAAATTACACTGCAGTGACCGAAATGATTTTTTAAGTATGTTAAATACTGCCCAGCAATCGAGGTAAAAGTGCTGCCAGTACGCCACTTAACTCTGTGAAGGAGGAAGCCACCATCAATCACTGCATATGAGGCTTTGACTCGAATATCTTCTTCTGCATAGACAGGGAATACTTTATATAATGATGACTTCTGGGTTTTTCTCATGCCTGCCTCATCAAAAAGGGACATGGGGAATGGAGATAGCTCGTATGAGAGCAAATCCGCTATGTCTTCGTCGGTCTTTTTGCTGATAACTGCTCTGTGAAAAATCATCAACGGATCTACCACAACTGTTTCATTATGTACCTTGATGGTGTTGCTCATTGTAGATAATGGTAGTACTGTGTTTTTTTTAGTCTGTTTCATGTCTACCAAGCTCCTTCCAATGAATGTCTCCATTGTACGCATCCCTATTTCTGCGGCTAGGTGGCAGTTTATGGCACTGGTAGCAACAAGTCCGGATGAAAGACTAACCAGTGAAGGGTTCTCGGGAAAGGGAGGATGCTCCAAAAACCACTGAACCAACTTCCCTCGGTCTTCAGCATCTTTCAATCTTCTTGACTGACGAAAGTCTACGTGTTGTTCTCCACTTTTGAAGTGAACTCCTCAAGACCAGAACAAATAGCAGTAGCAGCTGGCGCACCTACTACCCATTTTGACAAAACAGAGTCACTAATGCCTCTCCCTCTGGTGAGCCCTCCCGCACTCTTCAT
The DNA here is from genome assembly GCA_954871275.1 of Leptopterna dolabrata. Classification (NCBI taxonomy): domain Eukaryota; kingdom Metazoa; phylum Arthropoda; class Insecta; order Hemiptera; family Miridae; genus Leptopterna; species Leptopterna dolabrata. Next base: position 71,070,477 of record OX940974.1, on the reverse strand, counting down.
GGAACGCATGACAGTTTGTTCTATTGCCATGTCTGACCACACCCCAGCCCATGAAGTCCCACTCCTGTTAATGGTGAAATATCCGTTTTCCATAAACTGCTCAACTACATCAGGATGGCGATTTCTCAATGACAGCATGTCTTGGACGTATATGTGGGTGCACTTGGCATAGTGGAAATGCCCAGAGGCGTGAAAATAAGGAATCATCTGTTGTGCACTAGCCAAATGAGCCAACCAATCACCAGTGCGTTGAGCACCAATGAAGTTTTTCATTAGTGTTACCATGTTCATGTATTGTACCCACAATGCAGCAGTTGGTCCATTATTTTTCAGTCGCAGTAGCTCATTCTTCAGTTTCTCTTGCAGATAAGCAACGGAGGTATTGCCTTCAATATTCTCAGGTGTGATGTGGTCCAAGGATTTCAGTAGGTTGACAATATCTCTCTTTGTCTGCGGAGAAATGGTGGTATCTTCCATAATGATGAATGCCAAAGAGGTCTGTACAAGTAGGTGGCCACGAACTGCTCTGCTGTAGGCCTTCCCACTCAACATTTTATCCACAGAATTGGGAGCAAATACACAACATAGAACATCTTTTAATCCACTCCCTGCCATTGTGTGGCCTATGCAACCTAAGAAGGACATTAGCATGTGGAACCCTCCCAGAATCATTTCAACGTGGCTGAGAAGAGGATCATTTAAGCCACAAGCCGTGATTTCGCGAGCCTTTAAATAAAGAGGTTGATCCATGGTGACTAAGCACGTATTCAACCCATGTTCCATGGAATCTTTTGCTGCATATTGTAGGGCTGTGTAAAGTGTGTCATAGTAACATGGTGGAGAGTTGATGAATGGAAGAGGAATTACTGCAGTTTTGTCGGAATTAAAAGGTTTGCTCACCATTTGCATAAATCCCTTCCATTCGGGAATTGAAGGCACGTCACAGAGCCCTTTGCCTGCCATCCATTTACCTGCAATCCATAAAACATCAGGTCGGCTAGGGACCAGTGCATCTCTGGAAATCGGGTTGATCTGGTATAAATCATGCAGAACAATATTCTGTAGAGCTTGTTTGTTCAAGGTGTCGAATGCCTGCAGCTGTAAAACTCCCAACTCGCCCACTTCTTCTGCTGGTGGAGCTGTCATAAGCCTCGGCATTGTGTCTGAAGCAGGAAGATCATTAGCAAGTGTCACACATTTGATGCCACCTAAACTGTGAAATGTGTCCAATCCATCCAGAGTTGCTACATTAAAATCTGCATTGTCAAAAATATACTGACAGAATGTTTTTGGAGGTATAGATTTTGGAGGTTGGCACATGGCTGACAGTTCCAGTTGTTGTGCAGCTGTGTAAGATGCACTGAATCCCAAGCTGTTGAGCAAATCAATGAGGCTTCTGGACCCAAACTTGCGGTGGATGAAAAATGCTACACCAGTCAGGATTGTTGACAGAAACGATCGCGGGCGAATGAGGGATATGATGGAGTGAGAGATGGCAACCACTTTTTTTGTTTCTGCCTCTTTGCCCCTCCTCCTCTGTGGTACAACACTGTGTAGGAATGTCCTTAGTGATTCAGGGACTGGCTCCTCAACTTCCTTGAAAAAATCATCTGGTGATGAGTAATTTTGTATGTCATAAACTCTTGATTGAACATCACTCATTATGATTTTTGCAGCTGTTCGGACCACTCTAAGGCGCTCTTCCTGCTCATTAGCACCTCTATTAGATTTTTCATACCAAGCTTCAGTCAAAATTGCTTTTCCTGCATCTCTGAATGTGACAACTGTTTTTTTCTTTTGAATTTTGGTCACAACTATTCTTTCAGCATACTTATCTTGGAGATGGGATATCACTGTTTTTGGGTCTGGCTTTGACCCAGTTATTTTGTCCATCAGCTGATCCAGAGAAAATTGGTCTCCATCCTGTTTATCTAGATACTGAAAAATCTCTTCCATTGCCACTTGAATTGACTCATCTTTTGGCCTCCCTTTTGGGTTGCCAGACTTACTGTCATGCAACATGAATTTTCGATGGCAGTCCTTATGATATATGGCATCTGCAGCATGCAGGTCTCCAGCGGTGCTGATGCGTAGCAAAACAGTGTCTCCCCAGTCATCATTTCGTTCACTAGCTCGTTTTCTAACTTTCTCATCAAAGTTACTAGTCCGCACATTGAACACCTGGCGACGTGATGAACCCATAATTTCTTCTCCACATAGGAAACATACTTTTTTTAAATCAAATACGTTCTGAGTCGACCGCAGGCATACTCCAGAAGTGGAAGGCTGTGATTTTTCAAGTACCTCTACAGCTCTTTTTATGTCAGAAGGTCTTGTGTATCGCTTCCTACACTCTGAGTGAACATAGCCTTCAGACTGCACTCTGAACTTGCCATCTTTCCCATCTCTTCTTGTAAGACTAGCACTTACCAAACTGCTCATTCCTTTGGCACTGATCCGGCTGATATCACTTCCTTGTGATGGTTTATCCAGGCGCGGATCCAAGGGGGGGGGGGGGGGGGGTGGGGTCACAGGGGTCATGACCCCCCCCCCCCCCCCCCCCCCAGAATCAGCCTGCATTTCAAAAAGCAGAGCTGAACGAATTGTTCACAAACCCGAAAACAAAAAAAAAACCAAACGAAAACGAACCCAGTTTTTGTGAAATCAAAAAAGAACTATAAAAAATCTAAAAAGATTCGATCAAAAATGTCAAAATTAGTCGAATAAAATCGTACACTTGGTCCTACCACTGTTACTTTATATACAATTATGTCAATAAATTTACCTTGGTGTATCCGTCAAATTACACCTTGTTAATTTCTTCTTATTTTTATTAATTATTATCTTGTTTTTGTTTCGTTCTCGTTTTCTTTCCTGCCAAATTCAGTAAAAACGATACTGAACTCACTGAGATCAACAGTAGATTGTTGTGGTTTCAATGTTTTGATTTGCAAACTCTGAAGTTAGCTACGCTGCCATAAAATGCGCCAATTTGTTTGAAAACACATTAGGACACTTTTTTAGAAGAAAATTGAAAATAAATACATTTATCAGTTAAATAATTAATAGATATTGAAAAATATTTTTTACATATTTAATATGAACAATGAATTATAAATAAATACAATTAATTTTGTAAGTAGACAAATTGGACGAGTTTAGGCATAAGGTTGAAAATTCGGTTTGTATTGTTCGTTTGGTTATTTTTTTATTTTTTGTTATTTTTTATATTGTTCTACCCTGTGACCCCCTCCGGAAAAAAATTCTGGATCCGCCCCTGGGTTTATCACATATTAAACAAACTTTCACATCTCCTTCCACATTTACTTCCATCTCTACACGAATTTTCAAACTATTTTAGGTTTTAAAAAGGACACACTTTGATTATTTCACGAAGGTGGATTCACTTGAACTGACCTCTGAGGGTCCTCGGTGAAGAAGGGAAAGATGGAGGGGGAATGATAACGGAAAGGGCAACGGTCGTATTATTGTCTTTGAGAAAATATACAGGTATATACAGGTGCACATTCCATTAGAACCCGGCACGTGCGACTTCGCAAAAGGTAAGGATTAAAGGGAACGCTCGAATATTCACTAATATAAGTTGCAGCAAGAGTCGTGTTGAAATATTTCCTGTTCATATTTTTTAATATTCAAGTGGTTTTATCAATAAAACTCAATACAACATTTCTGCAGTCTACCTTATAAAACGCCCAATACTTTCAAAACTTCGTAACCGACGACCCGTTAAAGATAAATAGGCATTTATATATATATTCTTGAAGGAAATTTAATCCTCTACAATTTTTATATTCATACTTTTAGCTAAAAGTGAACAGGTAAGAAGGTAGGATGAAAAGTTTGAGAAAAAAAGTGAGGTAAAAATTTTTTTTTGAAAAAGGTCACTTTTCCGGAGCGTATATCTCGGAAACGGTGCGGAATTATAATAAAGTGTATACGATAAAAGTTTTAGAGAATTTAATAAGCTTTCATTTTATATTACAAAGTTTTCGTCTACGACGCACTGTTTTCAAGGTACAACCGAAAAACCACGAAAAGGTACCTTCAAACCCCCCCCCCCCCACGATTGTGTTGGGGGGGGGGGGGGGGGGTCGGCTCGGGACTTTATTGGACTTTGATCAGGGGACCCTCCCCTACATATTCCCGCAAAAAAAACAAAATCCCATATTTTTTCTTTTATTTGGGATTTTTCGGCTTAGATTGACTGGACTATATGGCTGAACTGTTGATGGATTGTTGTCTTCTGCTTTGAACTCACCTACTAAGGTTTTTGGATAGGAGTAAGGCACATTTAGGGCATCAGACATCGTCAGCAAGATAGGAATGTACTTCATTCATTGAGTAGGTACCTACATCAAACTGAGGTTTCCAGTGGGTTTGTTTCAAATAAATACAAGTAAGATTATGTTGTAGGTATCCGTTATATGTGAACATTACTATAGTAATTCTATTTGATGCTTCATTATACCTACATAATATATGCCTAGCATTACCTATGCATGGGTAACAATTTAAATGATTTCAGGCAGTAGGTAACTAATGTTGGCTGAGCTATGAAATTATTTATGTCTCGGGTAGGATAGAAGCCCTCTTACGCTCAGTTCTCGATCCATAGTGTGGAGCCTTTTTCCGGTCTTCCCCGTTGAGGTTTCAGTCAGACAGCAATAACCGAACTGTAGTCTTGCTTCTTGCTGTGCTGAGTCGGTGGACGTGGCCCTATGATTGTATCTCTCCACCGTCTCGCACATTATCGCACATCCTTTAAATTAGCCGGCCTGAACGTTAGATTGTAAAAAGTTTTCATTTAAACTTGAGTTTTCGTTTTTTGGATCGTCTCAGCTCAATTAGGTAAGTGGAAGGTTTAACATTTTTCTGTTTTTACTTGGGGTCCATTCGATCTGTCACCCGTCTTATGGCAGGTCCGTGTACGTAATCAGTTGCCAAGTGAATGTAGTGTAACGAATCGAAGGTATCTAATGCCGTGAATGAGTTGTGGGTTCTTTTCGTTGATTTTCGCGTGTGTTGCAGGGGCTTGCAAGTTTTATCCGATCATTTATTGATAGTAATAGGTATGATTAAAAAGCCGACAGTCGAATTTACCCTATGTTCTGATGAATTTATTGTGTTTGATGTATTTGTTACGATGCTTCTCGCCCTCCTGATCTAAACTATATCATTCTCAGGAGCAAAATTTACATGGAAGACGTGAGCTTTGACACGTTTGGTTGGTATTTTGAGCATTGCATTGGTATAGCTTCAGTTTTAGGTACACACATTTTGATTGTACTTTTCGTAACGTTTCATCTGTGACCTACGTGGGTTTATTGCTTTGATGCATACCTAGCAGTATGAAAAGCGGACAATGCTTTTTCCAATCGTTATCATGGTTTCAATATAGATAGGTAATTATACCACGTTTCTTCGTATTTTGTTGTCTGCACTCGTTATCGCCGTCGACTGCAGATTTTGCTGACCGAGCGCTTTCAAATGAAATGGTTCATCGCCGAGACTATTGTAAGTGTTGATATAATAATTTATAGGTCGTGTCCAGTGATGAATACTTGTTACACATTCATTTACTGCCACTGGCTGACCCGATAACTTGTTTTTTGGTGAAACGTTTCTCGAGACTGGGATGGTTACCTGCTTAAATACTGATGCACTCGTTCTTACAACGTTGACATTGTACTCAACAAATTCAACTAATTATTCAAGAACTTCAGTTTGTTGCAGTGTGTCTAATAATTTATGTACATATAAGTTCTTCTTAGGGCTGGCGTATTGCTAGTTGCTATGCAAATCCGTAAAAACCCTTAGCTGGGCTCCGTTCCTTCAAGTGCTTTCCATTGCTTCAAAGTTCGTTTTAGATAACAGGTTAGGTTCATAGGTATGTTATTGTATTCTTCCGTCCTTTGGTTGTACTCAATACGTAATTTTCCTGAAAGAAGCTCTTGTATCCCATTCTCTGATAGAGGCCCTCAAGTTCATAGTTGTTGCTAGTTTTGCCTCTACGACGTCTCACCCTCATACTGGTTTGGAGCAAGGGAATCCAGAGGAATCATCGATGCCGTTCTAAGGTTCCAACGTTTGACGGAAATTGCAAGCTTACAAACAAACTTTTTTCTATACGGATCAAAATCGATCATATCAACTAAAAATGTCCGGACTAAGACATCACCACTGCCACCATGTAGGTAGTAATAATTCGTAAACAGATTTTTATAGAACAGCGTTTATTGAGTAGTGATAATCCGAGTATGTGCTTTTTATATTAGAATGGTTGTCCGAGTGCTTACTCCCTCAGTCAGGTTATCCACATGGACACTTGTGTGTAGCATTCATAGAACATCCGCCTCTGGAGCTCTCTACTGCATTATTTGGTATTCATTTGGTTAACCACCTTAAAGAAGTTGAGGTCGCTGAGACAGTAGTATATGTAGGTATTCCTGTTTTGACATGGTGTGGGATAAAAATCCTTCATAATCTATGGTCACATCGTTCCAAGTTGGAACCATTGATATGGTATCAGTTCTTTATTCATAGCTCTACCTGGACCTATGAAGTTGTTAGGAAGCTGAAGATTGCTCTTTCTCCTTCAGTGATTGGCTGAATCCAGCTATGTTGAAAAAATTCTTCCATGGTTGCTCCATATTCAGGTTATAAAATATTGGATAATTTTGTGCTCCTGAGCCAAGGATCTTTTCTTCTGCCTAATATGGCTTTGAGCCTGCTTCTCTCTGGGCACCTTCTTTTCTCTGATGCAACCCCTGAATACTATATTTTAGAAGTCCGTATTCTAATATACTAAATCTGGTTCGCAATATTAGCATGTATGACTGCAGCACTTGACAAGCTGACAGCAGTTTGATTTCCAAGTTAGGCTCACAGCTGTCAGAGCATCCCTAGTAACATCTTGCCTTGGCACGGTCAAATATTGGGTCCCAGTTGGTTTTCTGTATCGTTCACTTGTCCGCCAGGATCTAGGAATCGAAACCCTTTGTATTAGGGTTCGAGATTTGCTGGAAGTTACCCAGTTGTTTGAGGTTCTTCCAGTGAATGGGTCTCACCATGTCACTTAGAATAGAGCCAGGTATTCAAGTTGCAAAGTGACGAAACTCCACCTTAATCAGATGTTGAGAAAAATATGCTTTGTTAGTGATTTTCAAAAAAAAAAGCTATTGCAATGGGTCCAAAAGTTTTAGTAGGTACACAGGTACATTTTTTAAAATGTTTTTGTTACAAATCGATTTCAAAAGCATTCTGAATCCAGCCCAAGATTTTAAACATTTTTTATATGTATACAGGCCGTCCGCTGACTAATTATCAGTCCCGTTTCTGAGTTAAAACCAATTTTTGAAAAAATTCATGCATAGTCCAGTCATTGGTGCTTACAAGAGGCGGGGAATTCTTTCTTGATGTTGATTGGTGTATAATAGATGTCAGTAACTGGAAACCAAGCGAATCTAACAACATTTTTCTTGGGACGTATTTTGGTCGCCGAAAAACTCGAAATTTTTGGACTTTTTTTGGTTTGCTTATAACTTCGCTTACTGAGACAAAACATTGAGCGTTAAATTTTGCGTCAAAATTCGACCAGTTTGTTTGTAAGGTCTTGTAATCGACAGTCGAAAAACGGCAATTATTTCCAAGTTCATTGAAAACTGCTGTGTACTGACTTCTTCAGTAAATGTAAAAATGGAAAATTCTCAGTACTATATTTATGTAAATTCGGCAAACTTTGAAAATTTTAGTACTCAAATATAGAATTCTGTAGATAATACTGTAGTTCAGTAAGTTCCTGTTTTGAGTTCTAACTCAAAAAACATTTCTACTAGCCTTTCCAAATCCCAAAAATTGATGTGGTGACCTTCTTTGTAAGTCGTGCTGTCAAGCAGTCTCAAGCACGTAAGGGTCGACCCCTTCATAGCGCAGCAGGTCTGTATTCGATAGAGTTTTAATATAATTAGGAAACTGTTTTATCCTGTGTTCATGATAATTAATGGGACTACTGCAATATAATTTTAATCCAATGAAAAGAACGAAACTGCAATACAGTGCAATAAATAAAGGGAGTACTGCAATATAATTTTAATTGAAAGAAAAGAACGAAACATTTATACAGGTCGCATAAACAACTGTATAATCGGAAAAATAAATAGGCCCTGGTGAACGCACCAACACAGTCATCAATGCTGCCAGGGTCACAAGCTGAACAAAGTTATTAGTTCTGGTTCAAGTCACTTGACATGCCCTAGACAGAAACATTATAAATATTAATCTAGGACTAGGTAGATGAAATCTAAATACAATCTACATGTGTTTCACTGTGATTGTTGTAGACTTGAATGAAGTCAGGGTTCTGGTACGTAATGCTAGCTTCGCCCACCTGAGTCTATACCACCTATAGCAATTTTCACAAAATTTGGAAAAAATTGTTCCATTTTTGGTCGAATTTTGGTGTGGGGTCTTCCAAATAGGTCGAATTTTGAAGTGGCGGGGGGGGGGGGGTCGCAAAATTTAATGCTCTTCATTTGTTAGCTCAGTAAGTTTTTCACTAGGAAGCGTTGTTTCGAAGGTTTAAAAAAAATCCTGAAATTTCGAGGTTTTTTGGCGACCAACCGAAACGTTTTTCAAAACTTAAGGTTGCGCTGCATGACTTGGAACTTTTTCTGTAGAAAAGATTTGAAAAAAAAAAAAAAATTGAAGTACCTTTTATTTTTGCAGGTCATGGATTTACAAATAGGAATATTCTGTTTGGTTATCGCATCCCTTTCTTCGCTTGTCATCTATATTATATTATCCATCTCTTCCATTAAAGAAGATTCATTTGAAGAGGCCAAAGCGAACAGGAGAAAGATAATTAAACAATATCAGGATCAGTCCAAAACTGGTGTAGACAAAGGCAAAGAGAAGAAGTTGAAGAAGACCACCAAGAAGTCAAAGAAGAACGACGTTGATGATGAAGTCGCTTCTAATAAGGAGATCACCGCACAGAAAGTAAGCTTTTTATACTTATTTTATTGATGAGTTATGTCAAAGAACATGGCCTGTTAGAAGGCCATGTTTTTGTAGCAGGCCTACACCCGTGGATAGTAGCATCCCTGCATGGATTTTCTGCAGGGATTTTCTGGGAATACAATACTGATCATTGTCTAATGAATGAATAAGCCAATTCATTGTTTTTAAGCACTTCAACAAGTCAGTTTATGAAAAAAGAGGTTCTCTCGCTGAACTGAAAGTTATATAAAGTAATATTCATTACTTTATGTAACTTACATAACTTTCAGTTCAGCTTATTATCTGTTAGTAGTTTCAGCTTATTATTTGTAGTTAAAATCGATATGAAGCAATTCTTATTTCTTTCGTCTTGATAATTTTAAGTACTGGAGGTACTTATGTTCTGTTATTTAGGCCCTCCACAGACACATGTCAATTGTCACTCGAATTAGGCATAGGATGTCCATGTAACACCCCATCATGGGAGATTCACACTTCTGTCAATCAGTTTGTTCACGTCTTCCGAAGAGGAAGATGTGCATTAATATGGAAAATAAGACTGCGAGGTCAGAAACACTCTGATGTAAAATCACTTTGAATTGTGGTGTAGTTTTTGCAACCTGTAACTTTCCAGCAAAATTTCAGAGAAAATATTCCAGTGCAATATGTCCAAAGTTGTTCACTTCACTTCTTTGGTCCTTCACAGAACCTGGGCCTCCTCAGCAATCCCTCCACCTCCAACCCCCTCCCCTCAACCCCTCCGTCTCCTGACACCACGCCTTCTTAAGGTCAGCCTCCATGTCTTCAACCCATTGCATTTGCGGCCTTTCTCTTCCGGATGTCCATAGAGTAGCCTTCATGGAACCCTACTTGGATTCTTGCATTGATCTGTGCAGAGCTATCGAACCGAACCGAACCAGTTCAGTGGTCTCAGCACGTTGAGCACATGGTTCCTTGCTGTCCTCATGTATACTGTTTTTTGGTCATTAACCAGGGTGCAGTATTCTGGTCTTTTACTTGGTGCTGGCCCAAACTCCTTGTAGGCCTCTGAGAGCGCGGGTATGGTCTTGCAAAAATTTCTACATCGTCCACCTAAGCAAAATGTTGCTTTATCTAATTGTAGGTCCAGGATTTGTGCTTATGGCTCTCTTTGCCCCTTCCAGACAGAAGTTGAACAGTGGGTGCCTCTGGATCTTCCTGCCTTAAGCTGTTATTTGACTTCGAAGGACTTGGTCAGATCCGCTGCACAAGGCATCCGGAGTTACCCAGAGTAATCCTAACCAGCCTTATTAGTTTTTTGGGGACGCCAAAGGCGAGAAGGTCTTTAAGGTGTGGCTCACACTGTCATCACAAACTGAACTTATAAAAATAGCAAGAACACACCACCAAAAAATGGTGAGCCCTACGTAATCAAGTGCATACCTAATGGACAGAGACGCTCAAGAACCAGAAGTTCCCGCATCACTCACACCCCCATTCTCGAGCATGTGAAGTACGAGTAAAATGGGTTTCAGAGATGAGTAGGATGCCTATCTTGTTAGAATGGAGGCTTCCTTGCCGTGATATCATTCCATGCTGCTATCCTTTCATGGATTCCATGTTGATATCCATAGTGTTGGTTCCATCATATTTTTCAGTAGTACCAGACATTTTTCTAGTTTGGTTGTTCTTTCAAATTGGTATGATGTTGTTAATCTCTGCAGTATCCGAGCAAGCATTTTGCTTCCTCACTACTGGAAGGTAGGGAAGCTTCGGATTTGTGATTGAGTAAAAAAGTTTATGTGTGAAACGCCCATAACTACCTTAAATATAGTTGAAATGAGTTCAAACTTAGAGGGTCGCTCAGGAAGAATACTTTGATGGTTCCATATGAATTTCATTGGAATCGTCTGGGCATGCGCGATCATGAAATGTTGACCATTTCCTTGTAACGATTGTAACTACGAACAATAGTTGTAGAGAGCTGAAATTTTTGAGGGTACACGTTTTTTCAGTGCCCGACACATTTATCTTAGCATAGGAAACCTCAGGAATCGTAGCACCAGTGGTTGGTAGTAAGCGATTTCCACCTATTGTCACTCCTCACACTCCGTCTACTATGTTTATATATACTATTTTTAATGTAGGCCTGTGAGGTATCGTTTTTTTTATCGCTGACCTGATTGCGGGTAGTTTCAGCATGGTCAGACTGCCATCCTTGTGACCAAAATCACAATTTTTTGTTCAAAACACAAAAATGATCTGCTGAAATTTTTTTGCATGGCGGGCCACTCCGGTCTACAACTGCCCCAGTCAGGCCGTAATGTGTGCTCTGGCAGATGATCATTAATTAAAATTCTGAATTTTCTAGTTCCTTGAAAATTTGCTCCTTAAGCCAAGCTGCATGACTGGAATTTTTATTTATTTATTGCGGAAATCAAAAGTGGATTGAATTTGAAGACGAGTGGTGAAAGAAAAATTTGTTCCATACTCGCCAGTGATTTTATAGAAATAATTGAAATTTGGATTTCTGTGAGCCCACCAAAACGCCCGCCTCAGCTGACTCCCCCCACTCTCCGAACATGATGTAACATTTGCAGTGTCTTGATGTTTCGATCCACCGTTACTGAATCGTTGGTTGTTTCCACCACTTTTTGGTACGGCTCATTCAACTTTTCATGCTGTATTCAATATTGATGCAGCAATAATTCAGAATAATGGACAGAATCCATTAATAAAGCGAAGGATGGGTATTTTGCATCGTCTTTAGACTTACGGTCTGTCGATTAGTTCATTGAGCCTGTGCGAGTTCGTGACAAAAATAAAACTTAGTAACTTAGAAATGAAAAGAGTGAAGATGACCAGATAAGCCGTCATTATGTGAATCAGCTACTACAAGCAGGTAGTATAGTAGTTGCCTGTCATATTATGTACCTAACTAACTTGCCAACAAGAGGAATTGATTTGTAGGTAGGTGCAAAACGAGTGGACTGTATTATGTTGGTCTGGGACTTATTAATCCGCTAATAAGGATGTACAACAATCAAAAACGCACGAAAAATGACATGTGAAATGGAGTGGAGTAGGACGTAGGACTGACCTTGTGTTAGGCGCGCCTGGGGTCGACAGGATGAAGTAGAGTATCCTTTCCTCTGGATGTTGGAAACGGCACATCGCGACTCCGCGAGGTATTGTTGCACCGCAGGTGGGAAGGAACAATAATTATCAAGAATAGCTTGGGGAAGGACCAGGGTGGGTTTAGAGGATCCGAACATGAGCTGTCTTTCCATTTGGCTGACTGGGAAGTGATCTATCTCGATTTTCGGGGGATATCCGAAGCATAAGAAACACACAAGGGTGCCGAAATAACTTTTTATTATAATAAACTTAACATGTGCTTCTTAATGGGGCTCAACTAAAAAATGCCCTTGCAGGCTCCAGATCTCGTATATAAAGCATCGCTAGCCCAGTGGGGCCAACCTTACATCAATACATAACATTCCTCCCTTCTTAGATTGGTCTTATAAAACAAACATAACTTGTAGTAATAGGCATTATTCAACATAAACATTTTGCATCTTTAGTGAATCATATAACTTACAAATAAATCCGTACCTTTTATTTTTATATAACCAGAGTGAACTTCAAAAATCCATAGTATCAGTTATATTGTGAAGGACTATACTTATTCGGAGGCCTACGAGTCCTATCGGATCGTCTAGGAGGAGTCAGCCGGTCAGTGCTAGGGGAATCCGGGGAAATCACACCCGCTCTTGAACTTCGAGGAGACTGAGCATAATTGGAATGGGTAGGCCAGACATGGACCCTAGATGGAGGGTGCTCGCCTTCCGGCAGTTTAGAAGGTTTTATTTGATTAAGATGAACTTTCTTAATTATTCCCCCCTTTAAAGAAACTAGGTATACTACCCTTCCCAGTTTCTCCATGACTCAAGCCGGCATCCACTTTAACAGGCCGTTGTTTGGTTCTTTGATAAGGACGCAATCGTTTATCTCAAACTGTGTATGAATTTGAGATTCACCACAGTTTAGAGATGAAAGTTTGAAGTCATCCTTCGGGGATAGCATAGTCAGGGGATTACGAACGGGGAACGTCAAGAATAGTTCAGCAGGAGACTTCTTATTTACCGTGGAGGGTGTTGAGCGGTGTGAAAACAAGCACTGAAGTTATCTAACAGGCATGGGCACATGTTTGTTCTGTAAATCAGATGCGACTACTGAACGCAAAAGTAATTTCTTTATCTCTTGTACATGCCTTTCTGCCTCACCGTTTGAAGCAGGGTGATAGGGCGGTGAATGCATTATCTGAATATTATGCCGAGTGAGGAAATTTTTCAGTTCTTGTGAACTAAACGGAGGCCCATTATCATCCATTGCCGCTACATGTGGCAGCCCGTACCTAGCAAAACATTCCCTCAGTAGGTTGATAATTTTTTCTGCATTAGTGTTATCTACTATCCAACATTCCAGCCATTTAGAAAACTCATGGACGATAATGAAAATTTTTGATTTAAACGTTTCTAGCAGATCCATGTGAATACGATACCATGGACCTGGGGATCTGTCAAGCGGATTAAATATCTTGGGCGAGTTATAATTTTGAGTTAATTGACACACTGAACAAACAGAAATTTTTCTTTCAATATCATCGTCCAACCCTTTCCACCAAACATGAGAATGCGCCAACATTTTGGTTCGCACTATTCCTATGTCGTCTTTATGTAACAAATTGAGGACTTAAGGTTGGAGGCTGATGAGTATAACAACTCGAGACCCGAACACAAGACGACCGTTATCACAAGACAATGAATTTTTGATTTTAGAATAATACTTGAAATTTGAGGGAACTTTTGCAGGCCAACCATTTTCGACCCAATCTAACAACTGTTTCACATTAGCGTCTAGCTGGCTAGCAGATACCACATCCTGAAAGTTGTAAACTTATCTTCAAAATTCAGGATAAAAAAACATTCATTTTCATTGCGAGTTACCTGCAGGGGTAGGCGGGATAACGCGTCCGCATTAGGGATATCTGTACCTTTTTTCTATCTAATTTGGTAAGAATAAGCTGACAGTATCAAAGCCCATCTTTGCAGTCTTGCACTAGCCACCTGCGGTACACCTTTCCTTGGATTAAACAGGGATTGGAGGGGTTGATGGTCAGTAACATGGGTAAACGAACGACCAGCTACAAATTTGTGGAAATATTTAACCCCAAAAATAATGCCTAAGGTCTCACACTCCGTTTGACTGTATCTTTTTTCAGCTTCCGACAAAGTTGTGGAAGCAAATGAAATAGGATGTTCGGCGCCATCAGCTAGGTGCGCCAGCGTGGCACCAACTCCATAAGAACTACTATCAGTAGTTAACACAAGAGGTTTCTTAGGATCGTATAAGACCAGCAAACTTTTCTCAGACAGTACATTTTTTGCAACATTAAACGCTTTTTCACATTTGGAATTCCATAACCATGGGGGATCCTTTCTCGTGAGGTTATACAAAGGGTTTAGTAGGTCTGCCAACATGGGTAGAAATTTGTGGTAAAAATTGAGCAATCCTAGTAAAGATTTCAACTCAGTAACGTCACTAGGTCTGGGTGCCATTCTAATAGCATGTACAAAATTCAATTTAACATTATACTCATTTAATTTGGTCAACACAGAATCCAGAGCAGACCTACAGTCCCCCATTGTTTTGCCCCCAATTATTATGTTGTCTAAATAACAATTTGCGTTGGGAATACCTTTCAAAATAGTATCCATAACTGACTGGAAAATGCTAGGAGCCGGCGATAGCCCAAAAACCAAACGGTTAAAACGAAAAAGACCAAGATGGGTAGATATAGTGAGATACCCCTTGCAATTTTCATTAACTGATAGCTGGAGGTATGCATTGCTTAAGGGTAAATGTCACGGATTTTAGTAAGAAATATTTTCAATAGATGGCTGCACCGTCAGGGCCATCCAATATTCGGTTTATTTCTTGAACGGGTCAACCGATTTTCAATCTGTAAAATGTTCTGTAATCGTTATAAACAACCTCAAGTGGCGACATTCAGTTTTGAATTTAAAATTTTTTTTCCTCAATTTCAATTTTTTTGGAAAAAGCAACTAGCACTTTTGTATTTTGTATAAAAAAATCAAAGAATCCAAATCCATTTTCAGATTGAAAATCGGATCATTAGATTGAACGGCATCTGGGAAAATCACTATAACAATAGGGGCCTATTGTTAGCCCTCTAATCCTCAGGGGGGGCTCCACCCCTAGGCTGGTGCGACGTTGCACTTCTACTTCCACCTGGTGAGTGTCTGCCAGGGACCCTGGGGGTCCTGGGGAAGTTTTCTAGAACCAGGGGTCTGGGGAGTTGGTGGATATACAGGTTCATTATATCTAATAGTTGGACTTTTTTCAACAAGGTAAACCGACATTTCTGATCTCATGCCGTCGAATTATTCTCAACAGTATTGGTAATACGCTGGCCGACAGGCAGGAAGCTGTCAGGGGAGAAAGATGAGATTGATGTCATATTTATTTTTGTTATGGTTATTGTCATTTTAACCCCCCCCCCACCCCTCCCGTCTATAGGGTTTTTTGTTTATTCTTTTTATTTTTATTATATTTTTCGTTGTTACGATTTAATTTCTTCTTGTTCTTGTTATTACGATTGTTAGACATTTTTATCGTTATTATCGTTATTGCATGCATTTTTTTTATTGTTATTGAAAAATGCATGCAATAACGATAATAACAATAAAACTGTTTAATAATCGTAATAACAATAAGAAATTAAATCATAACAACGAAAAGTATAATAAAAATAACAAGAATAAACAAAAAACCCAATGGGCTAGAGAGGGGGGGGGGGGGGTAAAATGACAATAACCACAACAAAAATATCTTGTTATCGTTATTTTATTTATTTTCGTTATTGTTGTCGAAGTTTTTAAAACATCTAAAAAAATTTATTCTTGCTACCTATTTTTCATACTGTCTTCCTAAATCTTTTTTTAATTACAGAAAAAACGCTGCAAATTATTATATAACGGTTTATTATTTACCTGTATAGATGCCCCTTCTTCGTAGATCACTGTTTTCTGTGGTCCATACCTACCCTCGAGCTCCCTCCAGGAAAGCACTAAACCGAGTAGTGGATCCAGCCCGGGAATTACAGTTTCATACAAATGCGCGGAATTCAATAATTAATTATATGTTGTTATTCATGAAGCGTAACGTTTGTTATCTTCAAATGAAATGATATCACAGAACAACCAGCTCGACTTCATAAGAGTCATGCCTGATTATAATCTGGTGTTCCCTAGCAATCATATCTGGGCTGGATTTCTGTCAGTTTTTCGTTACCCGTGTTGAAGAGTAACAACAATCTTAAAACTGAGAACAACCCTCAAAACGGCAATGAAAAATGACGGCCGTCAAATCCAGCAGCATATTTGTAGCCAAGGAACTTCGAAATGACGGCCTGGGGACGGTGAGCGATCTGTAGGTGTCTGAACGTTGATCCATTTTTAACGATTTTTTGCCCTTATAAACTTGACAAATGTGTCAAATTTGACCCACTCTGTTTTCGCGAGTCACCATCCTACACAATGACAGGTGAAATAATATTAGTTTTAGCCCATAATACGAACTTTTGACCCCCCCATCAAAATTTGACCCATATTCTGTACGAAAAACAATTGAAACGTTATTGAAACGTTATTTTTCCGTCTTTACTCACCCTTCCATACAACTTTCAGTGATTTTATATTAACTGTTCGCTATTTTAGCCGTTTTTACTCAAAAACTCAAATTAGACCCCTTAAATTTTTAAAAATTGCTCGTCTTCGAACTCATCCTTCTGTTTGGCAGTAAGAACATTTTGGCGAAATTTGGAATGTCCCAGGTATTTAACTCATAAAAAATTAATTTCGGGAGCTTAACCTTCGTTACAACCTCAATTCTTCACTCTTCGGTCAAAATCAACTTACTATTCGATCTTCTCACACTAAAAAACATGGAAAACCTCAAAAACCCCTATTTTTACACCCACTTTTCTCCCATAACACCCCTGGGTATATTCCGATTGGGCTGCAAAGTTTCGGGACACAACTAGGGCCCAAATGGAGCCTATGTGCGGAAGAACGAATTTTTTAGACCGAGAATGAAGTAGTAATGCGTGATACGGCGTACGGCGGACGGACATCGCATTTTTGGAATCTACGCACCCTGAAACGTGAAAGAAAGAAATTTGAGGGGGTGTTATAAAAATTTTTTGCTGAGCGAATACATTATTCACAGAATAAAAAACCAAAAACGCAATCTCCTTCCGCCGTATCACGCATAACTACTTCATTCTTGGTCTAAAAAATTCGTTTTTTTTGCACACAGGCTCCATTTGGGCTCTAGTTGTGTCCCGAAACTTTGCAGCCAGACCGGAATATACCCAGGGGTGTTATGAGTCAAAACGTGTATAAAAATAGGTATTTTTTGTGTTTCAGTTACCTGAGGTTTTGAGGTATCGTTTTCCATGTTTTTCTGGTACGATAAGACCGAATATGAAGTCGATTTTGACCAAAGAGTGGAAAGTTGACGTTCTACGAAAGGTTCAGCTCCCAAAATTGATTTTTTTATGAGTCAAAACCTGGGAAATCGTCTGAAATCACCATAACATAGATAGATAACACTAGAAAAAGTGTCAGCAAGTGAATCAATGGCACTACCAATGATCAAAGATAACTTAAGGAGGGTACCTAATCCGGGTTTTGGGGGCCAAAATTGGTGGAAACCATCAGAAGTAGCTATTTCAACTATTTCACATGAAGGAAACAATAAATGAACAGTCAACATTTTTGTAGATGTCCAATAGAATAATAAACCCATGTGACAAGGACTCTGCAGCGTTTTTCAAATGGAATAATATCACAGAACAACAAGCTCGACTTCATACAGCCATCCGTGATTATGATCAGGTCAGGTGCTCCCTAGTGATGATATCTGGGACCCCAAACGAGACCTACAAACTAAATTTAATAAATTTCGATTCATGGTAACTAAGAAAATTGCGAAGTACAAATGTATGATTGAATGGAATTCGGGCCGTAATCTTCTGGAGCACCCTTTAATTTTTTTAGAAAATGGCTTTTTATTCTTATTTTTCCCACCAATAAAAAGAGCTCGCCTTCACACAGCATTCCTACGTTTCCTTCTGTGCGATTTTCTTCATTATACATGCTGGACTTTTCCCTATTTTATATCTAATCGTTGTAGCGTGCCATTCGGGACCAATTTGGTAATCTAGAGCAGCCCCTCTAACTACTCGTGAATGACCCTCTCCTCCCCCTGTTGATCTGTTTACCCCCAGTAAAGTTGGCCACTAATGCCATATAACTTCCTGCCAAGATACTAGTGTCATTTGACTATTAGTGACTTTTCCAGTAGCTACAGGGGCAAGTGCCACTTGTATTTTAGAACGTAAAATAGCATTTACCTCATCAAACGTCTTCCCGTTTCGGGGTTTTGAACAGTAAAATAAGTAATCTTTACATTGTCTATTATTCAAAAAATGTGATTTGGCCCATTAGCTAAATCTCTCTTCAAATCTTCGACTAGACTGGCGGATTTCTAATTATGCGCGATTGCACCTCTCGCACACGTTCGAGATATTTGTTCGAGATATTTGTTATCGTCAGTCGTTGTCATTGATATTTCCATAGGCGTCAGTTGTGAACCTTCAAACTTATAATAGTGTTGTCACAGCATAATATATTATGGAGTACAATTTTGCCTGAAGCTTTTATTGATCTTCCTTCATCTTGTGGCGAGTTTATTTACTTCGTACGGTTTGGTAGATTAAGAGAACGCTGCAAATCATTAGGTATTGAATGGCTTATTATGGAAATTACAGTCGCAAAACTTAAATATAGTAATTTAGTAATGAAACCATACAAGAAAACTAGATACCAGTCAGACGCTAAAAACCAACCTTGATACCCTGACAGGATTCAGCCAAAATTTGGCTGTACCTCTGCCGACTATTCTACCAAGCAAATCTTGTAGTTGAAGAAATAGATGTAGAAGGAAAAATACACTCTTAGATGTGAACTCAGTCCGCCTGCTACCTCAAATCAACAGGAAAGGGAAGGCAACGTTGCAAGGTGGGCTCAGGTAGAGGATTAAAGGGTTAGCAATAGGCCCCTATTGTTATAGTGATTTTCCCAGATGCCGTTCGATCTAATGATCCGATCTTCAATCTGAAAACGGATTTGGATTCCAGGTCAAGGTATCTATTAATTGTCGTTTTAAAATTTGCACAAATTCGCAACTTGCCAGAACTACGTTTAACGCACGCTATAGGGGATGGCCAACGACTGTAAGACTCTACTCAAAATGCCTTGTTTTTCCAACGATCTCAACTCATCCTCAACAGATTGACGTAAGGCGTAAGGAACACCATACACCTTGTGGAAAATAGGAATTGCATTCTCCTTTAGAACGATTGAGACTTCAAAGTTACGAATTGGACTATTATTCAATTCAGGAAAGATGTTAGGGTAACTCACCTTATACTTCGAAATATCAGGAAATTTGCAACTCTCACCTGAGACAGCAGCTACAGATCAAACACCAGCCTGTTCTGACAGAAGCGAACTTCCCCAATTTGGACTGATAGCGGATAACCAATCCCTCCACAGCAAAGACCGACTCAACTCCTTACTAGAAACCAAAAGGCACATGATATCAAAATAATTGCCTTAACACTAACACAGAAACATTTAGGTATCCTAAAATTTTCAAGGGAACACAAACACAAACAAGTGTAACCAGAGAAAACGTTCCGTTTATCGTCGCCAATGATCTATCTTGATTTTCGGGGGATATCCGAAGAATAAGAAACACACAAGGGTGCCGAGATAAATTTTTATTATAGTAAACTTAACATGTACTACTTAATGGGGCTCAACTAAAAACTGCCCTTGCAGGCTCCAGATCTCGTATATAAAACATCGCTCGCCCAGTGGGGCCAACCTTACATCAATACATAACAGGAAGGAGGGTTGGTAGGTAGGTAGGTACAACAGCGGGAATGAAAGGGGTAGAGGGAGAAGGAAACATGACATCTTATGCTTTCAGAAACATTGCACATCAAAACAGTGAGAAAACATAATAATGAGATCGAACGTACCCCCCACCAAAATCAGGGAATTTTGCTGAACAGTATAATGTAAATGAACGGGAACTCTCCCTTATGAAACTAACTAGAAAATATGGCGAAAATAAACATGAGCCTGAGTTCACCGATTTACTTGGTCAAACAATAAACATTTCAGTACCTAATAATTAGAAGCGCACACCTTGAAAAAAAAAACTAAACTAATGCAGTCTTTTGTTGAAAGTAAAATTGGTTGGGTGCATCGTGTGGAAGGATTATTCGGTAGGAAGGACCACCGATTTATTGGTGGGATGGGTCTAAACTCCTGTGAATGTTCTGACTCAGGCAACTTGTACTACGCCATCGGCACGGGGCAACACCCTATCCATTCGCCCCAACGGCCATTGAGTTGGCTATGTGTTTTGAGAGCGAAGGATGACTTGCTCCGTCCTTCAACTTGGGGGATCTTCTTGGTCCATTTCCTGCGAAACTGAAAAGAGTGCAGATATTCTCTGCTCCAAAACTGCCAAAACGACTGGGTGAGTTGGTTCACGAATTTCCACCGCTTCAGGCGATTGGGGTTCTCGTTGAGAATATCAGCTTCAGGTCGAGTGAGGAGTTGACCTCCAGCCAGGAAGTGTCCAGGGGTGAGACAGTCTGCAGGGTCGTTTGGTGATCCAGGAAGGGTGACAAGCGGGTGCAAGCAAAAACAGTTGCGAGCTCTTCAAAGGTGTGGCATTGAGCCCCATTGATGCGTTTTAGTTCATGTTTTGCACCTTTTATCATGATTTCCCAGGCTCCTCCAAAATTTGGAGCAAGGGGAGGGTTGAAAATCCAGGCTGTCCAGGGCTGGCTTGTTCTAAGAAAATGTGCACATCAGACATCTTCCGAGCAGCACCGTGGAAATGTCTCCTACTATCTGAATAAATATGTGAAGGAAGCCCACGCGGGTCGTAAAACGGTCGATAGAAGGGAGGCAAGCCTCAGTGGACAATGCTTGAGATGACTTCTATGTGTACTGTACGAGTTGACATACCTATAAAGATGCATAGTAACTGTTGTCTCTCTTGGCATTGGGGCGATTGTTGAATCGAATGTGGAAGGGACCACCAAAGTCAAGCCCTGTGTGGGTGAAGCACTTGCCAGGGAAAAGACGGGATTTTGGTAGGTCAGCCATTATTGGATTGGTGATGGTTGCAGTATAACGAGTACAACGAGCGCACTTTTGGACTCTCTGGCGGATAAGGCTACGAGTGGATCTTTATCCAATATTCCCTTTGTAGCAGCGATTGGATTAGTCGAGGTCCCCCATGAGCGGAATACAGATGCAAGTGATAAACTAATAATCGAGCCACATGACTATCCTTTGGGATCACCTAAGGACATTTTGCCTTTTCGGTAAGAGGAGCCCACGCCAGGCGACCCCCCACCCTGAGCAAACAGTTAGGTGAGAGGAGTGGAGAAAGAGCAGTGAGTTGTGTGGAACACTCCCCCTGCTTGTCTAATAAAGCAATTTCGTCACCATAATGATGAGCCTGCATGACTCGTAACCCGAGTGAATAAGGCATCGCAATACTCTGAGGCAGATATACGCCCAAATCTGTGCCCAAGATGAGTCGAGTTGCTGCTTTCAGGAGAGAGCACAAGTCGAAGGATGTATGCTACAATCCGCTGTAGTTTAATAATTGAAGAAGAATCAACTGAAGGAGGTTGGATGGAGTGGCAAGCAATAAAAAGTTAAGAATGGTTGGTAGTTTTAGTTCCGGAAATCGACCTATTAGGATCCGATTGCCTGTCTTTCGAAGGTTGATACAAAAATTAGGGACCATTCCACCAAATGCCAAGGTTTATGAGTTTAGGTGGTGCCAACCCACTACTCCCAAAATCGGTCCTGGAACTTGTTGCCATAAGATTGATGGACATGTCTCATGAATCTAAATGCCTCGATTGGAAATGGAGGTCTTCACTCGATATGGAGGAGTTCGGAGCCAGGCTAGGATGGTAGTCGAATCAGTCAAGCAGGTGATTTTAACAATTGATAAGTGCTCAATGAAACCTTTGAGGCTAGAATCGACGTAGCCAATAAATTCGCAGCTCCCAGCTCACTCGAGACGGGGTATCATCCATGAATTTAAGGGAGCAGCTTTGGTCTTGGATTTAAAGAGGTGGATATGTGTACGCCTCCTGTGGTCTTAACACGCAGATAAAGGACGGCTGCCATGCCTAGCTTACTGGCGTCCGAAAATCTGATGAGTTGAAGATCAGATACAGTGTGGGTAAAATGCAATGTGGGATTCTTGCCTGTTCCAAAAGCGGAAGTTCCTGTTCAAGATCCTCACATGTGGACAACAGATCAGAGGGGAAAGGATCATCCCAGTCGATTTTTAGAAGCCAGATTTGTTGGAGTAGGGCCTTTAACCCTCGGGCCCTGGCACGTATGAGGCGAATTAGATTGCCGGCGGGCGGTATGGAGTGCCGCCCACACGAAACGGCAACTTTCTCCATAATAGGAACGGTTATTCGTAGTTTTGCGCAAAAATTAATATACCACCTAACTTAGCATTCAAAATAGCCTCTATAGAAATTGTGGAAACCATTTTTTGTTAAGCCGATGGGTAATTTTTTCCAAAAATGGTCAGCTCAAGTCTTGATCAGGTTGGCAATAATATAAAACATGCAAATTTTATAAAAATTTGTAATTTGAAAACGCAATAGAACTTCACCATACGTAATTCAGTAAAATAAAACTTATACACCCATGAGGTAACTCAATAAATTCAGGAACTGTAAGTCATTTGAAGAAAAAAAAAAAAATCAGCAATCACAAACACTTAGGTGCCAATAGCATAGCTTTTGATTAGCAAAGAAAATGTCGAAATCGGTAATTTCATCCTCTGAAAAATTCACTGTCACTAGAATGATCATCGGGTCGAACAACTTCCGCTTCCCCCTCACTCTCATCGCTGAAGTCGAAAACTGGAGTATGATCTTGACTAAAATTTTCTTCATCTTCTTCCACAGCTTGTAGAATGCTCGCGACCTCTGAATCAATCATAATTCGACGACCACTAGCCATTTCGGCAAAGGAACAAACAAAAACATTGATCAAAAGTTCACGGTTGGGTGGTACGCTGTGCCGAATTTATACATTGACTAGAACTGCAGGGCGGTACGTAGTACCGAGAGCGCGCACCCTCTCTCTTCAGGCGATCATTGACGACTGATAAGAGCATAATGGAAGTAGTTAGTAGTACGGGGATATATTATGATAGTTGCCTGAAAGATACCTGAACGCGTTCTACCAGTGCTTTGACACACTAGAGAGTAATCATGATTTTGATCGGAGAGCGGCACTGAGTGCCGCCCCACCAGTGCCCGAGGGTTAATGAAAACATGACTGGACTGAAGTAACCATTGGGATCAAAAATCCTCGCGACTTTGGATAAAATACCTCGCTTGGAATAGAATCGATGGTACAACAAAAACGCTGCAAAGTCCTCGTCAACGCTCCAAATTTTAACCTCCCAAAAACACGAATTACACGCCGCTATATATATATATATATATATATATATATATATATATATTTTTTTTTTTTTTTCAAATTATCTTTGATCATTGATAGTGTCATTTAATTGTCTTGATTCACCTGTTGACACTTTTTCTACTGTTATTGTACAAATTGATGGTGGTTTCAGACAATTTCCCAGGTTTTTGACACATAAAAAATGAATTTTGGGAGCTGAACCTTTGTTACAACCTCAATTTTTCTTTCGCCAAAATCGACTTCATATTCGGTCTTCCCGCCCTAAAAGATACCTTAAAAGCTCATTTAATTAAAGCATCAAAATACCCTATTTTTACACCCATTTTTAACCCACAACACCTCTGGGTATATTCCGATTGGGCTGCAAAGTTTCGGGACACAACTAGGGCCCAAATGGAGCATGTGTGCGAAATAACAAATTTTTTAGACTGAAAATGAAGTAGTTATGCATGATCAGGCGGACTGACATTGCATTTTTGGAATCTACACACCTTGAAACGTAGAAGAAAAAGTTTTGAGGGGGTTTTATAAAAATTTTTTGCTGAGCGATTACATAGCTGTATTATTCACGGAATAATGATCCAAAACGTCGGCTTTAGGATCCCAAACCTTGGTGGTACCTGAGTGAGCGTATCTTCTGAAAAATCGATGACGCCCGAAGAAAAGCTTGAGAAAAGAGTTGAGGATTAAGTAGCCCACTTCCTAATTAGAAACCTTTCACTGCTAGAAGTTCAGTAAGTTGCGTTGGCAACACAGTAAATGGCGTCATCTATGTCAGTTTCAGAGCGGAACGCCTCAGCTGCAAGAGGATATCTTTCGCCTTCATCAAGAACTAACTGAGCAATTGTTCATTGTGCAGTGAAGGGACTAGAGCTAACACCAAAGGTAACCGTCGTGAGTTGCCACTCTGTTAGAGGATCTGAAAGAGAAAACCGCCAGAGAAAGTACAGAAAATCCTGATCGTCCTAGTGCAGATTGATGGCACGGAACATGTGCCGAACGTCACATGTGACAGCAATTTTATGAGTCCGAAATAGGGAACTAATTTCGCCAATATCTCCATGACTTTTGGGACGGCATTTTCAACAAACTATTTCGCGTGATGATACTGGTCGCTACACAGCTCATTTACCATTCATTGACAACATACGTCCAGTTCTCAGTTACACTCGTGATGGAGCCTTCAAAATACTTTTTCGCCTTGAAAAACAGTTCAGTAGAAATCCTGAATTTCGAGATCTGTATCATGCTTGTTTGAAGGATTATGTACACCAAGGACACACATCTCTACAGATTATTTGATGACCCACCATGGTGTGGTTAAAGAGCCCTCTGGAAACCTGAAGGTTCGGGTAGTTTTCAACCCGTCGGAGAAAGATCCTACTGGTACCCGTCTCAACGATACTCTATTTCTGGTTCAGGAAAGGACATCAGAACAACTTCAAGGTGACTAACCTCCATCGTAATGGTACTACCTCAATATTTACTGGTGGAGAACAAAGCTCCTACATGTGAATATTGGGGGAGAAAAAGATGGATACCAATAAACCATCCCAAAGGATCTTATAGGCATGAAATGCCCAATATCGGTAGCTCAAAGAACCATTAATATGTACGTACATTCCTATCCGAGGAAAATAAAGAAAAAGGGAAACCCACAAGTGGACTGTATTATGTTGGTCTGGGACTTTCTAACCCGCTAATAATGATGTACAACAATAAAAAACGAACGAAAAATGACATGTGAAATGGGGTGGAGTGGGACTGACCTTGTGTTAGGCGTGCCTGTAGCACGATTCTGGAACTCTTACTTTTTTTTTTAATATGGAGTCGGTGTCACAAAAAACCACAACTTAAGCACTCCTTAATCTACAACTGCTAATGGGATGAAAACAACTTTTAATGAAAGAATAACGAAACCTTTCGGCATGCAACGGGAACTACTATATTATCAAAATCGGTATAAGAGTCACTTTTCTCACAAGTCAGTGCACTACCACTCAGATTGCAATCAACGAACGAACTCCTCATTTCCTTGAAACATCCCAACTTTTCACCTCGGTCGATTGTCTTTTTTCTCAACTGATATCTGGGTGTTTTCAATAACCGACCATACTTTTCCTGGAGGTGCTTCGAGACATGTAGTAGGTACATATTTTGGTTCATATCGCCAACAGTCAGTGTCGCTAAGACTCTTGTGTAAGGACGCCCGGATAGCGAAATCGTTATTCAGGAACTTATGATACCGGACTTGAATAACAAATTGTCGTTGCAGAATGAGACATCGACGTCGTTAGCCTGTCTCAAGAAATCTGAGTCTAGGGCGAGAAATCGACTGGAACTCATTCTGTCAACACAGTTTCCCTGGTGATAAGCAGAGATGAAGCGAATTGGAATGTGTGTTTGCCCGTGTCAATGATTGTGTTTTGAATCCCCCGACTTTACTCAGTGGCCGATATAAATGCTCATACCTTGGAGGTCAAACATTGCAGTTCGGGATCACTTGACACTTGGGATAGGTTTTCATTTCGATTTCTTGTATCGTCTTATGGTATTAAAAAAGTTTTTGCCGTTTTTAGCTTAAATGTAATATGTATTATGCCAAATTTATTTGTATACATTCATGTGATTTTGTTGAAATTTATGTTTTATAATTGGTACCTACCCGGAAATTCTGATAAATATGTAAGTGAATGAATACCTACCTACGTTTATGTTATTTTCAAAATCCTATGTTTTCTAATTAACAATCTATTAAGGTCACTTGTGCAGCGATATGCAACTGGTGTTGTATGCATGGAATCACCCCTTCCATACCTAGCTGTTACTTGTCCAGTGGTCCCATCCACACATGAAAAGTTTATCTGTGGTTCCTCACGGACAGTAATGCGAAGTTGAGGAGAGGGAGAGTCACATCAAGTTCGAGCTGAGTACTGAACAACCTGTGTGTGAGGAGCTTTATTGAATGGGCATTTGTCATGAATTCTGTTCTCAAGAATTCTGTGTTCTCAAGAGTTTATGATGTGAGATGATAATAAGGCTGAATCGGGAAAAAATGCTTCCTTCATATTTTGAGAACAAAACTCTTCTGTTCTCAACAATTTTCAAACTTGGATATTATGTATAAAAAAAGAGGGGGGGGAAATGGGGCCCTGCTGTTTTCTTTGACGTTGTATGGATATGGATTCTGGTCATGTAATATATATATATATATATATTTAATAATTGATATTCAACTATTTATCTAATCATTGGTTTCTCTTCTCAAATGTAGAATGAAACTGAAGGAGTTGAAGAGAAAGAAGTTAAGAAAATCCCAGTGAAGAGTGATGAGTCCCGTACTCAGGTACAGGAAAATAAAAAGCTGAATAAAGGCGAGAAATCTAAGAAGCCTCCTCCGACTAATGATGTTGCTGGGGGTTCACCAACTGTTGGAAATCTTTCTGCTCTTCCAAATAAACCAGTTGCTAAACAGATTGAAAAATCTACCTCATCCAAGTCATCTAAAAGGAAAGATGAAGTCAGCAGCAAGAATCGCACTGAAGAGGATGTTGATGGGGCTACCTCGTCTTCAATCATCAGTGAGGAACCACCCAGAGAATCAGTTGCCCTGCAACAACAAGAGGTTGTAGTGAAACACGCAGCCAAACCTTCCAAGAAGAAACGATCGGAAATCAGTACCCTCCAACAACTGAGTAAGTTATTGAGCAATGCTTTAAGGCAAGGGGGATGCAACACTGCCACCAGATTTCTTAAACTCCGTTTTGACAGGGTGAATAGAAATAGGTGAGGCTCTGAGCAAGGGAGTAAGGGGTTGAAATCAAAGTTGAAGGGAACCAGTGTTGACCTGAGCGAAATGCAACGAGTTTAGTTGTAAAATCCGCCACCACGTAGCAGCACCAAAATTAATCAATTTTATTCTACTTCTCATTTGAGAATGGAGCGAGATATTTCAATTCGGAAAACCGATTTCTCATCAATATTTACGTAGAATTCTGGGTAATTGGTTTAAAAAGTGTGCAAAGTTTTTTTGCCCACTGTTCCAAAACGTAGTTGTTCAAATGTTGAATATTTTCAAAAAGTGGCTTAATAGGCCCTTTCATTGTACTCTAGAGAATACAAATCCGTTTTCAGAATTTTTCTAAATTGACTAGCCGTCGGATTCTCGTTTCCAGGATTTTGGGTACAAGGGTCAAGATCGGGAGCTTCTTACTGTGTGTGGGGGCAGAGAGATCTTGGCCACCTCAGGCATTCCTATTTTTTTACTTCCCTGTCCTGACACCGAATGAATAGGATATATAAGTAAATTGGAATAGGAAGTGGGTAAAGTTTTGTCCACCGTTCCAAAAACTTATAGTTAATATGTTGGAAGTTTGAACATGATTGAAAAATGACCCTGTACCTTGTTGTTACACTCAAACGAGTTGGTTCAAGGTTTGCACATTTTTACCCGATGTTTAAAAACTAAGGGATGAAGGTATTGTTGGTTGTTGGAAAATTACCTAGTCGTTATACCTAGTCATTCGTTACACGTTGTGTTGGTTGCATTAGTTGGTTCGGAATCAACAGCAAATTTGTTCCCTCCTTTCCAATATCCATAAGACATCTGTTCAAATAATGCACATTTTTGAAAGTTAGCTAGTCTCATAAATACCTATTTACTCATTTCTTCTAAGACTAGCTTTACAAAGTACAAAACCGAGTAGGTTGCTATCCTACACCTTAAAATGTAGTAGGTCTAAATATTAAGATATAGGATAGCAACCGTCGTAACTGCGTTTTTATAGTTTGAATTAGTTCAGGTAAACTAGTTGGTTTGGGACGTTGACATTTTTTGCCCGCTGTTCAATAAAAAGTTAAGTGGGAAAGTATCAGTTCAAACTTTGAACATACTGGAAAGGAGGCCGTAAATAAGTAACCAGCTTCTGCAATACGAATTATGAAAGGTACTAAAATTACTCTCTCATGAGCATGCAGCATAGATCCACATTCAGTTCACTAGAGGCGAGTGCGGATTACACCAATAACTCTTTTAGGGTTGATACGACCTTGTTTTGGACACCCCCCTCAAAATTATTTCTTTTACGTTTCAAGGTGCGTACCTAGATTCCAAAAATGCAATGTACTTCGCCGTATCATGCATAACTGCTTCAGTTTCGGTCTAATAAATTCTTTCTTTCGCACACAGGCTTTATTTGGGCCCTAGTTGTGTCCCGAAACTTCGTAGCCCGATCAGAATATCCCATGGGTGTTATGGGAAAAAATTTGTGTAAAAAATAGTTTTTTTTTGCGTTTTAGTGAAATGAGATTTTGAGGATCTTTTCCATGTTTTTTAGGGCGAGAAGACCGGATATGAAGTTGATTTTGACTAAAGAGTGAATAATTGAGGTAGTAACGAAGGTTCAGCTCCCAAAATTCATTTTTTATGAAACGCATTTTGTTTCAAAAACAGAGACTATTCGCCATAGATACTTTCCAAACCAACTTAGTGCAAGGAGTGACTAGGTATGTAGCCACTTCTCAAGAATGAAGATTCATACCAATAGTTAGGTTCCTACCACCGGTTTAGACCGATATCTGAACAACGGGCAAAAATTAGCAGTTTTTCTGTGCAAGTTTACTATTGCATCAAACTCACTGGACGTCAGGAGAGAGAAGTTGAAAACGGGAATGTCTAAGGTGTCCAAGAACTTTGAATGTCCTCATAGAGATAGCGACAGACCAACGCTCCAGTTCATGACCTTTGCCACCAAATCGTGGAAGAATGTTTTTATAACGTAATAACATAAATAAAATTCCCTATCAGAAATTTTCGAAGTTTGAACATTACTTACCTAACAGTTGTTTGAGCAGTGGCCAGAATGAGCATACTTTCTGAACCTACTATTCCTAGTGCAACTTCGAACTAAGAGCTCCGTTTCAAAAAATGGTAGAAAATGTGGTCACCTACTACCTAAGAGTTTATGAACATTGGGGAAACATTTGCACACTTTCTGGACCAACTAAGTAGTGTTATCTAGTGCAAGTAGGTGTGAGAACACTTTCTAGAGATGATTACCATGTGAACAAAAACCTGCATAAGTAACAATTTTTTGAACAGTGGACAGAAATTTGCACACTTCCTGTGCCATTTTATTACTGCATCCAGTTCATTCAATGTAAGGACAGGGAAGTTGAAAAATGGGAAGGTTTGAGGTGGCCAAGATCTCTACCCCCACAAGCAGCCAGAAGCTCCGATCTTGACCCTTGTACCCAAAATCCTGGAAACGAGAATCCGACGGCTACGGTCAATTTAGAAAAATTCTGAAAACGGATTCGTATTTTCTAGAGCCCAACGCAATTACCTATTAAGCCACTTTTTCAAAATGTTCAAAATGTGAACAACTTTTTTTGGAACAGTGAGCAAAGAAATTTTGCACACTGTACCAATTACCCGGAATTCTACGTGAATATTGATCAGAAATCCGTTTTCCGAATTGAAATATCACGCTCTGTTCTCAAATGAGAAGTAGACAAATTTGGCCCCGATGGTGCTGCCATCTCTTATCACAGATTCTCACCAAAACGTTGTGACATTTAGCCTTAACTTCATGGAGTAGGTTAGATCAGTATAACAGAGGTCCTGTCACATTGCCACTGCCCTATTATTGTCATGTACCTAGAAAAGTTTAGGTTTATTCACTATTTTGTTTTTGTTTTATAACATCAAATTTGCTAATTCCGTGTTACTTACTATTTATTGTTTGTGTTATCAGGCAATGAAAGAGAAGCGGTGAACATTAATCTTCTTGTTTCATTAGTTCAGAAGGCTGAATTATCTCGCACTGAAATACAGTTGCTCATTGATGCCCTATTGAACAAGCAGCAGGAAGATATTTCAGAGTGGCTCAAGGTGCATTATGATCATAATACTGTCACTAATTAAGAGATTGGTAGTTTTTATTTTTTGGTTGTAATAATTCCATATTATTCCATGCAATACTGTAAAATGAATAATTTTTATTAGCAAATTTCAAAGAAAATGAAGCTATCGCAGTGGGTCAAAAGTTTTCAAACATTTTCAAACGTGGAAAAATGAACTAGAAACTTACTTTTTACAGTCATTATCATTATTGTTCTTTCTAGCTTTGCTCATTTTTCAAAATCTACCACAACCATTCCAGTATCCCGATTATGGTGCAGAATCAAATTTGAACTGCACAGTTCCTCCTTGTTGGGGTAAACGTAGTTGGCCAAGTCCAGGGAAGGTTAATAGAGATATAGAAAAATATACCCTTCTATATTTAATGTGAACGATAAACATGGTCCTCTCACCTCGAGATGGCTAGAAATAAGATAAGAGAAAATATAAGAGAACACAAATAATGGGTATTGACTAAGAATTCTGAAAGTCTACTCAATGGCCTATCAAATATTGCTATGAACCTCTTTTTGTCAGAGCGGCCCCCAACAGCAGAAAAAAAGGCCAATGTTGGGCCTTACAAAAAATTTAAATTTTCCCACCATGTACGTACCAATGCGTACATACGAGCTCTCTCGACTCGCCTTGGCTACGTACCTACTTTTGAGTGGCTATTAGAGAACTTGAGTGGCCCACCCCCATTATACCCTCCTCTATTGGAGATCGAATGAAGATTTAAATGTGAACCCCCATCCCCTTACTTTTTTGCATGAATTTCAAAGATGACATTTTCATGCTCGGGCGTATGCACTAAATGTGCGCTAACTTTTTTCTAATGGTAACCCCCAATTTTTATTTCAGATTCGAATTCTACTTGAGATTTCATGGAACAAAAATGACCCATCACTCGAATTTTTGAGTTTGCCAGAACAGTACCTAATTGTGCGCTAAACATGGAAAACAATTTTTTGTGTGGATTATTCACTTACCACATGATTTTCGGGGTATTTTTTCACGCTAAGCCACGTGGTTAAGCCTGTTTTTCCTCCTTTTTTTCTTTCAGTAAAGACGAGCTATTCCAGTGGAACCCCCCCCCCCCCCCCCCCCACATACATACATATGTATTTCCTACTTTCCCTCTTCCTTTCTCAACCAGGCTCGGGACAACCAGAGTTAAAAACAAACAAATCAAGCGTATTTACAAAAAAAGAAACTGAAAAGGTTGAAACTGAATAAATGAAAAAGAAACTGCATTAAAAACTCAACCAAATTGAAAATGAAAATAACCTTTTGACAAAACTGATGAATCTTCTGAAAAACAAAAAACTAAATCTTTTGGAAAAAAAACCATTAAGAATTTAGAAAAGTGTGAAAATAAGCTACAATAACTGTTCAACCTGGCCACCACCCTGACTTATACATAGCGCCGCTCTTTTTATCCATTCCTGAGTTGCCGCATGGATGGATTCTCTATTGGTTGAATTACAAGCATCAATGATCCTCACACGAAGTTCATTGATGTTTGCAATTGGTCGCAAGTCATTTTATACCCTATATTTCAAACACCCCCACAAAATGCAATCCAGAGTAGTGAGATCTGCGGAGTATGGAGAACCGTCTAGAAACCGCTTCATGGGATTTGTATTATGGGCCAGACATCCATCTAGTTGGTACCACATCTATTGTCGTGTTGCAATAGGGATATTCTCTTGCAGCACAGGCGGTGTATTACGGAGGAAATGTAAATACCTTTCGCCATTCATACTGTCCTCGTACATGATTATCTACCAAGATACCACACCAGACATTAATTGAAAATATTACCTGGTGGCGTGTTTTCAAAGTCACATGAGGATTCTCATCCACCCACATCCAGAAATTCCAGCAATTAATAAGGCCATTATTTGAGAATGTGGACTCGTCCGTCAGAAGGCATAGAGACAGAAAGTGGCAATTCAGCAAAAACTAATTCTATCTGTGCCAAAAAATTTAATCGTTGGACATCATCATTTGGCCAAACACCATGCACTCATGAGCGTGGTATGGATTCTGTCAGTACGTTTTCAACACTCTTCGTATAGTTGTTTTACTCACCTGCAGCGCTTGGGTTGTGAGGAGTGCCGAAATTGTCCAAAATACAAGAGAATATCCAATTCATTGTCAGACGACCTATAACAGCCTTTCTTCTTCTGCGAGGTTCAAGGCGAATTACCGAACCTAAGTCATTAAACTTCCGAACCACAAGTGAAATGGTACGGCAGGATGGAAAATAATTTGATCGGGAATTCTTTCACTGTAAAGAGCAACTGCTGTCTCTATTCCTGCCACACTCATTGTAAATGTTGTACATTTCAACTTTCTCTGCGGATCGGGTCGCATCACAGTGGATAAATATCGCTAAGCACGTTAGCAGCGTGTCGGGCTGCAGATCATCAGGAAAAAGGCGCTCCTTTGCCTCACTATTCGTTGTTTTGTCTGTCATGGATTCTTCCGATGAAGATGTTTTATTTTTGGTTCATCATTTTAAATAGTGAACCTTTGAAATCGAGCATGAAAAGAGAAAACTGTAACCCGCCTCAAAATCTGATGGTTTCCGTTGCAAGGTACCATTTATGTCTGTCCTCCGTGCGTCGCACTCCGTTTTTCCCCCTTAGTTAAGTACCCTGAACCATGAACCAAAATTAATGAAATTCGGTTTGTAAGTAACAGCTCATTATAATCACGAATGGCTTTATGAAATCGAGTTGGTTGTACCGTGATATTCATTTTTTGAAGAAAGATGGTTATTTTGGATTTTGTTGAGGGTAGGTACTTCGGTAACTGGAACAAAATAACATTCATGCATAACAAATAATAGTAATAATGGCTAGACTTCTTGAATCCGCCGCATATTAATTTATGAAACTATAATTACCTGGCCGGCTCCAGTACCTACTCGATTTAGGGCTTTCTGACGGATTGGGGGGGGGGGGGGGGGAGCAGGAGGGTAGAGTCACATGTACTTACGTTATATGGGTAATAGGGGCTCAAGAAGTTTGAATGTTTTAATTTTTGTATAGAAATGCAGTTTATTTTCAACAAAAATTTTTTACCAACTTGAAGATGGCAAATAAACTTCATTATGATTATTATTAGGTAGTCTACGCCGAAGGGCGGATTTTCTTTACTGAAAATAATAGTTCCTTGTGTAATAATTTGCAGCGTTTTCACCAATAACACGAGAGAAAACGCTGCAAATCCCTGCACAACTGTTTATTATTTTGTACAGAATACCCTTCTGTAACACATCACAGCTCTCTGTGTAGATAACCCGTCTATATAATATAATAATATGTACTATTCTTGATACAGCCATCCTTGATTATAATCAGGTGCTCCCTAGTGATGATATCCGGGCCGGATTTATACCGTTTGATTCACGATCGTGTTGACGAAGCTTTTTGGTGCACACAAATGGCTAGACGTACAATGCTCTGGGTGGTCTCAAAAAATTGTTTAGCTCAAGACAAATTTAATAACGTAAAAAAACCATACCCTTCTATCAAAAGCTTTTGAGCTACGGTGTTCTGAAAATTTCAACCCCTATTTTTAACCCCTTAGAGATGACTTGACAGTAACGCCGAGCTTTGAGGACCAACTAAACCCCGAACGGAACCTGTTACCCGAATTTCATCAATTTTTGTTTCATGGTAACTAAGAAAAGTGCTCAGTACGGCGGACAGACAGAAATATTTTTATTGCATTTTCGGATTCTACATACCTTGAAACGTAAACCATCAAATTTTGAGAGGGGGTTAGAATTTTTTTTTTTCATGCTCGATTCCAAAGGTTCGTCACTCATTACCGTTGTCTTCTTTGTTTAGATAATTGCCAATGATGTATTTTTCGATGGCAGCCCGTTGTGCATACCACCGCACTTAGGAAATGTTTACTGTTGTTTAAACCCAGATGTGCAGATTCCATTGGAATAGCTCGTCTTTATTGAAAAACACACTTCACCGTGAATTCATTCAGCATGATAACATACTCAGAAAATCGTTTATTACGTGTGGTAATTGAATAATTTTTTAAAAAAATGGTTTTCCCATTTAGCCCATAATTAGCGCCTGTTCTGGCTAACTCAAAAATTCGAGTGATGGGACATTTTTTCATGTAATTTTACGTAGAATTCGAATCTGAAAAAAAACTGGAAATCCCTACACAACGGTTTATTATTTTTTACCGAACACTCTTCTGTTACAGATCATAGCTCTCTGTATAGATAACCCTTCTATATATGTACTATTCTATACATAATCGTATTATGTAGGTCTCAGACCCTCTGTAGCTTACTACCTAACCCCGTACTCGTTGCTAGGTACCTACCTAAGTCACGTGTTAAAAAAAAAAATTCTGTCGACAAACAGTAGCTAAAATGGCAAAAAGAAACACAAATAAATAAGTTCTTAAGGGAAATTGTTAATTAGACTGAAAAAATATTCAGTCCCGTTAGGGTTTCGATCTCCAGAACTTTGGTGTATCAGTCCATCAGGTAGACCACTGTGCTAAATCCGAGAGGCAAGTGATGTGCGCTCAACACAGCTTGATGCCTGCATTCACCCTGCCCTTAAGGGCAAATTGTATAGCAGATTGTATGGCAACATTGTAGAATGCTCCGGGTGGTCTCAAAAATTCTGAAAAAAATCTGGGTATTTAAAAATGCGAGAAAACGCACATCTCAAAATACAATTTTCCGAGATAGGGATACTCTGGACATTTCATCCCCTATTTTTCACCCCTTAGAGTGTAGTGGCAGTAACGCCGAGCTTCGAGGACGAACTAGAACCCAAACGGGACCATGCCAAACATATGGATATACGGCCAAATTTTGTGAATTTCGGTTCATGGGAACTAAGGAAAAGCCGTGTACAGCAGACAGACGGATATTTTTTTTTATTGATATTCGTATTGTACGTCCGTTGAAACGTAAATCATCAGATTTTGAGGGGGGGGGGGGGGGGGTTAAAAAGTTTTTCATGATCGATTCCAAAGGTTCGGATAAACCAAATAAATTGGAGTTACCATTTGAAAAAAACGAAGTTAGCGCGCGTTTAGCATGTGCGCCCTTGCACAAAAATTTTGAGGTTTTAGGGGACTAAATTCGCGAAAAATTGGTATAAAATCACTGAAAGCGATATGGGAGGGTGGGTAGAGACAAAAAAAGTAAGTGGTTTTTCACACAGAATAGTGGTCAGAAATTGGTATTAAGGGCTAAAATCAATATTAATTCACTAACGGTGTGTGGGGTAGTGATTCACTACAGAAAGGGGGACTATGTCGATGATGAAAGTATTTTTCTCAAAAAAGAGTGAACTTGACTTTAAACGGGTCAAAAATCAGTGAAAATTGTTAAACATCCAGAAAAAATTATATAAGTAATGTTAATATAATCTTTTTACATATAATAGCACGAATATTTCTTTGAAAATTCGCTCTTATAGCCACGCTACATGACAGGAACGTTTTGTAATTGCAGGGCCGACAGGATCCTCAAGTAAAGCTCCAGAAACAATTGACAGAATTGGAGCAGGCTTTGAAAGACGAAAAGCAAATATCAGCAGGTTTCCAGGCGAAGTTGAAAGAGCTGCGCAATGAGATAAATGCTGATAAAGCTTTGGCCCGTCACAATGAGGAATTGATTGTGACTATGCAAAATGACTGCAAAACCCTTTCTGTGAAATTACAGCAGACTATTGAGGAAAACCAACTATTGGCCTCCAAAATTCAACAGGTATGTTAGTCACACAATGAGAAACAATTTTTTGTGGTCTTTTTTAAATGAAAATAGTTTTTATCATCAATTTTTTTTTCATCACCACTCATTGATTGGTCTTTTTCCTATAACGTTTCAAGTTAGGGATCTCGTAGATTAATTTATAATTTCATAATAACTATGGCATACATTTGACACGTTATATGTAGTGTTTTGTTGGATATCAGATGCAGTTATTTCATTTAGCTGTATATTTCTGTCATCCTGTGCCTACTAAACATTCCTCATAGTGAATCGTTGATGAGTAGATATGCTGTTGCTATTGTCTAAAAATGTTGAAACTCGACTTTGGTTACTGTAACACTCAGACGAGCAGTAAACCCTAAGACCTATCTGTAAATGTTGAGATTTACCAATGATATCGATACATTTCCAAAACATGATGAGATTCGCACTTTGACCTCTTTTAACTGTAATGTCCCCAATCATATAATGTAACAGTCATAACTGTAGGTCATATCAGTTCCAATACATGCTGCCGGAAGATGTGAAAATATATATGTTTTATACCTAATATTGAACCCCCCCCCCCCCCCCCCCGCATCTTTTCACGTAATGGTTGTAGTCATGTTGGAGGGGGGGGGGAGGGGGTCACACGTCACCTCACCTCCTGGCCCATGGTGGGCCTGGGATATGGAGGTCCCAAGTACGGAGCTAAGTAGTCAAAACTTCTAGACAACTAAAGCTCGTTTAGTATGAAACCAAGTAGGTACATGTATTGAACTAATTCCTTCAACAAAACATAGAAGGTTGATTTGTTGTGTTGAGGGTCTGAAATGTTAAAAAAGGCGAAATCAGTCAACAAAGCTTGTTTCTGAGCCATTCTGGGTGTTGGAACATTTTATATCAAGAATAGGTAGGTATAGGTAGTTCCTATTCCAATGAGGAGTACCCAAGACTTCCGTCTATATTACTCTCCCATTTTTAAATGAAAGCAGGTTCCATTCTGAGAATTTTGGGACGACCAACCACACATTCCTATGATGAATTGTTGGGACGACCAACCACACTCTCCTACGATGAATAGTTCCTTTTCTGTTAGCTTTCAAAGTTTTGACAAGTGACGTCATTCCCTCCACCCCCGCCAGTGCGGGACTCCCTTGTCCAGTGTGACCAAGGCAGGAGGTGTGCTATGACATCACATGTTGTTGAAACTTTGAAAGCTCATAGAAAAAAGGCAATTCATTGTAGGAAAAAAGTGCTGATGGTCTCAAAATTCTTAGAATGGAATCTAATTCCGTTCAAAAATGTAAACCGAAGTCATGGGTACTCCTCATTGATGGGATTATTGTAGCACTGTGGTGAGATTTCGAAATTTCATGAAGGAAGGCTTGAATCACAAATTACTAACCAAATCCAAAACGCTTCAAGTGCATAGTACCTCCTAAGATTGCTGATCGGTGTAAGTAGGTAGGTAGTAGTGTATCGGTGTCCTCATTGTATGCCCACACACAATTCACAATCTGGGGGTATAAAACTGCTTTTGCTCTCCAAAAATCGTTTTGAAAAAACCACTAGCCAGTTCTAAGATTTACCAAAATTTGTTTGTAAAGGTGTCAATTCAGTCGTCTTGACTTTCACTGCCTGATTTGTCAAAATCGTCTTCAACAACTCGAGTTTAGTGTGGGGGGGGGGGGGGGGTAGTTTTTGATTGCCCACACCAACACAACTCAGGAACAGCCCCTGCCTTACCTACTTGTAGATATCAGTACCTGGTGGGCAGAAGGTTAACAGTACTCAATGATGCGCCTGCTCCCTAAACAGCACGTCCATATCTGTCCCATTTGGGGAAGGGACACTCCAGGGAGGATCCTCACTCCATAGCAGACGTCAGTGGTGAGGCCACGAGTCTGGGTATGTTGCACAGGGGGGCTGACCAGACCATGGTTGAGTAGGCCTGCTGTAGTTAATCCTCTGGTTGAGATCTCTCTCTGGTGTGGTCTGTAAATAGCAAATTCGAAGAGAGGAAATCAGATGGTGACACAAACTAAATAAAATATGCTATATGAAGTCAACTAAAATTTTGGATGGAGGTCATCTGACAAAATGAGCAATATTGAATAGCTAGGCTTGGGCCAGTGAACCAGTGAAACCATAAATGTTTGATTGTCAAGTAGTTACTTTACTGAAAATAATCTCATATGGTCCTGCTGCATGACAGGAACTTCTAATTCTATTTTCTATGTTGGCAGTATCAAAAACAGCTTGCTGATGAGCAACTTACTGTCCGCAAACTCAAAGATGAACAAGGAATTCAACAACAAATTACTGAGAAACAGTGTCATGAGGTTTGTGTTCTAGTTGATAGGAATAATTCATTAATATGTAGAAGTATTTTTGTCTGCATGAAATTCTGTATCCAGTTGGTCTTTTATACCACTTTCATATTGATACATACGTATTACATTGAAACCTCCTAACAGACACTTCTCTCTAATGGACATCTCTCTACGGTGAACATATTCAGATTCCCACGTCACTTCTAATGGGCTCTCTGTAACAGAGGCGGACAGGCACTCAGCAATGTTTCATATATATATATATATTATGTACATACTAGATTTGTTCTCCCTGTAACAGACAGCCGTCTCACAACCCCTTTGCCTACGAACTTCATGCATGGGACAGGTTCATTTTCTCATGAAAGCGGTGGCATGAGAGGAGGGGACTCTGTTTGGTGGGCCATTTATTGTTTTGCCTTTCAGTTCTGTACATGACAGTTACGTTTCATGATGTCCTGTCACAAGCATGTACTATTGAATTCCAAACTTTTTTTTTTTTCAATTGCATTTGACAATTTTCCCCGTTTTCTCCCTCAGATTTCTCTCATTAGCTGACACTGCGTTCTAATGGACGCATTCTCGTTCCCCATTGCTGTCCATTAACGGGAATTTTTGCTGTATTTGTTATTCCTATGCAATTTACCTCCATGGCAAACCATCAGTAAGTACGATATATAATCATTTTCCATTCCAGGCGGTGATCAGTCTTCAGGCCCAAGTTAGCCAGTATGCTGCCCAATCTCAAGAGCTCCAAGCCGCAAATAACTCACTTCGAGCTGAGATCGCCATGCTGCAAGAAAATGATTTGAGGATTCAAGAGGTATACATGATTAAACTGTCATTCTCAAATTCAGTTGAACTTTTGGAAGTGAAATTAAACCGAGTAAATAAATTTGAACTTGGGTCCAGTGAAACCAACTTTTTATCATGGTATACTTGTTAGACTGTTGGAATTCGCTGTACAATTTTGTGTCTGTATCCATGGTATCAAAAAGTAGTGGTGCCACAAAATCAAAATAGCTTATTTCGATTTTGACTTGAATAATCGTGAGTGTATTCATTGGGCCATCAGGAATTGCTGCATAGGTTTTGTTCCCATGAAGGTATCAGGGAGCACTGCCAACAATGATACTTCTTAATGGAAAGAAATGACCAATTTCGGGACTCGTAATTTCAAGGGTGTACCCCTCAAGTCGTCAGAAAC
The DNA here is from genome assembly GCA_954871275.1 of Leptopterna dolabrata. Classification (NCBI taxonomy): domain Eukaryota; kingdom Metazoa; phylum Arthropoda; class Insecta; order Hemiptera; family Miridae; genus Leptopterna; species Leptopterna dolabrata. The sequence continues at coordinate 71,030,570 of OX940974.1, read as the reverse complement.
AAATTTATGTTATTTGTGTTATTTGTTTCACTTGCTATCCTCCTGTTCGAAGGTAATTTCGAGTAAATATATTTTTAGCATAATATTTTAGATATAATGTAATTGGGCGGGGGGGGGGGGGTATGTTTTTGACCTGTTGTGACAAGTCAATTTTTTTTAATTGAAAAAAGTAGTAAATTTTGTGAAACATCTATTTATTTATTTCACGGGTGAGCCCAGTTGCATTATAACATCCAAGAAACTTAAGAGGAATGAAAAATATACTCATATAACAATATAAGTAAACGACTTATACCCAAGTATCGATTTTTTTAATCGATTCAGAATTGGACTCAGAAGATCGATTTTCAAAAAATAAAGAATAAATTTTTCACAGAATCGATACCTACTTTTTTCAGTTTAAAAAACCTAATTATATTATATCTAAAATATGTGATAGAGTGACGGTGGACTCACAAGAGTCCTCCTCCTATACCAGTGAGATTATCATCGGTTAAGAAGGGATATCGATTAGGCTTCCACCAAACGATGCCATCTCCACTGGAAAAACAAACGACTCGAGAAAGCCACCGTCACACTCCTCCCCACATGACATAATTGTGGGTAGCAGAAGTATGAGAGCGAAAGGGGGGGATTGAAATGTAGTATGAAGTTCTGGTTCAGGAAAGGGCAATTGAGCAACTTCAAGGTGACTAACCTCCATCGTAATTGTACTACCTCAATAATTTACTGGTGGAGAACAAAGCTCCTACATACGAGTATTGGTGAAGAAAAACCGTTGTCAGATGTTGCTGCCCAGTGATATTCCAGGAGCAGAGGCTGAAATCGGTGGCCATCGGATAGAAAAGGTTTGATTTTTTTCTTCTAATATGTACTAAAGGTAAAGTAAAAAAATGGACGTCTACCATTCCGGAGCCGAGGCTTAAAGAAATTACATAAATTTAAAATGTCAGAAAATGGCAAATTTTTGACTTGCTAGTTGATGGCTTGAACTGAATTTTTCTCGTTAGTTACCCTCTGTGGACTTGAATTTCACTCGTCTGCCTCCCCCACCTTGCTGCCCAAAGTGGGCAGACGGAATTCAAATTGATCGAATTTGGACCGTTTTTTTGTACTTACTAGACGACGACCAGAAGTTGAAAAAGTAAATTCGACTAGCCATGGACAACAGTAAAACACACGTCTGCCACGCCAAGCGCGCTGCTAAAACTTAGCAAACGCTATTATATTTCGCTAAAAAAATTCGTAAAAAAAATAAATCGGTTCTTTTCTTTTTATCAAGAATTTATTGGAAGAAAAAGTAATGATAGTCTGTAAACGTCGATAGTATTCTTGATAGAATATATTACTAGCCAGTCATAACCTTAGCTGTCTCTGTGGTAACCCTAATTTGCGAAAATGTTTAGAAGTAGTAATATCTAACAGTTCTTCATATTTGGGTTTATTATTTGCGATACCTAATGAACCTTTGGAATCGGGCATGTAAAAAAAAAGTAAACCCCTCAAAATTTGATGGTTTCTGTTTCAAGGTACTGCGTAGAATCCGAAAATTGAATAAAAAAACGCTGAAAAAGTAGCTATCAATTAAATCCAAAAGAGCGATCATTCTTCAAATGATATAATATCACACAACAACCAACTCGACCTCATACAGCCATCATGATTATAATCAGGTATTCCCTACCAATGATATCTGGGCCGGATGTATACCGTTTCAGTCATGATCATGTTGTTTTAGAGGAGGGTTGCATGTTTTTTAATTATTGAAAATAATAAACCAAAAGTGCCTTTCAACAAATTCCGAGTAACCATCGTTCTTCAAATGAAATAATATCTCGGAACTACCAACTCAATTTCATACAGCCGTGCGTGATTATAATCAACTGTTACCTTGGTTTGGGGGGCTGTGAGTTTGGGCCAATGTTGTGAAAACACGATGGGTTTGGGCCAAAAAAGCACTGTGTTTGGGACAACGCCAAAGGCTACGTCTGATGCAAAAGTAATGGGTTTGGGCCAACGAAGGAAAGAGCCGAAAGGCATAAGGAAAATGTATCAGAACCTTAATCTATCAGAATTTAGTCGGTGTGGAAGTCTTAATACTGCTGCATCCAAATGTCAGTTTTTGCCAATATGAAAAATGGGTAAAAATGGCCAGTCAAAATAGACTGAATCACTAGATGTGTTATGGAATGGCGATTTGTTGCAGAAAAAGACTATCTCATGTATCAAACTGTCAAGTTAGGTATTTAGGTATTATATTATATATTTACTATATTATTTATGGTATATTATATTATTTTTTAATTGCATTTTCGGAGTCTGCATACCTCGAATCGGAAACCATCAAATTTTGAGGGGGGATACCATATTCTGTATAGATAACCTGTCTATATAATATGTACTACTCTATACATATTATGTGAATCGCAGACCCTCCGTAGGTTAGTACCTAACCCCGGTCTCGTTACTAGGTACCTACCTAAATCGCGAGTTAAATGTTGCTATATAATACAGCCGATGACAAACAGTAACTAAAATGGCAAAAAGAAACGCAAATAATGAAGTTATAAAGGAAAATTGTTGATGTGGAGTGAAATAGATGCCACTGCTGCGTAGATAACTGTTTTCTGTGGTCAATACCTATAATGAACCGTTGTGTAATAACTTGCCCATCAATAATACTTCAACGGTTGTTCAAGTTGCAAAAGTACCGATCAACAAAATCCAGCGCCTTCTTGGTAGATGAACCGTTGTGTAATAATTTACCGTTGTGTAATATACCACTGTGTAATGATTTACCTTACTTCGTTTACAATACTTCGTTTGTTCAAGTTTCGGAGGTACCTACCTACAAAATCCAATAGTCCATCACTTATAAAATGAAATAATATCGCAGAACAACCAACTCGACTTCATACTGCCATCCTTGATTATAATCAGTTGCTCCCTAGTGATGATATCCCGGCCGGATTTATACCGTTTGATTCACGATCGTGTTGACGAAGCTTTTTGATGCACACGAACGGCTGAACGTACAATGCTCCGGGTGGTCTCAAAAAATTGTTTAGCTCAAGACAAATTTAATAACGTAAAAAAAATACACTGCCAAGGTGATGGCACAGGAGCTTCCTCGTCAAAATCAGAGTGACCCATTATAAAACAGAACAGACTCGGAAGCAAAATAACATTACATTACATTACATAACATTACATACCGTGAAATATACATATTACATAACATAACATTACATGAAATATACATATTACATAACATTACGTCCATAATACATTACGTCCATTATACATAATTGCGAAAGTTATGCGTGTTTGAAGAATTTCACGTTAGCGCATGCGCAGGGCGAACCGCTGGCTCTATCATGTTGAAATTTATATGGGACCTCAATGGGCCCTACCCGCTTAATCCCTGAGAATTGCATTGAAATTGGGTGAAATCTTTGGTTACTACGGCTGTAACAAGGAAATTGAATCTATTTCACGCCAGCGCATGCGCAGAGCGCACCGAGGGTCCGATCATGCTGAAATCCATACTGGAACTCACTAGGCCTTGTCCAAACAACCCTTGAAAATTTGAGCGAAATTGAATCAAAATTGTGAAAGTTATGCGTGTTTGTTGAATTTAACGTTAGCGCATGCGCAGGGCGTACCGCTGGATCAATCATGTTGAAATTTGTATGGGACCTCAAGGGGCATTATCCGCACCATCCCTCAAAATTTGAGCTGAATCAATTCAAAATCGTGGAAGTTATGGCTGTAACAAGGAAATGCGGACAGACTCACAGACCCACAGACCGACAGACACGGAACCAAATTTGGTCAGTAGGCTTTTAAACGCAAAATGCAAGTGGAAATTTTGATTTCTGATCACAAAAATTTTTTGGCTCACGAAAGTGAACACAAGGCTTCCGCTGCTTCGCAGACTCGGAAGCAAAACAATACCCTTCTATCGAAAGTTTTCGAGATACGGCGTTCTGAAAATGTCAACCTTTATTTTGATCCGCTTAGAGATGACTGACAGTAACGGATTCTACATACCTTGAAACGTAAACCATCTAATTTTGTGGGGGGCGGGGGGGGGGGGGGGGGGTAGAATTTTTTTTTTCATGCTCGATTCCAATGGTTCATTATTGAAAATAATAAACCAAAAGAATATTATATTAAATTATTGGGACAATTAGGTATGGGGAAATTGTAGTAATGAATACAAACTGGTAAACGATGAAACAATGCTAAAGCTGGTAAAAGACCCTCATGGTACCTATAGCGGTTACTTGATAAGTTGGCTGTAGGAGTGGAGTCTCGAATCAATTTGAGCAGTGAGTTGGTTTAGTTCGAGTTGTTCGTGTCACTCACGTTCCCAAGTGTGGTTTATTAATACCGATTGGTGACTTGAGGGCTCATCTTCCAACACTTGAGTGCTACTGACCCTCAACTTCAGTCTATTAATCCCACCCTAAGTGATGGAAGTTCTAAATGTCAACTACAAATAAATCAAATTTTTACGAATTGTTTAGCGAAATATAATAGCATCTGCTAAATTTTAGCAGTGCGCTTGGCGTGGCAGACATGTGTTTTACTGTTGTCCATGGCTATTCGAATTTACTATTTCAACTTCTGGTCGTCAACTTTTAAGTTCAAAAAACTGTCCAAATTCGCTGAAATTGAATTTCGTTCGTCTGCCCACTGGGTAGTAAGGTGGGGGAGGCAGACGATTGAAATACAAGTCCACTGAGAGTAACGAACGAGAAAAATTCAGTTCAACCCAACATCTAGTAAGTCAAAAATTTGCCATTTTCTGAAATTTTAAATTTACGTAATTTCTTTAAGCCTCGGCTCCGGAGTGGCAGACGTCCATTTTTTACTTTACCTTTAGGACATACTTGGAAAAAAAAATCAAACCTTTTCTATCCGATGGTCACCGATTTCAGCCTCGGCTCTTGGACTGTGAATTGTGCTCATCTGGGCAGCCTCTCGGTGATCAACCTCCATCCTTAGGATGAAACAACTGGTTTCCATTTGAGGTTTATTGAATGTGTTCCCACTCTTTTCAGGAATACCGTGAAGTTAATGCAAACCTGGAACGAGCCCTTTCAGCTGCTACATTTGATGCCAACACTGTCCGCAATGAGGTAATGATTCTGATTAAAAATTTAAGTTAAGTAAACATTGATTTCAGAATTTAGTCCTATCATTTCGCTCACAGCTAGGTTATTGCCTCAATGCCCTAAGTTTGGGGAATTGGGATTCGAACCTAAGTGGCAGAGAATTTGCTAAGCCAGTTGTTCACTCCTAATAATTCTATTGTTGTTATTAGAACAAGGATTGGTGGGGGGGGGGGGGGGGTCGAGTGGGCTAGGGTGAGATCCTCTTATCATGAAGCATGGCTTAAGGAGCGAATTCAAATAGTTTGGGAAATTAAGAATTTAAACTAATGGTGCCAGAGCACTCATTACGGCCTGACTGGGTACCACTACCACTGTAAAATTCCAGCCGTCCGTGGAGATGAAATCATTATATTGATTTAAGCAACTGTACAATACCCACTGGATGTCCCTTGAAGTATTAGGGTGGGATTAATAGACTGATCTCAAGTGTGTGACTCACACTCGCGGAAGTCTCTGAGCGCCTCAAGTCAGGGACGAACTCGGGAGTGGTATTAATAGACGGAGTGAGACTCACTTACCTGAGTGAGTTTGGATTGTACTTGAGATTACCATGAAGAAGGTTTCCTTTCAAACTGTGTATCCACCATGGCGCATCTCCATGAGGACAGCAAATGGGAAGGAAGAAGAAGAGGTTTTCTTCTAGGGAGGTTACTTTTTACCAGGTTATCGTGTGTTTTCCTTTACATTTTCTGAGGTTTTCGCTTGACGTTCCTTTCCAAAATAATGGAAAATAAACCGAAACATACGGTATTCACCGAAGACGAGAAGTTCGTCCTAAGGGAGGCAGTATTGAGAAGGAAGAACATCCTTGAAAACAAAAAACGCTGCAAATTATTACACAAAGGTTTATTATTTACCTTTATAGATGCCCCTTCTGCGTAGATCACTGTTTTCTGCATCAATATCCTCGAGCTCCCCCCCAGGAAAGCCCTAAATCGAGTATTGCAGCCGGCCCCGGAATTAAAGTTTCCTACAAATTCGGGGGATTCAATAATTCAATCATTAATTATTTGCTGTTATTCATGAAGCATAAGGCAAATAATGAACCGTTTGTGATAATTCACCTGCATAGATACTATACTGCATAGATTCCTATGTAGGTTCTATACTGCCCCCGTAAGGAAGAACGTCCTAAGTCCATTTTTTCAGTTTTTGAGTTAAGGACATGGCCTGGTAGAGCTCGACGAGACGCGTTTTTTGAGCTAGGTTAGAACGTCCTACATGTAGTAGAAAGCAGTGAAAAAACGCTTTGTCCTAAGTCCATTTGCACCACTTTGCTGTCTAAACTAGGCTAGAGTGTCCTATGTGGAACATATTAGGTTAAAACGTCCTACTTGGGGCTGAAGTCGGACTTGGGACGATCTAGCGTAGTATTATACTACGCTAGATCGTCCTATGTCCGACTTCAGCCCTCGAGGTAGGACGTTTTAACCTAATAATTTCTACTTAGGACACTCTGGCCTAGTTTGGCAGCAATAATTGCTCAACGCAGTTCTGTCCTAAGTGGCATTTCTTGGCTAATAATATTGCGAAATGTCTTAGCAGTATCATGGTAGTTCCTCCAGTGACCATCCTCCCAGTGAGTGGGGTCAGAAGCGGTCATTCCCCATTGCCAAGCAGAAGGAAAGAAAGACAGGAGGAGAAGGATAACTTAATTACAATGTTGAAGGCAATTATTCCAGATTGTGGAAATCGTCTTCATTTTTGGGAGTCATTGCCAGTCAGCAATGAAGAAGAGTCCCTTGATGATGCAAACACTGATGTTACCAATTTAGACTGATTAGCCTTCGTGACCATTTTCAAGTGTTACAACATTTTTTAATGATACTTCCAATGTACTATTTTTCTATATTATAAATACGTTCATTCTTTCGAGTTGGTTAGTTAATGTACTAGTACATTCAGTGACATGTTAGTTAGGCACAGTGTCAAAAATAGTTTAATATTAAAACTGTCATCTTTTATGACTTAGACTGATATATTTTTAAAGGTTCCTCAGCAATTAATAATTATATTGATAAATATAATGTTAAAAACGCTGCAAATCCCTGCACAACGGTTTATTATTTTGTACAGAATACCCTTCTTTTACAGATCACAGCTCTCTGTATAGATAACCCGTCTGTATAATATGTACTAGCCTATACAAAATAGGTAGATCGCAGACCCTCCGTAGGTTAGTAGGTAGGTACCTAACCCCGTACTCGTTACTAGGTACCTACCTAAATAACGAGTTAAATGTTGCTAAAATAATTCTGTCGATGGCAAACAGTAACTAAAATGGCGAAAAGAAACGCAAATAATGAATTTCTGAGGGAAAATTGTTGATGTGGAGAGAAATAGATGCCCCTTCTGCGTAGATCACTGTTTTCTGTATTCAGTACCTACCCTCTGGTCAAGTATAATGAACCGTTGTGTAATAACTTGCCCATCAATAATACTTCAACGGTTGTACAAGTTGCAAAAGTACCGATCAACAAAATCCAGCACCTTCTTGGTAGATGAACCGTTGTGTAATAATTTACCCATCAATAATAATTCAAAGTTTGTTCAAGTTTCACAAGTACCTACCAACAAAAGCCAATAGTCCATCACTTATCAAATGAAATAATATCGCAGAACAACCAACTCGACTTCATAGAGCCATCCTTGATTATAATCAGGTGCCCCTAGTGATGATATCCAGACCGGATTAATACCGTTTGATTCACGATCTTGTTGACGAAGCTTCTTGGTGCAAACGAACGGCTGGACGTACAGTGCTCCGGGTGGTCTCAAAAAATTGTTTAGCTCAAGACAAATTTAATATCGTTAAAAAAAACCATACTCTTCCATCGAAAGTTTTCGAGCTACGGCGTTCTGAAAATGTCAACCCCTATTTTGAACCCCTTAGAGATGACTGACAGTAACGCCGAGCTTCGAGGACCAACTAGACCCCGAACGGAACCTACCTATAACCCGAATTTCATCAATTTTTATTCATGGTAACTAAGAAAAGTGGCCCGTACGGCGGACAGACAGAAATATTTTTATTGCAGTTTTGGATTCTGCATACCTTGAAACGTAAACCATCAAATTTTGATGGGGGGGGGGGGGGGAGGGGGGGTTAGAATTTTTTTTTTCATGCTCGATTCCAATGGTTCATTATTGAACATAATAAACCAAAAGAGACTAGTAAATTATATTTTACGTTTCAGTGCTGTGTTATAAAAGTGATAATCAAGGCTGTTAACGAAAGAATAATTCATGAAATGAATTTACCTACCTAATGCAAAAAAGATAATAAATGAACTTTGTTTCCTAGAAGAATGCTAATTTGTTAATGATTTGGTTACCTTACCCATTACTACTAAAGGTTTGGAACCAGAGAAAATAGGTACCATCTATTTAATATAAGGATTTTATGTGCACACTGATATTTGAATATGAGGTAAAAAATGCTTACATCAGGGACTCCTGGACTTTCAATTTTAATTTAGGATTCATGGTCTCATTGGATGATAAATTATTGGAGAATTTTTTTTATACGGGGTAATAATAGTATTTTTAAAACTGAATGAAGCGAAATTTTCCCTGTAGATAAGACGTTCTAACCTAGTACCATATACGTTCAAGTCGTCCGATGTAGTGCATACTAGGTTAGACCGTCCTATGTCCGTATAATTGCGCTAAAATTGATAATTATCGTCAAGGTAATTAATTGCATGGTTGAACAGTATGTGGATGAGTTGGGGGAATAGATATGAGACACGATCGAAAAAGTTGGGCTTGAATTAATTGAACTGGGTGGATGGCAGAAGGAATCTCACTTAACCTCGTTTTTCTCGAAATCACAAAAATGGACTTAGGACGTTCTTCCGTACGGGGGCAGTATAACTTAACGTGTTGTAATAATTTGCCCATCAATAATACTTTAAACGATTTTTCAAGTTGCAAAAGTACCTATCAAAAAAATCCAGCCCCTTCTACTTAGACAGTATAATGAACCGTTGTGTAATAATTTACCCATCAATAATACTTCAACGTTTGTTCAAGTTGCAAAAGTACCTATCAACAAAATCCGAAACAGCCTTCATTTTTCAAACGGAATAATATCGCGGAACAACCAACTCGACTTCACAGCCATCCGTGATTATAATCAGGTGCTCCCTAGTGATGATATTTGGGCTGAATATATACGTATACAATTGGATTCACCCTCCTGTTGTTGACCAAGCCTGTTGGTGCAAACTCGGGGGCCTTACTGTGAAGTACAATGCTCTGGGTGGTCTCAAAAACTCGGAAGTTCAAGAATTATTTAAAACCGTCAAAATATTCATGTAAAAAAAAGGTATAGGCGTCCTGAAAATGTCAACCCCTTTTTTTACCCCTTAGAGATGACTGACAGTAACGCCGAGCTTCGAGGACCAACTAGACCCCGAATGGGACCTATAAACCGAATTTCGTCAATTTTGGGTCATGGTAACTAAGAAAAGTGCTAAGTACGGACGTAATAAATAGCGTTTTTTCTATTTTTTTCAACAGCGTTGTTTTTTATTGTATTTTATTTTGTAACAGTATTTAATATCTAATTAGAAAAATGTCGATGATGTTTCCACCTATCCCCTTCCCGCAGCCCAATGTTGTGCAGTATAGCACAAGCCGGTATTGTGCGAAGAGTGTTTGGCAGTTTGTACACAGATAGTCGTCATACTCGTCATCATATTCGTCGAATTCCATTGTAGCAGTGAATAATAATATACCTAACGTAAATCTATATCTAATAAAAAATAAAAAAAGTAAAACGTAGGTATATCTAATAATAATAATAATAATAATATGTAATGAAAATAATATTCCTAATGTAAATCTAGTGAAAACGAACTGATAAACAATGAAACACCGGCGCTAAACTGATAACACTCTCACTCAAGGTACCTATGGCGGTTACTTGAGAATTTGGCTGTAAGAGTGGAGTCTCGAATAGTCTTGAGCGGCTGACGTTCCCAAGTGTGGTTTATTAATACTGATCGGTGATTTGAGGGCTCATCTTCCAATACTTGAGTGCTACTGACCCTCAAGTACGGACTATTAATCCCACCCTTAATCTCTGAGTGTGCTAGATACCTACTCGATTAGGTACCTTATACCTCACCAGCCCCATTAAACATTTTTGACATCTATTGTCAAGATTTCTGAAAGGGCAATGGACTTTCACGATCAACACCACTTGTCGTGTAACACACGAACTGCCACTAAACTAAGGTTAATTGCACTAATTTTGTTTATAAAATTTGGGTGGAAGCTTCCTCACTTATTGTAACATGGACGTATCGCTTATTCTATTGTAGTGCTATACCATTGGTCCAACAGCAGTGAAATTCATCGGGGGTCTTCTAAGAGCTACACGCACAATCCCTGAAAATTTCGCTACAATTGGTCTAATAGTTCTGGAGTGTTGGATGTGACAACAGATTTCAAGTTTGCACATGCACAGTGATTATTACTCTTCCAACCGCGACGAAATTCATAGGCAACTGTCATGAAGCCAGCCCCCAACTGCCCCCCGAATTTGAGCAAATCGGTCCATTTCGAACTGAAAAATCGGGTTTTCATGAAATTCACATGTACACATTTATTTGCACACGCTAACATTGCCTCACTGCGATGAAATTCGTAGGGGACCGTCTAGGATAAGGCTGGACAATCCTTGAAAATTTCACTACAGTTGGTCTAGCAGTTCTGGAGTTTTGCCTGTGACAGCAAATTTCAGGTTTGTGCATGCACAATGGCCATTAATGATCCAATCATGGTGAAAATCAAAGGCAATTGTCTTGAAGCCACTCCCAACCACCCTCCGAATTAGAGCCAAATCGGTTCATTAGGAACTGAGAAATCATTGTTTCATGCTTTTGCGCATGCGCAGGGGTTATTACTGGTCCAATCGCGACGAAATTCATGGGCAATCGTTTTGGAGCCAGCCCCCAACTACCCTCCGAATTTGAACCATGTCGGTTCATTAGGAACCGAGGAATCGTTGAATCAATATTTAAAAAAAAAAAAGTAGAAACTTTGTGGCCATGTGCACAACAACTCACCAAAGTTTCACCGCAATCAGGTGAATGGTGTACAAACGCATGAAGGACAAAGAAAGGAAGAAACATTCATTTTTATATATGTTTATATATTTATATATACGAAAAATGAAAATTATCATTTAAAATGGATTTTGGAAGGGTTTCCAGTGCACAGGTACGAGCCAAATAGCTATATTTTCTTTGAAAATTCGCTAAAAATGATCGATACACATATCAGACATGAATTTTATTAATTTTACAAATAATTAAGATACGCCACACGTTGTTTTGACTCAATAAGCGAATTGGGCCAGAGGCAAAAGATATGCTTATTTTGTGGATTGTGTATCTTGATTTACTCAATAGCTGAGAAGCTTATTGGGTGAACTTATTAATTAATTTGGGTAAACTTATAACTAATTTATATGTATGATTGTGCTTTTCTTGATTATCAGTGATAACGTTATTGGATTTTCCCTCATTATCGGTATTTCTCTTCATCTTTCAAAGTAGCCTCTTTATATGAGAGTAAATGTAAGTGTTGTTGAAACTCATTGAATTTTTTTTTTTTTTTTTTTTTCCCCTTCCAAGCTTTGCTCCTTTGCAGGGGCGTTGCGTCCATAAGGCCACTTGGGCCACTACCCCGGCATCCAGAAACACAAAAAACTCCAAAAAAATGCCAACCATTTGTTCACCTGGCATTCGAATTTCCCTCCGTATACTGTACCCTAGCATTTTTCAGGAAGTTCAACAGTGACTCGACATAGTTCTCTCTCTCTGTCCCAACCTATGTCTGGCAGGGCTGCGGCCAAGACAAGTAACTGTGAAGAAGAAGACAGAGTTCTCTGGCTATGGATATTCGAGCATTTTATCGGAATATAGCTACAGCAATCGATGTCTTGCAATCGAAATCGAAACCTACGTTTTTGAAACTAATAGGACCCGGGACCGGGTGTTACTATGACAACGGAGAAAAGTGGCCCGTCCGCACAAGCTCAGTCGAGTAAAAATTCGGTTAGCCCCTCCCATTTTCGGCCCTGGGCCAACATTTCCATCCAAAAATCGTTTGTGTTCACAATCGATTGGATTGTTTCAATTCATGTTCTTATCTCGATACGAGATGCTTGTCCTTCTATCTGTCCTCCCCTAAAAATTCTTATCATGGAATAAAGGGAGCCCTTTATTCCATGTTCTTATCACTTTCGCCGCCGTTCTGTTCCTATGTTGAGTTTTCAATTTTCTGCTTACGTTTCGAATTTTGTATGTTCCCATTCGAGTTCCCAGGACAGATTTGGATTTGCGATAATTAAGTGCGTTGTGTCCTGTCTGTGGTCTTGTGGATTGATCGACGTCAACATACACAGATAAGTACCTGGCTTCTAGTCTGATTCTCCATCCAAGTAGGTACTGGCCGGCGGGTCATTACTTAGTTGTATTTTAGTCTAGTTCGTTGTTTTTAGTGGTTGTTTAGTTTATTTGCTTCTGTATTTTTGTACCACATGAATTCGGTGGCTAACTTACAGTCGAAATTTTCGACGTTTTCCCACGAGGATAGAGTGATGATTAAAAGTTTAGGAAGAGATAGGCCTTTGCTGAGTATTAGTCAGTATGAAGCTATAGAACTTTTAGCTTCTGGTCATCCCGGGTACTGGTCAGAACTATTGTGAACACAGTGCTTGCATTCTGACTTGCTAAGAGCTGCGGTTGATTAAAATCCACCCATTTCTCATAAGAAGACCACTGTTGGAAAACATTTACAGGTATTTTGTAGAAAAAGCTGTTAATTTGTGTTCCGGTTTGGTGGCCCACCATTTTCAGAGCCCACGCACCGCTACTGCTCCTTTGATTTATTCAAGTGAGAGTTCTCCTGGAGTTACATGGGTATTTTCAGGAATACTATTCTAGGATTTGAAGAAACTTTGTCGAATTACACAGTGATTGAGTTTTAGGGCGAAATAGTTCACCAGTTCAATGAGTGACTATGATATTTCAGGATTTGCCCTATCACAAGGTAGGTAATGACTGGGGTGATTCAGTCGACTCACTCCCAACAGTTGTTGTAAATATGTGATGTGTTTTTGCTGTGAGTGAGAAGTTTAGTAATCAGATTATTACCTGGCGATTGGGTAAAACGGTAAAAACCTGACAATGATATGGATTTAAATATTCAAAATGCTTTTAGTACTACAAGTGTGCGGATGTGTATACTTTGGCTGTCGCAGAATTGTAGTATTAAAAGCATTTTGAATGTTTAAATCCGTATCATTTTTTTACCGTCATACCAATCAATCGTCAGGTAATAATTTGATTACCTGACCAAAGTGTACACATGATTTCTGAATAAAATAAAATAAAGGAGTTCCCTCTTCTTTCTTTTCGATGCAAATGGTTTTTAATTGTAATTTTGGAAGTCATCAGTATGTGATTGGCCAAAAAAAAGAAGAAAAAGTTTTTTCTTCTTTTTTTTACCACCCTAGGATCTAGCATCTCAATTTGCTCAAATCTTGAAGAGCTTTAGGCATTTCGTGTTTGGTGCATTCTCTTTGTGTACTGGGCTTTTTTTTGCCACTGGGCGAAAAATTACTCAACAGCTGAAACAGGAGTACCAACCCAATATGGAAGAGGTTTGCTGGCTAGATTATTTTGGCTATTTAGCAAATTCAAGGACACTAGATTTGAATAAAAAAAAAGTTCATTTTTATTTTCAGCTAGCAAATACAGAACATGCTCTTTCTGATGCACGTACTGAGCTTGACAATGTAACGGGATCAATTAGTGCAATGCAACTCGAAAATCAACGTATAAGTGAGCAACTCGAACAATATTTGGATCAGGTAAGTTTGGATCTATCACCTTAAGTTGTAGCCAACTGACTTCTCATTTTTTACTCTCTTGGTGGCACTCTTGTAGTGAAGTATTCATCCATTTATTATTCTTGATTTAACCCTGTGGAACTGCGAGTTCCACAGGGGGCGCTCCTGTGAGGTCCCCCTTGTTTCTGATTTTCCTCGCCCACCAATGTGGGGGGACGGTCGGATGGGGAGGCTGGCCTATGCCTCCCTTAGCCTTTATTTCAAACTTCAGTTTACGTCCAGTGTCCATTGAGGGTGCACTGCACAACTGGCATCAAAAAAGACCTGGTGGATCACTTGCGCCTGTTTGTTCGGTTACCAGTTTTTACTGGTAGTTGCAACCATAGGTACCTAACTAGTTCATAGGACGACGTATTTGAGAGTCAAAACTCAATATTTTATGTAGGTGTGAATAACTTGGCAATACTTCGTCAAAGTGAATATACCTCCTTTTGAACTCAGCTTGACTGAATTTTTTTTCATTATTAGAATATTTAAAAATGAGCATGTTTCATGTTTGAATAATGAAGAAACGTTTCATACTTCTTCATTTCAAGTGTCCTGGAGTACTTTGACCAAAAACAAATGAAATATATTAGGTTTTTGTTGTAAATAACATAAAAGACCTCTCAGGTCGATTGCGCTTCCCCGAGTGATTTTCCGATTGTGCGATCCCTAGGGTTTAATAGGTACTGTTCAGGTTTGAATTGGTACCCTTTTATAATCCTGCGTTATGCCTTCTTCAGTGTCTTATGAATTTCATGTCTGTGTTATTGTAGTGTTCAACCTTGACCAAGGAAAATGAGAGTCTTAGAGAAAAACTATCTGAAAACCTTGAAAACGGGTATTCTTGCAACAACAAGCAGGACATAGCAGAGTACGAAACGAGGTAGGTAATAAAGATAAGTGGAAAATGATAATATACAGTACAAATGTATATGGTATATTCCCAGTGATGCTGCATCCCCAGTATCCTGATTCGTATCAGGAGAAACTTACGTTGCATTATAACTGTGTAAGTATCTAATTGATTCTCAAGCAACAGTTGATGAACAATGTAATTATATTAATTTTTATTGAATATCAAGGGTTTTTCGTATATGTAGTCATCCATTCTTGTTCCAGGTTGCAAGAAAGTGACAGTTTACTGAAATCACTTGAGAACGAGATAGAAACTAAGAACATAACAATAGAGGAGCTGAATTTGGTTGTCAGCTCTACTAAAAATGAATGTCAAAAGATTAAATCATCACTTGATAAAGCAACTAAAGAAATCTCATTATTGAATCAAAAGGTGTTATCTGAGCCACCTAAGAGTGATCATGAAGTCACTCAATTGAAAAATATTCTAGATGATAAAAATCAAGAATTAGCTAATTTGAGGAGCGAGTTAGAAACAAGCAAATCAAGGAACAATGTAAGTACTTGATCCATTTCATTCAACTGAGTACATTATTATACACTATTTCTTTCTAACGATTTTCAGTAATTCGAATTAGATAACTGGGAACTTGCATGAGTCAAAATGTTGATGTTTGACTGCAAAGTCGGGTTCAGTGCCCTTGAAACCCCCTGCTTGCCTGTTTTCAGCTCGAAATTTCATCTGAGTAAGTTTTAACAAATAAAAAGAAAGTGGGTGATGTCATAGAAAACCCTATGTTGGATAGTGCTAGGGTCCCCTTCCGATGGGTGAGGGATGTGATGTAGTAAAATGTCCCAATTAGTATGACCCACTTGCGGACTTCTTGCCTAATCGGATACCCTTCAAATTACACCTCAAAAGGCTCTCACCTAAATCTTTCAGTTGGAAAAAAATAAGAAAATAGTCTGGCATGTTCCTCACTACAGAGCTACCAACAGATAATAGATGTGAATTTAAAAGCGCTTTCAATGTGTAAGTATTTATTTAAGCCATTAGCCATGGAGCCCTCTGAAGGTTTATATGCCCACACCCCTTACCCAGCTTCCTATTTTCTTCGTCGCCATAAATACGCTCGAGGTATCTTAACTTTGTGATCTCACAGGAACCGGTTTATTCCACCTGATGAGGTCATTGGGCTTACAAAGAATGTGACATCTGCCAGTGGCTATAAGTGGATTGGAATCCAACGTGTCTGGGAGGGTGGACAGGCGAAGGAGAGGGGGCAGGAATGTGGTGAAACGACACGCAACAGTGTTGGAAAAATAGTTGTAGAACATTCGGACAGAGAACACCACCATGCAGAGGTTGAGTCGCTGATAAAAGGGTTCAGTAGTGCAGGGTGCAGCTTTTTTTCCAAAACACGGGGCCAGCGGCTAATGGCTTTTAGGTGGTTTCTTGAGTCGTCTCAACCATGTCAAATATGAGCAAAATCACATGAAGTTGGATATCACACTTGTGTGGTGAAAATTGTGTCGTCCAAAACCAAAATTTCCATTCATGTTGTGCATT
Organism: Leptopterna dolabrata; assembly: GCA_954871275.1. Classification (NCBI taxonomy): domain Eukaryota; kingdom Metazoa; phylum Arthropoda; class Insecta; order Hemiptera; family Miridae; genus Leptopterna; species Leptopterna dolabrata. Next base: position 71,014,048 of record OX940974.1, on the reverse strand, counting down.
TCAGAACTAAGGGGAAAGAAAGTTGGTTCCATGCATGTCTGTGTGTACCCCTGTGCACACGTTCAGTTCGAATCCTTCTGTTTTGTTGAGTTTGAATCCAAGATGTTCCCGTCTTTCCAAGAAGTTCTATCAATTCGTTCAGAACGTCGGCCTGTGCTAATGTGTAGTCGGCTCCACCATCATCCTCATAGGCTTTCTGTGAAATCCCTATGGCATTTAGCTGAGCAGTATGTAAACCTCAAATCCTTGTAACAGGTGTAACTCCAGTTGTGGTCTCTGATGTTGAAGGCGTTAGTCCTAGGATCATCCCATACTAATTCAATTGTGAATCTATTTAAGAACCGGCTGCAAACTACTGAAACTCCTCGTAATGCTCATGTTTCTTCATTATAGCGTCATCTCTTCGACCAATTGGGAGGAATTGTCAACCATAATGTCCCATTAATATCATTGCTGTAATATATCACAGTGATCCTGTCTGACCGGAATGGTAATGGAAATTCACCGTGTGGGGTTTCAAGAGCGCTGAATATGAATTTATAGTCAAATATTAAACATTTCCGTTGATAGGTGGTGGGGGGAGTCAATGTCAAAAACTCTGTCTTGCATCAATATTGAGAACATTCTGTAATTGATATAGGATGTACTGCCCATTGTGTTCTACTGTGCATGTATGGTAGTAATAAAGCCACTGCCTAATCATCGAGGTCTCTAGAATTTGTGTCGATTCAGAGTAGGAATCATGCCAGAGTCATTCTCTTGTTTTCTATCATGAGACATGATAGAAAACAAGAGAATGACTCTGATAGAAAACAAGAGAATGACTCTGGCATGATTCCTACTCAGAATCGACACAAATTCATCAGGAGAAAAAGGCAAGAGATCTGCAAGATGGAGGGTCTGACGGGGTAGGGGCTGCCTATTCAGGGTGAGGGAAGGGCCCTCCACCAGCTGGACGTGTCTCCAACACAGGGCGGGTGCTCCAGTTCTATAATTCGATGGTGTGACCCTGCTGTATTGCTGAGTGACTGCTTTTTGGGCTCAGGAGTGTAATTAGCCGATTTTACACAGATCTAATCTCCGTGAAAACCTCAACTATTTGAGGTGTATGACTGCTTTCAGGTGTTTTGGTCTGGTTTTGTGTGGGAGATCCTGCCCTAAATAAAATGGGGTGCAAAATGTCGAAAAAAGCTTACCCCTAAATTTCTGGACATTCCCTCGTGTAACAGTAAAATAAATAGTTTTACCTGTAGGCGGCGGAATTCAAATCAAACCCAAATGACTGAATTAATGGCGCAACGAGAAAAACTCAGGTGGGGCACACTATTTTACTTGGTCTGGTCAGGTCGTTCATTTGCCCACACTGGCCACTTTGTCATAGCCTCATTAGTGTTGCAGGAAGAGTAGGTAGTGTGATGGTGGCATTGTACTAACATAATAATTTCTTACCTATACTCTAGGGTCAGTACATAATTATTTAATCTTTACTGAAATTCCCCCACCCAGTATTTGATGCCTAGTCCATAAACCTTATTACTGCTACGTCTGAGCATCCGTAATCTGTACTGAAATTCCCTGTCCAATAGTTGATGAGAAGTTCGCGAAAATATACTTCTGTAATTCCACACTCTTATTTCGATTCATTATGTATGAGGTCAGTATTTCATGACATACAAACGTATGTTGCTGTTGGTAGGAGTTTTTGTAATATCAAGATTTTTATTTCTTATAAAGTTATCGCATCTTATTAAACTTAGTAAAAACGTTTATTACACAATTTATTTTCGGACTTGTATACAGGAGCTCAGGCACAAGAATTGGAAAGTAGTAGAGGCCCTCACAAAAGCTGAACAGTCTCTCCAAAATAGAATCCTTAGTGAACAGATGAACAATGTACGTATTTCTTTATAGCATTTAGGGTTAATGATAGTGTCCCTAATATCCATGTGTAGATATTTTAATGACACCATATGTAATGCACATTTCAATCTTCCAGTTATCAATCAGAATTCATGCAATTTTTTTATTTGAATAGATATGTCTTATGAAATTTGTGCAGACATTTTGTGGACAGGTTATCACTTGTGAGTTTGGAACCCTCTCATTGAATTAATCCCCAGTAACATTTGAAAATTGTAATTACTCAAGTGGATACAAATTTACTGGCTTATCTCGGTCATCTCAACAAGTCTCATACTCCCGCCCTTAGTGCAAAAACCGTATCCAGCTTTTTGACCAAAATGATTTTATGGTTCTCGACTGTTTCTCAAGGTGATTTCAACCGAATCTCGGAGTCGTATCTCACAGGAACAGGAAACTGCTCAAAACGGGCTTACAATGAGGAGTACCCATGGCTTCTGTTTATATTACTTCCCATTTTTAAATGAAAGTAGGTTCCATTCTAAGAGTTTCGAGACCAACCACACTCCTATGCTGGGGTTCTTTTTCTAAGAGCTTTCGAAGTTTCGGCAACAAGTTATGTAATTGCACCCCTCCCGCCTTGGTGGGACCCCCTTGCACAGTGTGACGTCACTTGTTGACGAAACTTTGAAAGCTCATAAAGGCTGGTTTCACACGAGGCCGTTTTAGTTGATCCTACTAGTTGCCTGCCAACTGGTCGACAAGTTGACCACCGTGTGAAGCCTCTTCGACGCGCCTTTCAGACGAGGCAACTTAAGTGAAATCAACTTCGTTTCCCAAGGGGACGTTCAGTACGATGTTGGAACCCGAGGAAGCAGGAGCACTTCTTGTGCTTGCTCTTCTGCATGAAGAACATGAAAACAGGAGGAGTCCACGTCGAACAATGTGGGTTCATCCGATTTCTCAAAATCGGGAAATGGGGGCTTTTGCTGTTTTATATCCTCAGCTACTTTCCCACGAGGAAAAGTTCTTCAACTATTTCCGCATGTCACGAAATTCATTTGAAGAGCTCCACTCCATGGTACAACACAGGATTCAGAAAGAAGATACCACTATACCGCTGGGCCTTCCATGGTGGCTCGAGGTTGACTAAACTAGGCGTCTGGTGTGAAGAGCTCATTGCAGGTAGTGTCTTTTGAGTTGATTCAACTAGTGGGGATGAGAACGTGGCAGGCACTGTGCCTGGCCCCCACGTGCACGGGCGGACGGACGAGTTGACCGCGTGTGAACGGGTTCGGTGAAGGCCATTCATTTTCCACAAAGATACAATCCTTGCACCCACCCGTTCAACTAGTGGAATCAACTAATCCGCCTCGTGTGAAACCAGCCAAAAAAGAACTTCATATTAGGAGAGTGGGCTGGTCTTAAAATTTGTAGAAAGGAACATATTTTCATTTAAAAATATGAACAGAAGTCATGGATACTCCTCGTGAGGTAAAGTTGATTTTGGTAGATCTGTTTGAAAAAACTTACAGGTGTCCTTGTATTCGACTTCTGCATTGAGGGAAAAAACTCTTATCTGTAAGCATGCCGAATTAAATTAGGCGTTCCAATTATTTATTACATGTTATGAAAAATAATACGTGTTGGTAATAAATGTAACTAGCCCCTTGGAATTAAGGAAGTTGACTTGTAGTCTTGGCAGAGAATTGAACAGAAGGGCTAATGTTTGTGAGACTTCCAGTTTATTCCAGTAGGTCATTTTGCTTGATGCATTGTGTTGAATGCTGCTGTTGGAGCTCATCTTAGAACCAACCATTGAAAAGTTAGGAAGAATCCTAGCGTCTGTTTTGTGAGATCAATTTTTAGATGTAGGTAGGTTGATGGGTCACTGAACGGTAATCTAGACAATTCAACTTCAAGACTTCATCCACTCAAATGATACATTTCCTAAAAATAGTACCAATTGACTGTAAGGGCCTCTGAAAGGCTTGGTGCTATTGATCTGTGATGATCATTCATAAAATTATTGTCATCCTTATGAAACGTAGTAAATCCCACATTAGATGGGTTTGAAATTTCTCTGCAATTTCTGAAACTTCTGATTCACTTTTTTCCAGTCCTGTGATCATTAATAACTACTAGGTCAGCTATGCTCAGAAAAACTATTCTCAATTCGACTTGACAGGTTACGTATATTCAACAAAACTACTGAGAAACCTGATCCAATATGTCAATACCAACACGTATTCTTCCTACTAGCGCCCGTGATGGACTCTGTCATTTTCATTTTAAGATGTATTTTTGAAGTTTACAGGGTTCATCCCCCTATTTCAAGTCAACACTCAAAATCAACTCTTTTTTTTCATTTACCCGCAGCAGTGTCACTTCCTGCACTCTCGTAATATGTGAATAATAGCTTGTGTACATGTAGATACGTATGGGAGTACTGTAGGAAACACTGGGGAACAATAGGTTCACGCGTACTTTGAATTTGCACATGTCAAGTCCCCAAGTTAGACATTACGTTTTTTTCTCACGATTTCCCGTTTTCCAGCCCATGGATGAAAAATTCACCCCAAAATGTCATAATTAATTTTATCCTCATTTTAAAGAGATCAACAACCCATCATCCACAACCAGATTATTGTTAATCATTTACAATTTTTCTTGGCAATCTAAAACCATACTAAAATTGAATGAATCAGGTTGAATTGTATAAATGAGTATGTATTCAGCCATCATGTGTAATATTGTGTCGATACATACATTCATATAAATAATATAATTGAGTGCATTATATGAGCATAGATGTCTAGATCCTTAACTTCGGCATTTCTGTTTGCATGGTGCAGTAAATGCATGTTTCATGTATTTGCAAATGCATGCTACATGTGCACGTATCAGTATCTCCAAGTGTTGACAAAAATTTCAGTCTTATCCATTTTATGTTCATTTGTGACCATATTCATTAATTTTGTCCTAATTTTCAAATAATTATTCTGTCATCTTCAACTCTTCTCAACTTTCGGTTCTTTGTCTCACAAACTCATTTCCACAGCCCTGGTTAACATCTTTCACGTAGGAGGCTCTCACTCATTGTTTGCCCTGTTGGTGGTTTTCTTCAAGATGCCTGTGATAGTTTGGCTCCCATTTTGGCTTCGAGTACCTATCGATTATGTTATGATCTCTTCTAAATATTTTTCTTCCATTGGGACGGGCTGAGAAACGTTCTTAAAATTTGAGAAGTCACCTCCCACCACACAGGTGGTTATAGTCTGGCAGATTTTTCTTTGTGCATGGGTGAAAGTGGGCTTCAGCCCTCCCCTTACCTGTCGGGACCCAAGGCCACCAAGTGTAGGGAAAATTCCCTACCGCATTATGAGTAAAAAAAGTGTAATACGAGGATTCACCTCCAACTTGGAACTGGCTCAAAACCACAAATATTTTTCAAGTTTCTATGTTTTATGTGCTATTTTAAATTTTAAATACGGATCTATGCTAATCTGTGCATAAATTGATTGCTCTCATTATAATAATTGGTCAGGTGAACAAGTCATGCAAATTTTCAACAAAATTCCACAATTTCCAATTCTTTCTAAATTTAATGTACGCTACATTTGACCCTAATAATCGACCAAATCTAATGTGTTCAAAAGTTTATGAAATTTTGGACAAACTTCGAATTCAAAAAAGTAGGGTCTAACTCAATTGGTAGTTGATAGCATTATTTTAAACATTTTTATTATAAACTATTTACTCTTATAAAACAGTATTTGACGAATTTTATAGGTCAAGCCAAGATCAACAACAATATAATGGCAATCGCGTTTATAACAAACGGTTAAAAGAGAATCCGAAAACAAGCCAAGGTCAAAGCACTATAAGGCAATCGCGTTTATGACAAACGGTTGAGAAATGAAAGGCACACGTAGACGACAGAGACTGTCACTATAACCTGATGGGGTTCAGAGCAAAAGTGAGAAAGGTGGCCGTAGGGTAGTTTGGCACCGTTAGGTTGGGGTAACTGACCTCCCTCCAACGACTCAAATGGTGGTGTGGATCCCATGCACACAGAAAAATCTGCCAGGCTATAGTATTGTGTCTCTTTAGAGGCCCTCAGTGGGGAATGTGTTAAGGAGTTGACACAAATTTTGTGAAGAGATATGGTGTTCAAGTTTTGAAAATATTTTTATATTTTTGTCGTGTGCATATCAGATATGCTAGGTTATTTATACTACAAAATCAATGTCGTCATTGTTGCAATGAGCTTCATATTGTTGGATACAACAATCATGACCCCAAAGAGGGTTTAAGGTATTGACTGTATTATATATGTAGTGTTGTGTAGCACCTAGACTAAAAGTCTAGGTTTGTACTCTATTGTAGTTGTTTACAAACATACTATAAGTATATTAGCAAACAACTACCATACTACATTTTCCCCAGCCATGTCGGCTTTTTATTGCCCTGATTGATTTTATTTTGCTTATTGGACTGGGTTGAGAGAACCAGTTATTCAAGAATCAGTTCAGACAGAGTGCTAATTTTATAGAGTACCTACCATTCAAATTCTGCACCAATGCCTTCATGGTTGTTATTTTTGCATGTTAGAATTCATGTTGCACCAGTTTTTCGTAGCGGTTATAGCAAATTGTTGAAGAAAATTCACTTTAGCAATGGGTCAATAATTTGAACTATATCAGTTTCAACCAAAACCATTTTCATAAAACCCTGTTTCAAATGCCGAGTGAGCTGAGTGAGGGTCAAATATCAACAACATTACCCGAGTCAGTTTGGCGCCTACAAGTTGTCAAGTCCCTGGTTCTAATCTCTGTATCGCATCTGAGAAATAAGTACAATCTTTAGTTTTTTCTTGATTCCAAAGTCCTTGATTCTTGACTGCGGATAAAGAGGGATTAATTAGTGTGTATAGAGTGGCCCACCAGAGAGTGATCACCACCTTATTTTGGAAAAATTGGGCCATATTGGAGTATTTTTGTCAGTCATAAATAATCAAAAATAGATTAAAATCCCAAAACCTCTTAAGACTGTTAAAATTGTTAAATCGTTCATTTGGTCATGCTGAAGGCTTTTACTTTTTTCATTTCTTTTGTTTTTGTGAGCTTTTCCATTCACTGAGTGTAGCGTCTTGAATTAGGAGCGTAGTACAGCTGCTCAGTGATTTATCATTAAAACTGTTGTATCAATATTTGGATGTGTTGAACTAATATAGTTCGACAAGTTCATTGAATTTCCAAGGGAAGCTCCCTAAAATATTGCCTTGCCTGAAAGCTGCAAGTTTGTCAGGTTTTTCTTCGAACACTATCTCTGCTAATGAAGGCATAGTAGTTTCCTATCTTCAGTGTTAAAAATCTTACAAAAGCTATTGATTATTAATATATATTGAGTAAAAAATTAAAGAACTAACTGATGAACTTGATAGTTGAAACATGAAATTCGGCTGTGTGTGTGTGTGTGTGTGTGTGTGTGTGTGTGTGTGTGTGTGTGTGTGTGTGTGTGTGTGTGTGTGTGTGTACTTCTATAGATTTGAAAACAGAATGTAGAAAATATAGTATTAACATAAAATAAAACTCGCAAAAATATGAAGGGAATATTTCGCCTAGGTACGGCATCTGGGCTGAAGATTCTGTAGGCGAAATCTCTTCAAATTTATGTTAATATGTAAATATATTTTATTTATTTATTTATTTTTTTTTTCAGGACAAACAGGCAAATAATTGTGATGATAGAGTTAAGTCTTGGATCCAGAGGATAGTCAAGCACCTACACCCTGACTTGACAATTGAAGATACCAAGGTATCATGTTTCTATGTTTATTATTGACCACATGTTGGAACATCCCTGGTTTTTATGAAATCGAAATTTGATGGCTTTTCTGGTTTCTTCTTTCTTGACTCGTCTTATTTTTTCTTCTACAGGGAACGAGCATAGAAGAATGGCTGCACAAGGTAGAGGAAGCTGTTACTACTTTGAGTAGCACCTCAGCCACTACTTCAGAGCTCGAGTCCCAAAACTCTCAGCTCCAGTCATTAGTTCAGAATTACAAAACAATTATAGCTGAAACTGTGAGTTATTAAGGTTTTTATTAAATCGTAAAAAATGTTGGTATTGCTCCAAACATTTCAGGGCATACAAAATACATATTATTTCGTACTACTCTAAACTGTCTCTCATTTGTGATTTCAGGAAGGAATGCTGAATCAGCTTCAGAGCCACGTGGAAGTAGAAGAATCCAGGTGGAAGGAGAAACTTCTCTCACTAGAAGAAGAGCTTGACCTTCTCAAGCAACAAAATTCAAACAAATGTTAGTAATTATTCAGTTAGTGCCTGTTGTGTGTTGACTAGGGGAACGTTTGCTGTGGTGTTGGGGTACTTGACGTACTCGTACAACTGTTTCATTAAGCTACTTCAACTTTATTTATACCTAACTCCAAGTGACAGTTTCCTTGAGTACTGAGCCAAACTTAACCACATGAACAAGTATAAAGAAGCAGTATTATTTTTGCTATGAAGCCCAACGTTTGAAATACATCCAATTTGTTTTAATTTCATTTGTTCTTCATATTGTGGTCCCTATTTAATTATATATAATTCATTATGTAGAGGACCATTTGGCAACTAGTAGAGCTGGAGATCCATCAGCAGAGCTTTAATTTAATGTAGTTGTAATTTTGTTCCAGGATTTATTGATATTTTGCCAGTTTCCACCACAGACATGGATGTTTCTTGAAGACACCCTTATTCCATCAAAGACTGACTAATTTGACCCAATGTTTTCTAATGATTTTCATTCTTATTTAACCGTTTTGCATTCATATATGGGTTTATATCTTGATCGTTCAAATAAATGTTTTCTATAATCTTCTGAAGAATGAAATTTTTCTATGTGGTGCCTGTTAAGTAAATTTACTAACTTAAATATAAGTTATCAGTTTCGTATAATTTTGTAGTTTTCTAAGATATCTTGTTTATTATTTTTAATTTACAATTATATATTGAACACGTCTCACATTTCGTGATGGGTTCTACTGTTGATGAACAAACGAGTTGATTATAATCATTAGTTACTATAAATTGAACAAGAATCTTGGGGTACTTACATACTTATAGCTACCAGGAAAGCTCTTTTTTAGTGAAATTCGTATTTCTAGTGTGATATTTTTCCAGTCAGCAATAAGCATGAAAAAGTTTGGAAATTATTTTTCTAAGATGATCGAAATATTTGATGCGAAATACCTACTGTAAATAATTTCAGTTCTATCATGATTGTAGGAGTTTAATTTCTGATCCTGCATTCCTATCACCTGTTATAATTTTATATTTTCTCCTATCCAATTATGTTTTATTATAATGTTCTTTATTGTATTGACTTGAATTTTTATACCCTCTCATTCCTGTTTTGGTTTATTATTCTGTGAATAATACACCTATGTATTCGCTCATGATGCATATGCAAAATGGGTGTAAAAATAGGGTTTTTGGTTTAATGAGGTTAAATTGTGAGGTATCGTTTTCCATGTTTTTTTAGGACGAGGAGACCGAATATGAAGTCGACTTTGCCCAAAGGATGAAAATTGAGGTTCTAACGAAGTTTCAGCCTTAAATTTTGGTCTAGTCGTTCTTCCATACACAGTTTGGGCGCCTCCTGATTGGACTACACCCAGGGGTGTTGTGGGGATGTAAAAATAAGGGTTTTCGAGAGTTTTTTTGTTGAGGTTTTAGTGAATGAGCTTGTGAGGTATTTCTCCATGTTTTTAGGGCGAGAAGTCCGAATAGCAAAAGCAGCTACCTTTTTGACGAATCCACTGAACGACCTTGAAGTGGCATGGAGCAACTTTAAATCCGTAGTTCTGACATTGGCAGAAGAAGTCTGTGGCTCCATTCTACATGGAGCACCCAAAAAGTGCACTCGCTGGTGGAGTGAGGAGGTTGAAGCCTACGTCAAGGAAAAGAAGATACTTTGGAAACAGTACTTCCTAACAAAAACTCCAGAAACTTGGGAAGCCTATAAGAGGAAGCGGATGGAGACAAAGCTCATAGTCCTGGCAGCTAAGGCGGAATCCTGGGAGGAGTTCGGAAGGTTCATACAGGAGGCGTACGAGGGAAACCAGAAACTGTTCTACAGAATCTTGAAGAACATGAGAAAGGAAAAAGACTGCCCTCTGAAATTCATTAAAGATAAACTCTGTAACCTGGTAATGGGAGAAAATGAGATTATGGGCAGATGGAGGGAATATTTCCAAGAATTGCTGGATAGTGGTCGAGCTGATCGACACTCTGAAGATGACAACCTGCAAGATGAGGAGGACGTGGGACCAACCATTTCAATGGAAGAGCTTCAGAGAGCCATAGGAAAGAAAGCTTTGCAAAGCAGCGGGTGAGGATCAAATTACCCCTGAAATGCTGAAGTACATGGGAAGGGAAGGGCAGGAGATGCTTCTGCACGTCATGAATTTGGCTTGGAGGACAAAGAGAATCCCATCCGACTGGGAGGAGGTCTCTGTCGTTGTCCCGATCTACAAGAAGAGGGACAATAGAGTGCTCCAATCATCGGGGAATCTCGTTGCTTAGCCTGCCGGGAATGTTTACTCCAGGATCCTGGAGACCAGCCTCAGGGAGGACGTCGAAGGTAAGTTGGAGGAGAGCCAGTGTGGCTTCCGTCGAGGAAGAAGTACACAAGACCTCATTTTCACCCCCTGAGGCAGATCACCAAGAAGGTTATTGACCACAATGGTTCGGCGCACGTCTGCTTTTTGGACCTGGAAAAGGCCTTTGACCGGGTCCCGTTGGATGAGCTGTGGCGAGTACTCCGAAAGCAAGAAGTTTCGAGCCACTTGATCAGGGCGATTCAGAGTTTCTATCTTACCTGCTGCAATAAGATTCGAACTTCTGGGGCCACTTCAGAAGAATTTATTATTACAGCAGGAGTCAGGCAGGGAGATATTCTGTTGCCGTATCTCTTCATCATCCTGGTGGATGACATAATGAAAGAGTGTAAACCTTACGCTAACAAGTTCACCGTCTGGAATTGGAAGATGCGGCTGGTGAATATTTCCGAGCTCGCATTGGCGGACGACGTGGCCTTGATAGCCAAGATGGCAGAGTCTGCAGTTTAACCTGAACCTCTGGCTCTAAAACAAAAACCATGATGATTTCTCGCACTCCAGCCAAGCACTCTAAACCTCGCTGAAACTCAGCTCGAACAAGTGGACAGTATCAAATATCTGGGAGCCATAATCAGACAGGATGGCTCTATTGACCAGGAAGTCGGCAATCGCATAGCTGCTGCTGGAAGCCTATACCACGCAATCAACCGGGGATTTATTGGAAAGATGGAAGTCTGCAAGACCACAAAAATGGTTGTTTATCAAACTGTCAACTCCCTAATCTTGCTTCACAGTGCAGAGTCCTGGGCCCTTACCTCGAGGCACAGGAGCCGGCAGCATACGTAGGAGGCAGAGCTTGAGGAAGGCCAAGGACCAGGTGGGAAGACAATGTCTCACTGGAGGGCCGTGGAGTATCCTGGAAACAAGGCCGTTCACGAACATTGGATCGTGAGGGATGGAAGGCTCTCTGAAAAAACCTCTACACCGCAAGGTACAAGAGGAGTGACAAAGTAAGAAGTCCGAATATGAAGTTGATTTTTACCAAAGAGTGAAGAATTATTGAGGTTGTAACAAAGGTTCAGCTCCCAAAATGCATACCATACCTACTTACCTGTCTAGGTGGAAATATGAGAGGACCTGGTTGGGGAGTGGTGCCTCGTTGGTCTTAATTACAAAACAGGTAATTATATATCCCAGGACGTTTCTCGATGTTAGCAACGTACCCCATATTAATCCCTGCTCAACGCACGGTTTGCCTAGTTTGTAGTACAGTAAGCAATGATTGATTCATTCATATGGTAGAGGGGGTGCGCTACTTCTGGAGACATCCTCCAGAACTAGATCTTAATCGTCCTACATGGGACACCGGCACTGATGAAACATTTCCCCTGGCAGTATGTGACAGAGTGAGAGTCCCCCTCCTAGACCAGCGAGATTATCACCCGTTAAGAAGGGATAGGTTTTTTTTCAATTCAGATTTTAGGTAGGTAGGTACCTACTTCAACTCACTGGGGCGTAGGTAATGCAACTTGATGAAGGGGTCCGCCGTATCCATATCTTCTTTATTTTCGGTCTAAAAAGTTCGTTCTTTCGCACACAGGCTACATTTGGGCCTTAGTTGTGTCCCGAAACTGCAGCCCGATTGGAATATAACCAGGGGTGTTATGGATGTAAAAATAGGGTTTTTTGGTGTTTTAGTAACATGAGCTTGTAAGGTATCGTTTTCTATGTTTTTTAGGATGAGGAGACCGAATATGAAGTCGATTTTGACCAAAGAATGGAAAATTGAGGTTCTAACGAAGTGTCAGCCTTAAATTTATGTTAAATTGTGTTCTAAAATCATCACCCTCCCTGCACAGTTTGGGTCCTAGTTGTGCTAGGAAGCTCGGCAGCCCGATCGGAATACACCTGGGTTTGTTATGGGGGGAAAAAGTGTCTAAAAATAGGGTTTTTTCAGCTTTTAGTGAACATGAGCTTTTGAGGTATCGTTTTCCATGTTTTTTAGGTCGAGAAGACCGAACATGAAGTTAATTGACCAAAGAGTGAAGAGTTGAAGTTTTAACGAAGGTTCAGCTCTCAGAATTCATTCTTTATAAGTAAAAAACTATGGAAATTGTCTGAAATCACCATAAATTTTAATAATAACACTAGAATTAGTATCAACAGGTGGATCAAGACAATTGAATGGCACTATCAATGATCAAAGATAATTTGTAAAAAAAAAAAAATAGGAGCCTAATTCATGTTTTTGGGGGCCAAAATTGGTAGAAACCATCAAAAATATCTATTTAAATTATTGCACATGAAAGAAACAACAAATTAACAGCCAACATTTCTGTAGTTATGTCCAATAGAATATTAAACCCATGTTACAAGGACTCATTTTTTATGAGTAAAAACTTGGGAAATTGTCTGAAATCACCATAAATTTGAATAATAACACTAGAATTAGTATCAACAGGTGGATCAAGACAATTAAATGGCACTATCAATGATCAAAGATAATTTGTAAAAAAACAATAGGAGCCTAATTCATGTTTTTGGGGGCCAAAATTGGTAGAAACCATCAAAAATATCTATTTAAATTATTGCACATGAAAGAAACAACAAATTAACAGCCAGCATTTCTGTAGTTATGTCCAATAGAATATTAAACCCATGTTACAAGGACAACAAATCAACAGCCAGCATTTCTGTAGTTATGTCCAATAGAATATTAAACCCATGTTATAAGGACAAGGGCTAACTTAAGCTTATCAGGGCTGACCGTTAAATGCGCATCGTTGAGCCTTCGTAGAACCTGTTCGATATGTTCAATGTGTTGTTCAAATGTATCACTAAATATGAATACGTCATCGAAATAATAGAAGCAAAATTTATAACGGATATCTGCCAACAGTTTGTCCATCAGTTTGGCAAGTATTTGGCCTCCTTTGTTCACTCCAAACGGAAGCTTGTGGTAGGCGAATGTGCCAAACTCGCACTGGAATGCCGTCAGTTTTTTGATCTTTTGGTAAGGGGAATTTGATTATATGCCGAATTAAGATCAATAACGGTGAAACATTTTGCCCGTTTCAGATGTAGAAAGGCTGACTCGGCTGATAGAATCGGGTATTTTCCAAATTTGCGTTCAAGTCCCTATAGTCAATGATCGGCGGTTTTGGCATTCTTTTTCGGCACCAGGAAGCAGGGTGAGGCCGTATCGGTGTAAATTGGTTCAATTACACCATCCGCCAGCAATTGATCGATTATATTTCGGTAGGTAGAGATTTGTTAACTGGCAGCAGCTCTTTTCTGCGCTCAAGAGCAACCTAGTTTGAAGGTGAAAAACACGATGTTTTCGTCTATTATGTTGGCAGCCTGGCCCTCGCCGGCCCCTGGGCCACTTCGCCCGTGGCCGCCATTCTCTTTTGTTCGGTTGAGATAACCTAGTTTCTCCGCGAATCAAACTTCTACAGTGTGTTTTTCAACATTTTAATTACTTTCATCGCTTTAAAAGTGTTTTTATTTGCTTCAAAATTGGTTTCACTGTGCTGTTCGAGTATTTTTGTTCGGAGTGAAATCGTGTGTGTCACAAGGGAGTCGGATGAAAATCCGCTGGCGGCGGTCCTTCAGCCGGCTGCATCGAAGCGGTCGCACAGAGGGACCAAACGTTGGCCCGAGGGGATGTCGGGCAAGGCATTCGATAACCCTCACCAGCATCTCCACCTAGTCGGTGATGCTCCCCCCCCCCCCCCCCGCCTCATAGCTCGCTCATCCCGAGTGCTCACTATTGTAATAAACCCTTAAACGAGGATAATCTATAAGCACAAGACTTGGTCGACAGCAAAAACATGAACCATCCACTTTATTGGTAACTGCCAATTCAATATAAACATAGGAACATGTGTTGGTAACCAACCATACATTCAAGGATTCTCTACACCATCCCCCCTTTCATCAGGCGAGTGAAACGGGGTAAGGTGGTCAGCATGAACTACCTTTCTGCGGCCCTTCGGGAGGCACAACGGGTAGACAACGTCAGAGAGCCGCTTGATCACTCTGCAGGGCCCCACCCAAGGGGATTGAAGTTTAGGGCATACTCCAACTCGATGCTTTGGCCAGTAATACCACACCAGGTCCTCCTCTTGAAACCGCGGCGTTTCCCTGTGGACATCATAACGCCGTTTAGCAGATTCTGCAGCTCGGAGCAACTGCTGACGCGCGGAGTCGTGGACGTCTTGGAGCTCGCGCTGCAACATTTGGGCATAGGCAGACCTTGGGCTTCTTCCTGGTACTGTGCCAAGCAAAAGATGGACAGGAAGAACCAGCTCACGCCCCATCACAAGATGTGCAGGAGAATGTCCAGTGGCTGCGTGCTCAGCTGCTCTGTAGGCCAGTAGAGTCCAGGGCAACTTTCGATCCCAATCTCGTTGATTGGTCCCCACGACCTTTGCCAGCATACTCCAAAGCGTTCGGTTAAAGCGTTCTACCGTCCCAGAACTCTGAGGATGCAGTGGTGTGGCCCGAGTTTTATGCACATCCAGAAGTGCCAGTACCTCACGAAACACCTGAGACTCAAAGTTCGACCCCTGATCCGAATGCATCTCTCTAGGGACTCCAAAGCGGGAAATTACATTAGTGACGAGGCCTCTGGCTATGGTCTCGGCTTTCATATCAGGAACTGGGAAAGCCTCTGGCCACTTAGTAAAGTGGTCAACAACTACCACAATGTACTTGTTCATGTCCTCCGATACAGGTAGAGGGCCTACTATGTCAATCCCTAGCCTCTCAAAAGGTACCCCGACACTATAGTTTTGTAGAGTCGCTTTCCTCCTCCTATCTTTTCCCCCTCGTCGACCACAAATTCCGCATGTCATACAGTACCGTTTGACATCTCCATTCATTCCTGGCCAGTAGTATTGGTTGCGGATTACACTAAGTGTACGCCTACGGCCAAAATGACCACATTGATGTGCGTTGGCCACAACTTCTATTTGGCGTGTCCTTGGAACTAGCACTTGATCAAAAGACTGTGACCCACTTTCGTTTTCCCACACTCTTGTCAGGACCCCGTTAACCACCTTCAATCTTTCAAACATAGCCCAAAGTGTTTTTGTTTTGGATCCATGCATGGCCACTTCTTGCCACCCTGGCCTCTTTTTTGCAATGACCCATTGATAAACTGGCTTCAGGTCGGTATCTAGCTTTTGCTCCTTCTCCCATTCTACATCCGCGACCTGTACCCGAACTGCGTTTACATTGGCAAGTGCATCACGTTTGGCTTCCTGTCGCAGACAGTGTTTACAGTCACTGGACACACATGGCCGCCTGGATAAAGCATCGGCGTTAAGGTGTTTTCTGCCTGCCCTGTGCTCCACCTTGAAATTGTAGGCATCCAGCCGCTGCAGCCATCTTGCTAGCTGACCATCAGGCTCGTGGAAAGTTTTAAGCCATTGTAATGCTGCATGGTCAGTCCTCACTAGAAACTGTTCACCGCTATCCAGTCCATAAGAATGAAAATGGCTCAAGGCACTAACCAATGATAGCAATTCCCTTCGAGTGGCACAGTAATTTCGTTCAGGTCGGGACATACATCTACTGTAGTATGAAATAACTACTTCTTTCCCTGCCTGCACTTGCGAGAGCACCGCCCCCAGAGCTTTGCTACTGGCGTCTGTGTCCACGATAAACAGTGCCCCAGGAATTGGATGCCCTAGTAATGGAGGTTCAGTCAACGCCCTCTTGATATCAGCAAAGGCCAATGCGCAGTCTGGCGTCCTGTTGAAAACCCCTCCATTCTTACTTTGGGTGGCATACAGGGGAAATGCTCTGTGTGCAAAGTCCTTGATGAAGCACTTATAGTATGAGCACAAACCCAAAAACGTTTCAACATCCCTTGCGTTAGTTGGGGTCGGCCACTCTTCAAGTCTTAGTTTTTTCTGGGTTTGGCACTATTCCAGTTCCAGACACCGTGAATCCTAAGTACGATACCTCTCTGGTAAACAACTCGCACTTCTTTGGGTTCAGCCGCACGTTGCCCTGCCGGAAGATGGTGAAAACGCCTCGCAACCAATGAAGGTGGGTCGTGAACCCTGGAGTATCAACCAGAACGTCGTCAAGGTACACTTTAACTCGCCCCTTCCGAATCGCTCCGTGCAAGAGACCAGTCATTGCGCGTTGGAATGTGGCCGGTGCATTGCACAACCCAAATGGCATGACTGTGAACTGCCAGAGGCCCCTTGGGGTGCAAAAGGCCGTTTTCTCCTTGTCACTTTCTTCCATTGGGATTTGCCAATACCCAGACTGAAGATCAAGGGTTGAGAACCATTCACTACCCGCCAGGGACCCCACCAACTCATCGATCTTGGGCAATGGATGAGAGTCTCTTTTCATCACAGCATTCAATTTCTGGCAGTCAATACAAAACCGCGTAGACCCATCTTTTTTGGGAACTAAGACGATTGGACTTGCCCACGGGCTCTTTGATGGCTCTATCACCCCATTGTTCTCCATCTCCTGAACCAACTTGTCAACTTCTTCCAACCGATGAGGGGCTACTCGACGGGGGGACTGGCGTATTAGTGGGGAATCCCCAACTTTAATTGAATGCCTACAACCAACCCCATGTCAGTGCTGTTCCTAGCAAATACATCAGCGAATTCCAAAAAAAACTGTTCAGCTTGGGCATGTTGAAGTGGTCAGTCCTTTAACTGAATGTTCAGCGAGGGCACGAATGTGTACAGGCAGCTTATCATCTTGCGTAGTTTCCGCCGACTCCGCTTCAAATGCCACTAACTCCTGGAATTCTTCTGCCATATCTTCAAACTCTCCCAAAAGTACTACCTCAGAATCACCCAGACGCCTTCCCTCGAGCAGAACAGCCTGATTTGCTGGATCAATGAGGCATTTGAATCGTGCTAGAAAATCTAAGCCCAAGACACAGTCCTCGTGAATAGCCGCTACCAACGCCACTTGTGCCCTCCTTTTTCCGTCTCCTAGGTCGAACTGTAAATTCGCCTGTCCCTGGATTGGCATCATCTCGCCTGAAATAGATCGTATGGCCCCCCCTGGCGTATTCGATTTGTGCGCCAGCCCTCTCCACGACCCTCCTATTAACAATGGTCTTGGTAGCTCCTGTATCGACAACAAGCTCACATGGGACATCATTGACTGTACTCCTCAGTACAAGAGACTGACAAGGTGTGACACGGTACACTAATGCTTCTCCACGAGTCTCTTGTGTTACTACCAATTCATCAGTGACAACGGGCGATTGTTTCCAGGTCAGCCTACGCCCCTCTAGTCCAACCGGAAGTCGTTTCCTGACTCTGTGGGCCTTTCTGAGAGAACTGGTCGGGCTGAAGCGTGAGCAGGTGGGTGGGGGCAGTTTCTTGCAACATGGCCAACAGCATCACATCTCCAACATCGAGCTTGAGAAGGACGCCAACTGCGTTGGTTAGGTACCTGTTGCCCAGTTGGACCAGTTTTGTGCCAAGGGGTTGTCGCCCTAGCTGCCTGATAACTCTCATCCACTACAGCATCTCCTACCCTGACACACGCTGGCCGGGCCAGCTGATTTACCACCTCCAACCTAAGACCAGAATCAAGGGCTTCCTCCATTGTACGTGCACCAGCACTCATGACCCTATCTCGGAGGTTCGGGTCCCTTATTCCACGCATGAAATGGAATACGATCAGGTCCTCAACCGCCCCTATTCGATCATTGGCTGGCCAAGCCCGCCGAGCAAGACTCTGAATAGCTTGATGGAAGGGTTGTAGGTCCTCAGTAGGCTGCTTAACTCGAGCGTGGAGCAGCATCAAGTACCTCTGGGCTTGATGGTGTGAGCCAAATTTCTTCGCGAGAGCTGTGGTCAAGGCCAGATAACATTGAGGATCTTGCACGTCCGTTAGTATCTCAAGAGCTGGGCCCATCAATGAAGAACTTAGGGATACTGCTTTGGTGAAGTCATCCCACCCATTGTGTTCGGCAATTATGTCAAATTGCCGGTGGTAGCTTTCCCATTCGGCACTCCCATCGAATCGCGCAGGTTTCAACTTGGGAAACGTACCACTGGGCCGTTTTACTCTTGCTGTCTGTGGTAACGTGAGGGATCGAGGCTCGCCATCCTGATGTATGACTTCCCACACCAACTGCTTCATTTCCATTATGCATGATGTACGTTCGGATTCCCAGAATACTTGCATTCGTTCTACTACATTGTTAAGTAAGTATCTGGTCAACATGGGACAAAGCAGTAGACGCTTCCGGCTGTCCTAGAACAGAAATCGAATCTCCCCTTGCAACACTAATCTCCTCCTGTGGTTCTCCAACCACCGAGCCGTGGTCAGATATCTCGACCTCATGTTCAGGATCGCTAGCTCCGTCGCGACGAGTCGAGCGAGTATTCATGTTGAACTGTCCCCGAATCTATCGAACAGATAATCCCACCGCTGTCACCAGTGTAATAAACCCTTAAACGAGGATAATGTATAAGCACAAGACTTGGTCGATAGCAAAAACATGAACCATCCACTTTTTTGGTAACTGCCAATTCAATATAAACATTGGAACATGTGTTGGTAACCAACCATACATTCAAGGATTCTCTACACTATGCCAATCGTCGGCCTATTATGGTGTCAGGCAACATGCATCGGCCTATTATGGTGTCAGACAAGATGAGGCGGGGGCGGGCTCCAGTTCCTACTGGCCTATGTTATTGTTGTGGGTTTTGTTTATGTGTCTATTCATTCTTCCTGTTTTTGGTTTGGTTAATTTATTGATCGGTTTGTTTGTTGTTATGGGTAATGTTTTTGTAAGGAGCTCAACATTACAAAGCTTTATTACGTTGTTCGTGGCATGTTGTGAAACGTGGGCGGTTTTATGGCTTGATTTGTTAGACAAATCTTGTAGGAGATATGTGAAAGGAGAAAGAACTTTGATCATTTCGTAAGGGCCACAAAAACGAGGCGCTAACTTTTGGCGACCTGCTTTTCTTTATCCGAAAGTACATAAGCCTTCAAATATACCTGGGTCCCAGAAGTATAAGTACGTCGTCGTAACATGCTTCTTGCTGTCTGCCTCGCATATTGGTGATGTTGAGTCTTTATGTTGGAGATAGCATTCTCCCATGTTTCAGGAAGGTTCAAATGTTGTTCATCGATCTCCCACACGAAGTGCAATGGGGTGAGCAAATTCCGCCCCAGAAACAACTTTGCAGGGCTGTACCTTTTTGTTGCGTTGTAGCCAGTGTTCAACGAAATTTGAGTCAAGTATACATTTTGAGCCCATTTGCTATGGTCATCCGCACACTGTGACCGTAAAGAAGCTTTTAGATTTTGGATTTGCCTTTCGGCTAGATTAGGGTTGGGATAATGTGGTAGCAAGAGAGTGTGTTTCATTCCGTTAGTAAATATGAAATGACACATGGTGAAACATGATGGTATCTGAAGTTGTCCAGGTGAGGGGCATTAGGAATGTGTATCTTGATATTTTGTCTACGCCTATCAGAATTTTCCTGCGGGGCGGGAGGGCATTGTCACGCCTTGGGGGTGGAAAACCGTTCCCAGCCCTAGCCATCCACCAGGGATTCCCTTCAAACTGAATGGCGGCCACGGGCGAAGCGGCCCAGGGGCCGGCTAGGGCCAGGCTGCCAATATAATAGACGAAAACTTCGTCTTTTTCACCTTCAAACTAGGTTGCTCTTAAGCGCAGAAAAGAGCTGCTGCCAGTTATTAACAAATCTCGTCCCTACCTAATATAGTCATAATCAACCTGTCCCATCAGGTGGGTTGATTGTTAAATTATCTTCTGAAAGCTTAAGATTCTTTAAAATTTGATTAGTATCACGTCCCAGTAAGCACTTGAAGGTACCAATCCGAATAGGTTCTTCTTTCTTGTCAAGTCTAGAAGCGATCAAATAGTTTGACCATTTGTCTATGAAGGACTTCCAGTTCTCCACGATATTTCCTTCCAGCGTCATTTTGGACGGCAGTGGAACGTTCACCGACATTTCCGAATGCGTTTAGTTTTTGTTTGTTTGCTTACTAAACGAAACGGGGTTCAGCCATAGCAAGTAAACAATAGCACGTTGCGCCAACATGAAACCGGTCACAAAATTTGAGCTGGAGGCTGGAAAACTGAACGGCGGACTTACCTAACTTTTCTCGTGGCACGCGGATATACCTGACACTATGTTCCCAGGCTCCCAATCGGAATAAAATTGACCAAATTTTATAATGCTTGGTTAATTGGAACAAGGATAGAAAATGCGATCATCTAGCTTGAGCTTCGTAATAATAGGTAGGTATCTTTATTTTTCAAAGTAACGCTATAACATCACGGTGTTACAGTAACGCGAACTCCCAAACACTCTCCTTCACATAAACTCTACAGAAAGGTGTCAAATAGGAATAGACAAACCAACACCATAACGTTTCTGAAAACCTTAGAAGTCAATTAACTTCGATAACACAATAGTTTATTACAACCCAAAACTTGCGTTGGTTTTAGCAACTGATGCTTCGGAACATGGAATTGGAACAATAATACCTACCTACATCGTTTTCCTGACAACAGTCCAGTCAATTGCAGTCGCTTGTTCTACAAGAACTGATAGAACAAATTCTATCAGTACTTTTTCGGCAAATATTTTGAAATACAAACTGACCACAAGCCTTTGGAGAGAATATTCAGCGAAATAAATGCCTTGCCTAAAACTGTTGCTTAGACTTTCTCGCTGGGCATTATTTCTTAGTGATTATGACTGAGATCAAGTATGCCCCTGGTCAGGAGGTAGCACCAGCAAACTGCCTTTCTAGACCCCCACAACAGACAGACGTCACGGCCGACCTTGACAACGAAACAGGAAGCCCCATCAACCAAATTACTTCAGACATTTTGAACGAAATATCGCTTCCACAATACAACTTGAGAAGAAATACCTAGTACGTGGAAGGACCTCACGTTAAAACTGGTAGGCTAGTAGCGGTTTCTTGAGCGGGGTTGACCTTCAAAAATTTCACTAAGTACCGGACAATATCAATCCCAAGTTTGAAAAACGAGACGAAATTTCGAAAAAGAAGGTATCCTTTTTTGGCAAAATAGGATCATCATCCCAATGGACTTACAGAAATCTGCTTTAGAAAAACTTCATGAAGCGCACCCGGGCATTATTGGGCTTTTGGCTCATTTAGACTTTTATTTTATTACAATTTTTTGACGCACAGTAACTCGAATTTGACCCTATGTATTGAACTGCTCATATTTATGCCTACTACTAATTTAGAATTTTTATTTTTACCCAAGGTCGAGCATATATTTATAAGATACTAACTACATATATATCGTATTATATATTGCATATATAATACAGATAATTTATATTTAAATGTTAAAACCTAGGGATACATACGCTCAGAAAGCTCTGAAACAAATTTTCTTTTCAAAAACTAGATTAAAGAACTGCCATTTGAGCAAAACCCCTCCTCGGAACTCCATCAGAATTTTTGTTGAGGGACAAACCCACAAAATAAAAGTTTCAATATTTTGCCTGCTGATGAGGTATTATTGGTCAGCAGGAAATGGCTAATTATTGCACACACGACCTCGAAGACAGACACTTTTTCTCCTGTGCCAGACAGATCAGATGAACGTCCACCAACATTACAAGCTGAAGGGGTTCACAGTAATGATTCGATCATAATCAATCTTTCGTGAAACACATTTTATTATAAACATATTTATATAAATTTTCTGAGCTTTTCTCCCTGCTACAGGATAACAATTTTTCCCCAAGCCGCCAAATTCTAATATAGGAATGGCTTCTTAGATAATTATAAACCAAAAATAATTCACTCTCTCAACTGAATATATGACTTATGGTCTTATGGCTAAGTAAGGAAACATGATACATAGGTATTTCATTCGCTGGAATGTAGGAAACAATTGAGAACACGAATGTAAATTACCTGCAAGCATTCTGGTTTGGCCCTGACCAGAATTCAGATGCATAGAACGTCTTGCAGACAAAATTATTTGTACTAAGGAGAATCCATGATAAGGGCTCAACAGTTCAACGCTACAAACCTTAGCTATCCTCCCCTTGGGAGTAACATTATTGCCCACTAGTGGGAAATGCCCGCAATTTCATTTTTCATGACTGTTTTGAAGCAATTCGAGTGGTAACACTTGAAATGACGAATAAGTGTAAGAACTTGTTCTACAAGTTTGGAAAGTAAAGATTACTTCTCATACCGATGTACTGGAAGCGCTAAGGCACAAGTGAATTTTCCACAATTTACAGTACTATTTTGTGGCAATTCAAGTAGTTTCAACATAAAATACCACTACGAGTATAAATTACTATACAGACATGAAATTGATAAAAATGAAAAATAAAGATTATTTTTCATACTCGAATCTTTACATTTTTGGCAGCTAGCAGTAGGAGACCTGCATTGATGATATTTTCCATGTACTGAAGCCATCGAAAGAAAAAACGAGGTAGACACATTTTTTTTGTATTCAGGATGGGTCTGAAGGAAGATACCTAACTGTAGATTCCCCACACTGAATGGATGCATTTTATCTTTATTTTTTCTGAAGAAGCGGGTAAATCCCCACCTAGCGAGTAATTTTGGGCTAATATGATAAGCAGAAGAGCTAGTCCTGTTCTACATATTTTGTTTTAGGTTGAGGGAAACCATGTAAATCAAAATAAGCTGAATAGGAAATACGGAATAGGTGTTAACAATCCAGTAAGTATATACCTACCTATTGTTGTGGAATTGGAAAACACTTCATTCAATTGTTATCCATATCTCCACATAAATTGGTCAAGTATTCACTGATGAATTGAGCATGAAATAATTATATTATTGAGAAGCTAAACACAATATTGCACGAAAGGAAGATTTACATAGCCGGCTAAAAACCCGTTCAAATTTCGTGTGGTTGATCACAAGCAGTCCTTCAACAGTAGGTACCAAACTCCTTTGTAATCAACACTTCCTAACTTCAGGAAAAAAGTAAAATTGATATTTTCTGCAGCTACCACTAATTTTTACTAAAATACAATGAACATAGTATATACATACTCATTTATTAATACAGAACCAAATACATGCTACAAAAATATTGATTTTAAAACAAATACATGTTGAAATCAGTTATTGAAATCCGAACAATTTACTCAGACCTAGATGATTTTTGTCTGGTTAAGTAATTGAAAACCTTGAATGTCAATATTACTTCATCGGAAACATCGTAGATCTGAACACAAGTAGGCCATACTAAACAAACAAATACCAAAATGAAATAATAATCTAGGCCGGATAATTCTCAATGGTTGCATAACTACGTAGGTACCTCCTACCTACATAGTGAGTATCAAGATCACCAAAAGGCAGCCTTCAACCTTCTCCAGTAGCAGTGTAACAGAAAAAAGAGATAGTTTTCCATGAAGCAGAAATTGAGGCATTGGGGGAAGAAAACAGGAACATTGCCTAGCACTGATTTTAAGAAAATTGCGGCAGCTTTCAGTAACTTCAAGAACATAAAAACTCAGTACCGTTTTTTTTTAAAAGCATTGAACATTTTGTGAAAACTAACCATACCTTACAACTTGTTTCGGTATCTACCTACTTCAACATGAACAGCAGGACTTGAATACCCACCTACTTTTTTGTACTGGATGTACCAAAATATCTGTTTTCTCAACTATCCAATTACCCATTTTGTCTGTAATATATATATATATATATATTGCCACCCTTAGCAAGATCATCCCGTCCACTTTTTCAGTTTTTGAGTTAAGAACAAAATATCATCTTATGAGATAGGTTAGAACGTCCCACGAATAATGGAAAGCTCTGAAAAATCACTTGTCATATGTCTATTTCCACCATTTTGCTGCTTAAACAAGGCTCAGTATCCTATGTGGTTAAAACGTCCTGTTCATGGGTTGACAGTCGGACTTAGGACGATCTAGCTTAGCAGCGTTCAATACAGTTCTGTCCTGTTCCTGGACTGATTTATCTTACAGTACATACTACACATACGGTCATCAAGCAGAATTTCTAAAAGTATGGTAATTCCTCCATTGACCACCATCCCAGCAGTCAGAAGCGCCTATTCCCTATAGCCAAGGCAAAAAATTATAGGAGGAGTCGTATTTCCGTATCATTGCACTAAGGTTTCATAATCTTCAAGGTACCTAATTAGTTTCATGGTTAAGTGGTCAAGTTGGGGGAACAGATTTGAGACATGATCCAAAAATTTGGGCTTGAATTAACTGAACCGGGTGGATGGCAGAAGAAATCTTACTTAGCCTTATTTTTCTTGAAACCACAAAAATTAGGATGTTCTTGCTAAGGGGGGCAGTATATTTGAAAATTGGAATGAAATATATATTAATTGTTAGAATGCAGCAACGGATCACAAGACATGGTCACATGAACAGGAAGACATGAACACAATGGTCTCAAGACATTGAAACATGCATGTACTAAACATTTTGGATCCTTTGCAATAGCGTATTTTCTCTTCAAAAATTCGCTAAGTAATAATAAGTAACTTTCTAAGTAGTTCGAGATTTTGACAAAAATGTATTATAAGTGAATTCCAATTTGAAGTATGACACATGGCAACATTGCGTTTTGTTACACACGAAATGTTCATAAATTTACGTAGTATCTTTCTACAACATAACAGTGATGTTGATGGGACCCCGAACAGAATTGAAAACTGTCAACTGCCACTCATACTTTTTCCCTCAGACTCCCCAAAACGAAACGACTGGAAGCAATCAACAATAATCCAAGAAACGTCTCAATAATTTTCTATTTTTAACTGTTGGGAGGAGGGATGCTCCTCCTAAAATAGAACCTGGGCATACAGGTTCTATGCGAACCCCAGCTAGCCCCAGAGTTAGCTACATCTAATAGAATTTTTCTTCACCCCAAGACGTGCAACTACCAACCTGCATACACTAAATATTACAACAGAACTATTCACTAGAAACTGTTTGATGAAGGAGTTTTGTGATGTAGGCTGTACAGTTGATGGGTCGAACACGAACATGCGGCTTTTAGCGGACACATAGATACTCAGCTGTCACAACTCAGCTTTAAACCTCATTGAAAGTTAGGAAACACTCATCCACAACACATTCGTACAATGCATACTTGAGTTAAATAACATTGTTAGTAGGTACTTCTTTGTGACTTTCCTAGAGCTTCCCTTTCAGGAATACGGGGAATATGGGTTTTTGTTGTTTTGGATAAACAGCAAAATAAGTACTCTTGCCAACAACACCACCTACACCTTGAGGTCGCTGGCCTACTCCAGTTAGGTAGGTACTGGATGGAATATCTGTCACAAAGCCAATAGGATGAGTAATTAATACAAAGCCAAGTCTTAGCGTAATTCCCTAGGTATAAATTAAATATGTAAAATAAACTATTATTTCTGGGAAACTTACTGTGATGTTTTCATGGAGGCACTACAGATTGTTGGTATCTATGCACAGAATTTAGAGTTATCAGCAATTCCAGAGGGTCTGAAAATTCCAAGATTTATTTTACCTCATGCCCTTCCAGTGTTTCAATCATCCATTCTAAATTATGTCCAGCTCAACTGGTTGGGAACTAGTTGTCTATTGGAGTTGCTTGAGGCTGAGGATCCCTCCCAGCTGGGCACAAGATTGGTGGCACCATGGAATCTAAAGGACCTTGAATAAAGAAGGACACGTTTTCTCCCATTTCCGAACGTGGCCAAACTTCATATACCTACCATCTTTTTAAAAGGTCATGTGATGGGTGTCTGACAACCGGAAATTTTCAAGGTGATTTTTCAGTTAGATACCAATTAAGTTCAACCAAGTTGAATCCATTTTCTTCCCTCAGCGATCCTATAGTAAATCTCATGAACAACAGTTGTACCTGCATTTTCAATAATCAATTTCAGTGGAGTGAAGAAAAAACCTCATGTCTGTCATTTTACAAGTGGCTGCTTGAGAAATGTCTAGGTTCTATACGTACCTATCCACTATGACTTCAATGAAAGTAAAAGAAAAATTTGGATATCTTTTAAAATTGGATACATATAATCATGTAAACTGCACCATCTAACAAATGTTGGGTTAGCTGACAATTAAACATAGAGGATTCATCTACAGACAACTTGGAAGGCTTTCTAATGCAAAACTGAATAAAAAGTAGGGATAAAAAAGAATGAACAAAGTTGGAAATGTTGCTGATTAAAAAAAGCCATCATATTTGTTATGGTAATAGACAACGATTTAACAACCCTATTTTTAATTTGAAATGCAGTTCCAACTCGAAATTCAATTGTATGATTTAGTTACCTAGTAATAAAGTAAATTTAAAATGGACACAGTTTTGTTAAATAACACCAGATTAGACTGGAGATTTCACTGATAAGTTTTCAAAATAAATAATATCAAGTTGCTTTGATCATTCTAAACAAGCATAAGGATAAACATAACACACGGATACCAAAACTCATGAAACTGTAATTCTTGCCCACAAAGAAACACACAACACATTTTGAATTAAAGATTTAAGGAAGAATCTTCTTTCATTGGAATCAACTTAGATTATAAAATTTGAAATTTTGGAACTTGGGCATGGTTTTGAACAAATACATTAAGTTTTTACCAGTCCATGATGAATTATCACATAGCAGCAAAGTCGAGCTGGACATAAAGTTGCCTAACGCCAGCAGAGGCAAAGATCATATGAGTATGACTCACGATGTACTTCGGATCGGCAGCTTTGGAAACTTCAAGTTTCAACGCACCAACATAATTCTCACTACATAGAGTCCAAAAATGTGGTTCTTGGATGCTGTAAACACCAGCAAGTTGCATCACTTTCTGATAACACTGTGGGAGTATGTCATCAAGAGATACTGGCTGCCGTTGCATGAGTATCATGACTGATTCTTTAATCAGGGACATGACACTTAATACTATCAGGATAGCGATGAATATGGAGCAAATGGGGTCAGCTCTCATCCATCCGAAGTGTTGAACCAGCAGAGACGAGATGATTACACCCACACTTCCAAGTGTGTCAGCAATTATGTGCAAGAGAACTCCTTTCATTATTATTTGTGATTGTCCTGATGAAGAGTTTGAATGGGAATGCGCATGGGAGTGGTCATGGCTGTGATTGTGATTGCTGTGAGAATGACCATGTGATGATCCATGACTATGTGAATGTGCATGTTGGAATGCATAAACACCAATTAGGTTAACTATAAGTCCCAGGAAGGACACCATGAATAATCGTTCGTGTTTTACTTCTGGTGGCTCAATGGCTCTTTCCACTGCTTCTGACAGGATGAAAAATGCTATAAATATAAGGAAGAGTCCATTGACGAATCCTGCCAGCACTTCGGCCCTGACGTAGCCAAATGAAAACTTATCATTAGCTTTCCATTTAGTGATTACAGATGCAGCTAGGCCAGCCAGAAGACCAGTGCAGTCAAAGAACATATGAAACGCGTCAGATATCAAGCCAAGACTGTTTGTCCATATTCCATATGTCAGTTCAACAAACGCAAATGATAGGTTTAGAAGCAGAAACAGGAACAAACTCCTAGAGTTTCTGTCGGAGAATATGAGGCGTAAAACATTGTTGAACTGATCAGAAATCCTTTGAAGTAAGGGCTTCACCGATTCACGATGAGTTAGAGGAATCATCTTGATTTACTTGATTCTTATCAGTTTCCTGGAAAAAAAAATTAATAAAATCGTAATTCCTTCTGTCTGCATGCATAATATCAATAAATATGATCATGTTTAAGATGTTCGTCACCGTTATCTTTGTTTTTATTTGTCTACCAGTCTGTATGTTTTGAATTTTCTCAGGTTTAAATTAACTGGGCCGCCAACCATCACGAATGCCCCCCCCCCCCCCCAGCCCTATACAATAAAAGTTTTTCTTGGCCGAGAACATTCCATAAATATGTGTTTGATGTTTTCTTTGTTCAGTTCATTACAGGTAGAGAGGTACAGTTAGGTCAGATATTCAACCCCCCTCCCCCCCATCATTCCAGCAGTGGCAGATATAGAAAATACACTGTCTAAAGACGTTTATATAGCTTTTTTTGCAGAAAAAGAATAACTTTCCATTGGATACAAAAGTTATCACAAATAACGAATGACAAACAGGTACGTACTCCACAAATAACGCCTACTTTTTGAGAGATACAAATGCGCAATTGCGAAGCAATCGCGGATAATGTTTGAGTACAATCTGAATATTCCAAATATTCGATTACTTATTATTACTTGCTATTTCGTCGATTACTTATTTTATCCCGCTGACAAATACTTCGTTTATTCAAATAACAAAGTATTCTATTACTATCATTATTTACCACCAATAAATACATACCAGCTACTTTTGTAACTGAATACAATTTGTATTCGAAGATTATTTAAATACTTCGACTATCCAAAGAATACTCAGCCAATTACTCCTACAAATACCTTTTTATTCATAATTATAATCAATTATGTACAAGAAGTATCCGAATACTCTCTTAACTCTGCTTGGACATCCAGTTCTCGGAGGGCGGTAATCACAGTTGAAACTAATCTCATGTCTCACCTATGTAAGACTCAAGTGCAATGTGGTATACACAGATAACACCAACATGGGATCCTAACTCCCACTCACACTTCACTCAATGGGCAATTTTCGTAGGTTACAAATTCTCCTTTTTTTGGGCCGAATTCTGTTCAATAACGGAAATTGATACTTTTGCCCATTTAATGAGGTGTTCACGTCGGGAAGTCTAGGCAGAAAACGACTGTGAAATTTGATTTTCCGAGTTCCCGCTCGAAATGACGTATTAGGTAAACTTCCAAGCTGTTCAACTCAAATCCCCCTTAGAGCATCACTTTAACAATGTACAGAACCATAATGGATGGACAGATGGAACCGCAAATTGACATATAAATAAATTTTAAAAACATGCCCACAAAATCAAACTAAGGAAGTTTCACAAAGGTTCTTGCAGGCTGCCAAAAAGGTTTGCCATTTCTAACGTTGAGTTGTTGGCAGTATTGAGAACCTCCCCTTCTGAAACTTCACTCTACCTCCTTGGGACAACAGCCGATCAGATGGCAATAGACCTGATACGTCATTTTTGGCCACATTTTCACTTTTCATCACCCTCTTTTAAAAACTACCGCTTATTTTTGAAAATGGGCTTCAAACTACCATTTTCCAACAGTTGTAAATATTAAGAATAAAAAAATTAAAATGTGACGAAAATTCCCCATTCTCATAGCTCAAACTCATGTCTTCACTTGAACTCATCAAAATGAGTCTCCGATTTTTGAGGGGGGTCACACTAGTCACTCCAGTTTCATTTGCGACTTGGTGGGCTGTATTATATTAGATGATGATGATGTGAGATTTTCAATATGAATTGCTTATGAATTCAACAAGTTTTGAATTTTGCATTGTACATGGGGAACTCTAAGTCATGATAACCAGAATAAAAAATTGAAAAAGCTATGTAGTACTGTAAAAAATAAACTATAAATTTATTCTGTGTATACAGCTTTACTTTACTCCTCACATTACTTAACAAACACGATCATAAAACATGTTATTGCACCTTTCACAAATATAGCTATTGTTGTGGTACCCCTCAAATGTTACATTTACCACTCCTATGTAATGTGCAGATCTAACCAACTAAACGAGGATAAAGACGTTCTGTGCGACACCTCGGTTAAAGCCCAAAGGGGTTCTCCTCCACTGAACTCCCGACGCTTCTCAACGGCCGTGATAGCCGTTGGTGGACGAGGGACGAGGTCGAGGCACCTTTATATACCACCCGGCTTGCCCAGCTCTTCATTCGACCGACCTCGCTCTTACCTAGGACTTCTGTCTCACTCACCTTACGCCTCCTCTTTCTCTCCTACCCTTCCTCGCATCTGCTGTGGTGGTAACAGTGGGATGCTTCCTCCTCTAATACTCGCTGTGGTGATAACCAAGGAGTATTAGCATCCTTATCCTCTTGCATCTACTGTGGTGATAACCACGGGACGCTATCTCCTCTAGCACTTGCTGTGGTGATAACTGTGGGGTGCTAGTATCCTTCTACCTTGAAATCTGCTGTGGTGATAACCGTGGGACGCCTCTTCCCCTAACACCTGCTATGGTGATAACCGCGGGGCGTTAGCGATCCGAAAAGTCCTTCCGCCTACCCATACCTACTCTACCTATAGGCTTATGACAGCTATTATTATTATTATTATTATTATTATTATTACTATTATTTTCAAAACCTTCATTTTAAGGTTGATTTATAAACGGTAAATGAGCTTACTATCGAACCCACCAACTTCAGATAATTAGGATTGGGTGCACTTGAAAATTGGAAGGGAGAAAAAAAACCAAACGGGCTTGGCTTTGAACCTGAGATTTTTTTGCGTTGTAGTCTGGCTGCTTGCTATGTACTCGTACTATGACTGAGGCCTTTCATGGTGATAGGATTCGGTATATAATCCAGCAAGCAGGCGTTGATGAATTCATTTCGAATTTTGCATTTTTTTCCTATCAAAGCCCAATACTGCGTGATGACAGGGTAAAATGTATTGATTCTGAAATTCTCTTTTTGGATAAATTTACTAGGCTCATGCACAGGATTTGAATAGAATAGAAGTGGCAGGCCAAGGGAGGGCCGTGGCCCTAGTCTCCGAACCTTCTCCCCCACTCCGCTACACCGGAGCAGGACACCTAGACACTTCTAGAACTGTCCTTGCAGTAGGTACTAGTAATGTTTTTCAAACTCGTCAGTCTAGTCTCCAGTGACATTGCTCTAGGGAAATCGCTCAGCTTGAACAGTTTTTGTCTCCTGTCAGCGTTTTTCATTATTATTTAGTGTGTGCACATTTAAGTGAAGCAATATAGCTAATCATGCTGTACCGCATTTGGACGCAGTAAAAAGGAATGATTCACGACAGTTGTTCCTCCCTTAACTCTTCGTAGGTAAACAATTATTCATCACTTCAACATACCTAGTAGAATTATAGAAGGAAATAATTAATTTTTGTGAACAAGCGCCCCCAGTCCAATTGCCTCTACTGGAAAAATAGACAAAGAACTCGACACCCTCAAAAAATAAGGCATCATCACAAAAGCAGAGACACGTGATTGGGGCCTCTTGTCATCGTACCCAAGCCTGATGGATCACTCCGCCTGTGTACAGACTACAAGGAAGGGGTAAATAAATAGCATGAGTCTGAACATTATCCAATTGATCATACTGAAGACATTCTAAATGAGCTCAGAGATGGCGAGTATTTCTGCCACACTGACCTGTTCAAAGCCTATTTACATTTCAAAGTTTGCAAAAAGAGTGCTGCAATTCAATCTCAATTCACAGAGGGACTTACATGGTCAATACGCTAAATTTTGGCGTCAAAACCACTCCAAATGAATTCAG
This sequence comes from Leptopterna dolabrata, assembly GCA_954871275.1. Taxonomy (NCBI): domain Eukaryota; kingdom Metazoa; phylum Arthropoda; class Insecta; order Hemiptera; family Miridae; genus Leptopterna; species Leptopterna dolabrata. The sequence goes on along the minus strand of OX940974.1, from coordinate 70,982,080 downwards.
CCTAAAGATCGATCAAATCCTCACAGGCCTGAAGGCGTCAAAAAATATCATGACGATATCACCCTCAGAGGAAAAACATTTGAAGAGTGAACGATGAACGGCTTCGAGCATTTGACTTACACATCAATAAACCATAACACAGTTTTTGTAGGTACTTGGGTTATGCTGTAAGTCACACCTAAATTTCCGAATGTCTATACAAAATTCAAGCCATCATCAACATGCCAGCCATGAAACACCAAGATGACTTGCACTGCTTTTTGGGAATGGAGACCTATTATAGCCGTTTCATTCCACATCTGTTCACTAACCTAGGCTTTCGACAACCTCAACTCTGAAATTTCAAGTGACAGGGTGCTCATGCCTTATGACCCTAAGCTAACAATCACACTAGCATGTGACACAAGTCCAATCGAAATTGCTGGCATTCTCTCACACATGATCAACAACGAAGAGCGCCCAATCTCCTTCATCTCTCTATCTCTCTGAAAAGCTGAACAGAAATATTCACAGCTAGACAGAGAAGCACAAGCAATCATATTCTGCATCTCAAGATCTCTCTGCATATACCTCTGTGGATGAGCATTTGCCTTAATCACTGATCATCAGCCACAGGATTTTCCACCAGGATGCAAAGCTGCTGTCGTTCACATCCTCCAGGCCCCTCTGGTATGCTACCTTCCTCCAAGAGTTTGATTACAAGGTCGTTCACAAGATGGCTGAAGATCACGTTCATGTCGACTGCCTTTCGCAAGCTACACTTCCAGAGGACAGTGAGCTTACAACTGAGAAGCTCCTAAGCCAAGAAGTTCGATGTGTCCATGATCAAACCATCAACCAGATTACATCAGCTGCAGTCGTAAGTGACCTCATTGCGTCCAAAACAGTCAATGATGCTGACTTGGCCGAACTTCTGAAGGATCTCATCTCTGGTGAAATAAGTGATCCCCTCTATAGTACTTCCGACAACACTGTGTTCAGGGATGGCCGAGTCTACATTCCAGCAAGCCTCCATGACAAGGTCCTTTAAAAACTGCATCGAACGCATGTGGAATAGTTAAAATGAAACAACCTACAAGAAGCCATTGCTTCTGGAAAGCAATTGACAAAGACATTGAGAGAATGGTGAGGAACTGCCATGAATGTGCACTCACCCAGATGAGACCTGCTAAGGTTCCAATCCATCAATGGGATGAGCCAAAAAACAATTTTTAACACGTTCATATCGAATATGTAGGCCCTTTTCCAAATTAGGTACCATTTCCTACTTTCTGTGAACTCAAAATCAAAATTGAGCTAAACTCAGAACTGACATGCTCCAACCACTGTCAATACAATCCACCTTCTCCTGGACATCTTCAGCATTCGTGAACTCCCCGGAATCAGGGTGTCTGACAATGCCACGTTTTCCACAGCAAAGTGTTCTCCAAATTCTGCCACGACTGTAGTATCCAGCAAATATTCACAGCCCAGGGACACCCTTCCACGGTTTAGCCGAAAGTTACATCCAAACTCTCAAAAATAAACTCAGCTCAATGAAAGGTTAAGGTGGTCACACTCAGCACAAAGTTCGAGAAATACTCTTTCGGTACAGAGGAACACCTCTCCAGTCTGGGAAAACTCCTGCTGAGGTCTATCTCAATCGAAATATAAGATACCAGCTTGATGCATTTCATCCGCCTCCCAGAAAAACCATGGAAGACAGTAATTTTCAACCTTCCTCCTTCAAGAAAATTTGACAATGGTGATAACAGTACTTTCTTGCTGTTATTCGAACAACAAAAACTCCTGGAATAACAAAAACCAGAGGCAAATGGGTCTGGTCCCGATGTGCCCACATTAAGTGGATTCGACTGTATATATAAATTCTAGTTAAAATCTAGGGATGAACTCAGGATGTTCTAAAACGGATTATCCTATGAAAAAATTTCATAAATTAATGTTCTGAAAATTCTGAACCCACTGCAATTAGCTTCACTCTCTTCGACAATTTGCTAAAAGAAAATATTTAATTTTTACTCAACAACGTAATTTATTCAAAGCTGATGCATCAACATTTTTGAAGATGGCACCAGATGTTAACTAAAAACCCCACAAAGCCTTCATCTTGTATCTGTTGTCATTTGGTTTTCATACATTTAAGGGAAATTTGGTGCAGTCTTCAAAAATTTTGTTGCATCGGCTTTGAATAAATTACGTTTGTTGAACATAAAAATTACTTTTCACTTTTCAGTTTGACACTTTTTTGTGAAGTCCGTTTTCTTTTTTGTTGAAAAATTTTGTTTATATCATTATCATCAGATGTATTTCTTGATTATTTATATTCTCAGAATGATGAATATGCTATTCTACAGCTGGATGCAGAATTGAAGGTATTTCTCTAGAAGTTTATGGCCATTTCTCAATATCTGCTGAGAAGGGACTCACTCAAGGAATTTTTTGATTTTGAGGAGCTGAAATGGCTAGAATTATGTAGAAGTACGTCGTGACAAGACGGCTATCTCTTGGCCCAGCTTTGCAAAAATTACTGCATGGGTATACCGCCATGATTTCTTATTTCGTATCTTTGTGTCATTATCTCTGTACAAATTTATGTATATAGGTTGAGGTGTCATACCAGTTTATTTTTCTAAACCTAGCCCCCCCCCCCCCCCCCCCCCCAACCATCTCACTCATCTTTGGGTGACCTGCTTTTTCACCTCAAAAAGGGGACAACCCAGGGTTCAGCAGTGGATCAGGTCAGCAGGGATTAACTTCTGAATGACTTTGGACCGTATTCACAAACTGCACCAAGGATGACTTCTACACAAGTTCACCTTGGAAGTTCAAATTGGAGCTACACTTACTTGGAGCTACTTAACATTCTCTTCCACGAACCACACTTTACTTCAAGTGACGCTTTATTCAAAGCTGAACTAAGGGAGGGAGTTGAACTTACTGGAAAGTTTAGCTTCTCCTACACATGAGGTGATATTAAGTGTGACTTTCACGAGAATCCATGATATTTTTTCATCCGAACACTTAGCATTGTCCCTGCTCTAGGATAAGAGTGTACCTGGCCCATCTTCAATTTTTCATATTCTTCACATGCATTCACTTTTGTTCGAAAGTAACCCACGGATTACTATTGAAGTAACAGTCAATATAGTAAACCTATAACCTCTTATAACCCACATTTATAGAAACCGGTTGTTCATCTTCCGGCAATATTCAAGGTGCTCTGAAAATATACCTATAATATTACCATACCTCCCGGAGGAGTACTGGAGTCGACCGCTTTCGATGTAAGGACATCATCAGCAGGCCATCGAAAGAATACTGGAGTCAGTTCGTCAGTTGGTCGCTATTTATGTGCAGGGGGAAGTAAGAGGTGTCTAGTAGAACAAAGGAAGTGAAAGGTGTTCTGGCGTTAGGGGAACAAAGGAAGTGACGGAGATGGTCTGTTCTGTCTTGTAACAGTGTGGCTGTTCTCGAGTCGTTTTTTGGCCCAGTGGATACGGGATCGGTGAGCGGAAGCCTAATCGATATCCCTTCTTAACCGGTGATAATCTCGCTGGTCTAGGAGAGGGACTCTCGAAGGGGGGGGGGGGGTCTCGGGGTCTTGTAGGAAGAGCTTAAAGCCGGGTATCCACTTGTATCAAAGTTCCGTACCGTAACACCGTTCCGTAACAAAAATCAATTAAAAACGTGATACGCAACTGTTCGGGATCGGGTTCGGGGCCGATCGCTCCGTTGGCGGTTTTCCCCCGTCGCATCAAAGGAATGATACGATACCAGGTTCGGATAGTGGAGACGGGGTCGGGCGCCCTCCCGTATCGTAACATCAGTCGAGACCTTACCTTCATGTAATCTTCCATTAACATACCCACAATCGCTCGACATACATTGGCGACGATCTTGCCTATGGTCTGCTTGGATATCTTGAATTCAAGGCTTGTGAAGTAGTCACCGCCATGTAGTCAATCATGTCAGCCATGAGACCGGTCCCACCATACAATTCGCAGTTCCGCCAAACATTCAGCATACACTAACGAGGTGGTTTGCGGGTCTTTTGTTCTTCTTTTGTTAGGCAGTGAATAAAAATGTAAGCAGCAGCCACTTGTTGCAATGAGGACATTTTCAAGGTTTATGGTGGATCGGTCAGAATTGTTACGGAACGATGTTATGGAACGCAGTGATGATACAGGCGTTTTTTCCCGTTTGATACGATACGTTGTTACGCTACGGAGTTACAGTACGGAAGTTTGATACAAGTGGATACCCGGCTTAAGACTAATCCTATTTTAATTGGTACCTTAGCTACAAACAACTATAATAGGAGTCATACAAGTAACATCTTGTGTAACTTAAGGACTAACTTATTTCTATGGTAAACTTTAAGCTACTATCTATGTATTGTAATATAACAATTATTATGATTATAATAATACCTAGTACTGAGGGCAAAATCAGGAGTTCCTAGCTCGTTTTGTTTGTTGTGTGGTGGTGTCTTGTGAGTGTCTCTGTCTTTTGGCTGTCTGGTTGACACTGTGTCCATCTGCTGGTGTCGTGCGTTTGTTTATCAGTTTGTGGAGTGGTTTAAATAAAGTGTGTCAGATGTGGTGTCAAGTAGATTTTTGTTAATGATGCGTCCGTCGAATGTGCGTAGTTTATATATTTCTAAGTTTTCCAGTATCCCAAGCCTGCACCCTGCTGTTGTGGTTACAGTAGTGTCATACATTTTTTGACATCAGTTAGTTCATGTCCTTGGTCGTAAAGGTGGTTAGCGTAGTTGGAGCGTCTTGCGTTGTCTAAATGACGTAAAATGTTCTGTATGTCTAGTTTTCAAGTTGCGTCCTGTTTGTCCTATGTACGTGTTTTACATGAACGCGTCAGTTTGTAAACTCCACTTCTGTCGTGTGTGTGTTGTCTGTGTTAGTGATGAGGTGGTTTCTTAGTGTGCAGTCAGCCCTAAGTTTGGTTAAGAGACCTTCTTTCTTTTCTGGAAAAGGTTTGTGAGTTTGTAAGTTTCTGGCCCAATGTATGTGAAAACATGTCGTCTGTTAGTATAAGTTGGTTTGTGTTTTCTATTGTTATAGTGTTTAAGTAATGTGTCTATAGTTGTGTTGGTGAAGCCCGTGTTCTGTGCTATGGTGTATATGGTGTTTAGTTATTTATTATTGTTGGGTCCTGTCAGTGGTATGGATTTCAATCTGTGTATCATGTGTCTGAATGTGGATAGTTTGTGTTGAAGAGGGTTGTTTGATGCTCGTGTATGGTCGTGTCAGTAGCTGTGGTTTTTTTGTATATTCCATATTCTAACTGATTGTTAGTGTGTTCCTCTGACTCCACAGTGTATGTAATGTTTGGTGGATTCTGTTTATGTCAGTGAGCATGTTATCAACGTTGTCATGTTCAGTGATACATAGTTGTTAAAACGGAAACAGTTCTGTTTTAGCAATGTTTGTGTGAGGTCAATGAGTTCGTCTGTATGAATTGCCGCATAGGTCCGAGAGTTTATCTCTCAAAATGACAAGTGTCTCCTGTAGGGCTATGGATGGGTAGAGGTCCTTGATGTCGAAAATGGCGAGTCTAGTGTGTTCAGTTATGGCTGTTTTGTAGTTTGTTGATCAGTTGGTTAAACTTTAAAATTTCTTTATTTACACTGTTTTAGGGCAGGGCCCTTATAATACAACAGTACATTAGAATGACAAATGAAATGTGATGGCATAATCCATTAAAGCTTACAATTACTTTGTATGAAATAATTATTATAAGAACAAAATGGTAAGTTTAAAAAAAAGTTAAGATAAGAAATAAGATGGGTATGAACCACAAAATTGTGGGTGACACTCGCCAAAGAAGTCAGAAGAGAGTACAGAAAAGAAAAGGAATGAGAAGGAGAAGAAGAAGAAGGTTACGTGTTCTTGAAGGAACGGAGCGCACCGAGCGTAGGCCACGGACGGACGCAGGAAGGGAATTCCACATTCTGGCCTCTAGGACCTTCATACAGTTAATGAAGAATCTGGTGGACGTATAATACTCTTCTAAAGTTAAAGATCGAACTCTTAGGCCTTTCTCGAAGAAGGTGGAGAGATATGCGGGAACAGCATTTTTCCTTGTGAATTAATTTGAAGATAAATTTTAGGTATTCCACTTTGAGATAAATCAGTAGCCCAAAACCAAGGATCTGATCAGGACCCCGAAACATGCCCTCTATGCTTAAGATTAAACGCATATATCACGTATAACAATTAAAGGCAAGCTCTAATTTTCGTTTATTAGCAGCATTTACTGAGTTAATAAAGAGGAGAACCATAATTGAAAAGAGGAATTACCAAGGCCTTTACAAGATAAACCTTCAATCAAGAGGGGTATAAATAGAGAGGCGTTTTAGGGAGAAAAGTGCACCATAAAGCTTTTGACATGTGGCATTAACTTGGTTTGTCCAGGTCATGCCGGGATCGAAAATTATACCGAAGTTTTTAACTGCATTACTGTAAGGCGATGGGCAATTGTTGAGGGTGATTTTGGGTAGAACTGATGTGTCCAAGGTAGAAGGGGAGAAGATTATAGTTTGAGTTTTGCGGGGATTCAACAACAGAAAGTTAGCTTGAGACTAATCAGAGCATCCTTTTAAAACATGACTGACGGATTCTACAGCAGGGGATAGATTTCCTATGGATGACTGTAAAAAAAAATTGAATATCATCAGCATATTGCTGACGGAGAATCCGTGAAAGCAGGAGGCAACATCATTCGCATACTACTACTACTCTCCAGCTCTACAGGCCTATGTGGCCCTTGGCTTGACGAACTACTTTCCTCCATCGATCCCGATTCTTGGCAGCTTCTCGCCAGTTCCTAATTCCCAATCGGCGCATGTCCCTGTCCACCTCATCGCCCGGCCCCATCGGCTCCTTGTTCTCCCCCTTCTCCATGTGCCTTCCATTCTCGCATCTTCTGCCACCAATGGCATCCTACCCATCGGCATTCTTCTCATGTGGCCCGCATATCTTAGTCGTCCCGTTTTGATGTGGTTTATGATGTTTTCGTGTTTGAGAATTTCATCTATTTCAGCATTTGTACGTATGCGCCACATCTCTCCTTTACACACGCCTCCACAGATTCTGCGAATCACTTTTCGTTCAAAAATCCTCAGCCGATTTGCATCTGTGGTTGTCAGGCACCAAGATTCTGATCCGTAGCAGACCACCGGTCTGACCATGTCTTGTAGAGCCTCATTTTCGTGTCTCTTGTCAGCAATCAATGTGAAGAGCCGGATGTTTGCATAGAAGGCCCTGTTTCCAGCCATTATGCGTTTGGCAACTTCATCGCTAACCGTATTAGTGCTATTTAGGGATGATCCAAGGTAAGTGAAACAGGGGACACATCCGAACTTGAGGTCAGCATTTCCGATCTGCACTGCCAGAATTTCTCCGATTTTCCCTGGGGGGACATCACCATATATTTGGTCTTTTTCTCGTTTACCTGCAGGCCAACTTCCGCTCCTTTTTCCAAAATTTTTTTGCAGGCTTCCTTGAGGGCAGTCGCACTTCTCACCACGATGCAAACGTCATCAGCGAATGCGCATACTTGCCACATTCTGTCTATTACAGTTTTCGACTTTATGGCATCCTTCACAGCTTCATGTAGGGCTACATTAAACAGCGTGGCCAACAACCCATCTCCCTGCCTTACGCCTGTGCCTATACCAAAAGCCTCTCCACACTGGTTTCCAATTCTCACCCTGGAAATGGCGTTCTTCAAGGTCATACCAATGAGACGGACCAACTTATCTGGGATGCTACTCTTCTTGAGGCAATCTACCAGTTTTCCTCGATTCACGCTGTCAAACACCTGTTTGTAATCTATGAACAAGAAGTGGAGATCGGTATTATACTCGTAACATTTTTCCATTACTTGGCGAAGGGCAAAGATCTGATCGACCGTACTTCTGCCATACCGAAATCCACACTGATAGTCGCCCAAGATGTTTTCAGTGTGAAATGTAAGTCTTTTCAACAGTATGGCACTCAGGATTTTGCAGGCTACATTTAATAGAGTTATCCCCCTATAATTTTGGCAGTCCTCCCTGCTTCCCTTCTTGAAAATGGGGCAAATAATGCCAACTGACCAATCTATTGGTAATTCCTCCTTATGCCATATCTCACAGATCAGGATATACAAGGTCTCTGTCAGTTTGTATCCTGCTTTCTTAAACATCTCTGCTACAATGCCATCTTCCCCAGGTGCTTTATAGTTCTTCAAAGCTCGCACTGCTTCATCGAACTCAGCTTTGGATGGTACACTGAGTGGGGGTCCTTGGCCTTCATCATTACTGTTCTCGTTTCCACTCATGTCCGTGCCCTTAGGTGCCTGATCGGGGTGATTCAGTAACTCAGAAAAGTACTCCGTCCATCGCTTCATGACTTCCACTCCTTCATTCAACAGCTTTCCAGATTTGCTCCGGCATCCGCTGTTTCGAGGTTGGAAACCTTTTCTGAACCAGTTGACTGATTTGTAGAATTTACGACTCTCAGATGGGGTATTTCGTTCCTCCACTTTCCTTAACTTCTTGTTCATCCACGCCCTCTTCTTTTGCCAGCACACTTTCTTGGCTTGTTTCTGCAGTATGATATGATTTCCCTTATTTTGGCATGTTCTTCTCTGGAGGAGCTTAGCCCTTGCCTTATTATGCCTTATTCCATCTTACCTCTTGAAGTGTGGCCAGGTCGATTTTATATTTGGCCAATTCTTCTACCACCTCTTGCATCTTCCCGGGTCTGAGCAATGTCTGTACATTCCATGTGGCCAGAGGAATATCAAGTTTTTCCGTTTCCAGTTTTTATTCCGTTGAGCGTGCCTAGGTCGTTTCCCGTTACATCTGTCTGGCTGTTCCTGTATTATTTGGTCTTTAGCTTTTTTTACGGGGTGGGGTCGTTAGCCCTACGCCCAACCCCCAACCTGGAGGGCCAGTGGGTTTGTGTAGGGTCCCCTCCCCTAGGTGGTTGCCTTCACCAGGCTTTGGAGTGCCACCTACCCCTTCGCAGTAAACGCACTAACTCGGCCTTGGGGCGCCGCCGTTGGCCCAATGAGCTCCTCCGCCGCCGCCCCTACAGATGAGCCCTGCTGCCAGCTCATCCGTCCCCCTTTTAGTCGCCTCTTACGACACCCAGGGGCTATGTCAGGGATATTCTTTAGGCCCTCCTCTGCTGAGCACACCATTCGCATACATCGAGAAAAAGAGCGGTCCACGAATACAGCCTTGTGCAACTCCCTGACACATTGGAATAGAGGATGATAGAGATCCACTGATACAGACACATTGGGTTCTATTGCTGAAAAACGAAGCTACCAGCTTTCAAGTAGCTGAAAAGAAATTAGAGGAGTTGAGAAGTTTGTCTATGAATAGGCTGTGATTTATAAATCTGAAGGCATCATGAAAGTCCAGCAGGACTCTAGTTACCTGATTCCTCTCAAATCCATCCAATATATATGTTGAGTCACGTGTGCCAAAACGGTCATGCAGCTGTGTCCTACCCTAAACACATACTGGAATTGACTTAGCAAAGAATTGTATTGATAGAGACTGTAAACTGTGTAGAAAGAAATTGTTCGAGAACTTTGCAGGGAATACACAGTAAAGAGATGGGTTGTTCGTCGATAGAGGTTGGATTGGATATCTTGCCTAGGGGAATCACTATTGCCTGTTTCCACTGATCTGGGAACTGGGAAAACTAATGCAGCTATTTATTATGTAAGTTAGAACGCTCAAGATAACTGAAGCTAATAATGTTGAAAACTGAAGAGGACACCCATCCCATCCAGCAGCCCGGGAAGTAATTGCAAAAAAAAGGCAGAACCAACCTCCTCCTCATCCACACACCAGAACAAGAACCTGTCCCTAAACGGGATAGCAGAGGAATCAAGCAGCAAAGGTGACCACTTATTCTTGGTAAAATGTCGGTTGAAGTCATTAGTATCAAAATTTGAAGTAGATATACATTTATGCCCCTTGAGACCCAACTTTTCAATATTACGCCATAAAGATTCACTACTTTGGGAGGGATAGAGTTCACCAAGGTGATGTAGCCTTTTAGCACGATGAACCAAGGACTTGGTCTTATTTCCCTGCTGAACACATAAATCTTTGTAAGTCTGATTTTTCGTAAATAACCCAAGTTTATAAATTGCGTCTTTTTGAGTCCTTTGATCTGTAATAAGAGAAGCAAGAGTATTCTCAATAACTGAAACGCCGACCCCCCTTTCAGGAGGTCGATACACAGATCCCCAAAGACACAACCCACCTTTGCACTTCAACTCGATGAATCAGATTCACTTGCTGTGTAAAACGAGGAATCACTCGTGAGGTCCAGAGGGGGAGACAGTAGTGTCATCCACCATCCCACCCAATCCGCAGCCATACAAGGGGTTCCTCAGAAGCGCACACCGACCAGGCAAAAACAAGCAAACCAAAGAAATTCAAACATAAAAACGCTGCAAAGTCCTTGTCACATGGGTTTATTATTCTACTGAACACACCTACAGAAATGTTGGCTCTTCATTTATTGTTTCTTTCATGTGAAATAATTGAAATAGCTATTTCTGATGGTTTCCACCAATTTTGGCCCCCAAAACACGAATTATATTCGCTCCTTTTTTTTCAAATTATCTTTGATCATTGGTAGTGCCATTTAATAGTCTTGATCCACGTGTTGACACTTTTTCTAGTACTGATGGTGATTTTAGACGATTTCCCAGGTTTGTGACTCATAAAAAATCAATTTCTGGAGTTGAACATTTGGTAGAACTCAATTTTCCACCCTTTGGTCAAACTCGATTTCATAATCGGTCTTCTTGTCCCCACCCAAAAACACGGAAAACGATACCTCAAATGCTCATGTTTCTAACATGTTACTAAAACACAAAAAATACCTATTTTTATACCCATTTTCACTCGTAACACCCCTGGGTATATTCCGATCGGGCTGCAAAGTTTCGGGACACAACTAGGGCCCAAATGGAGCATGTGTGTGAAAGAACGAATTTTTTAGACCGACAATGAAGTAGTTATGCGTGATATTGCAGACGGCGTACGGTGGAAGGACATTGCATTTTTCGAATCTACGCACCTTGAAACGTAAAAGAAAAATTTTTGAGGGGGTGTTATAAAACTTTTTTGCTGCAATTACATATGTGTATTATTCACAGAATAATAAACCAAAATGAAGATGAGGGAAAAGAGAGGGAGAAAAAGAAAACAGCACAAGAAGTTAAAGTTAAGAAAAGAAGTGGAAACAAATTGATTAAGTACATTTTACACCAAAACGGTGATGTAGTACACGTCGAACCTATATAGTCCAAAAATTATCCTTATGCAAATTATTAACAAAAAAAGTAGGAAGGCTCCATGAAACCGAGAGGACCCAACATTTAAGAAGGTACAAAACTTGAGTGTCACATGAAATTATCTTATACAACCAGGTAGGTAAGCAAAAATAGTTGGACAAAACTGGAGTGTAGTACCTACATCAGACCAAAATGAAATTAAGAGACTTCATCTCACACTATAATGAGAAGGTAGTCCTAAGAGGAACTTAATAGAAAACTGAAATTAAAATAAACACTCCTTAACACTGCAGTAGTAGGTGAGTGAAAACGCCATAATACAATATTAAGGTTGAACTGAGCTTGATTCGCCGGTAACACTCTTGGAAGCAAATGAGTTCAGAACATCTTGAGAAGAGATTGTAACAATGCGACTGTCCAGCTTAGCCTTAATTATCCCATTTGTCGTCCAGACACTCCTCATGCCCCGAATCTTTCAAGTGAACCTCTATAGAGAACCCGAAGCGAAGCCATCAAATCCTCAGTGATGAGAGTTTTTTTTCCTGTGCAGGAGACACTTAGCCACATAAACTTGAGCCTTATCAGTGTATCGAGAAAACGTCACGACTACAGGAAGACGGTTCACCCTGGTTTGAGAATGCTGAGAACCGCATGCCAGTATCTGCCACTGTAGACGATGGTGTATCTGTCTCATAAGGCTTACCAACGGAGGGGCGACCTACACGCCTCACTTGGACGATTGGTGAACCATGCATATAACTATTCAGCGTTTCTTTTATAATATCACCAATAAGCTCTTCTGGGTTCTCCTTTGGGAGTTCAGGAATGCCACGAAACAGCGAATTTAAATGTCTATGGGACTGATCTACGTTATCAACCTTTCTGTTTACCTCCACTACCTCTCTCCTCGTCATGTCCATAACCTTCCTTACTATCATATCAACAGAATATTCGAACACTATGAACACATTATTTATTGTCTCTTCAATAGTGGTTTGAGTAATTACCACCCAAGATGAGAGCGAGCTGGAAACAGCAGAAGCGATGGACTCACGAAGGGCCTTCGAAATCTCGGTGCCTGTGAGCGTGGTATCATGCAGCACAAGGTCAAGCAAGCCCTCCTGACGAGCACGCGTATTGAGCAGATTTGAGTTTACACGAGGCATACCACTCCAAAAACCAAGTCTCACAACAAACAGGAGCACTGTCCTGACTCAGAAATACGAAAATAAATCACGTAAACGTGCCGACTATGTCTAAATAACTGGGAAAATCGGCACTGCAGAGGAACAACAAGCTACTCGGGTGAGGCCATCGTGGGGGGGGGGGGGGGGGCGCAGAGAGAAAAACAAACAAAAAAAGCTTGGTTAGTGCTGCGGATTGAGTATGTGTGAGGTAAGTCGAGTGTTTCTTTGAGTATTGTAGTGAGGTGTTTGGTTAGTTTGTATTCAGGTGCTGGCTTGTAGTTAATAACTGGTTTCTGGGGGGTATGTTTTGTTTGTGTAATGTTGGTTTTGCTCTTAGTTTAGTTGGTTTGGAGTTCATGTTGATGTATTTGTAGTGGTGCCAATCGAGGATTTGGGGCATCGTTTTAGTACTTTAGTAGTCTTTGTCAAGTTTTGTGCATTTGGTGTCATTAACGAAGCCCATGGTTTTGTCAGTGTAGTCTTGTTTTGTCTTTAGTCAGTATCAAATTTTTAGTACTGAGTTTTGTCTTGATGTCTTGTTGTGGTCAAATCCCTGTTGGTAGTGTTTTGTTGTTCTGTTTATGGTGATGTCAAGTATGTCAGCTACTTTGTGTCGAATGTGTTCTTGTCTGTCTCTAGGCAGAGACAATATGGCTGCCTCTGCGTCTAGTATGTGGGTTTCTAGGAACTCCCGATTTTGCCCTAACTCATAATACAGTACTAGGTATTATTATAATCATAATTGTTATATTACAATACATAGATAGTAGCTTAGAGTTTACCATAGAAACAAGTTAGTAGGTTTAGTTAGTAGATTATAGTTTACGTAAGAAATAAGTGAGTCCTTAAGGGTAAATGTCACGGATTTTAGTAAGAAATATTTTCAATAGATGGCTGCACCGTCGGGGGCAATCCAATATTCGGTTTATCTCTTGAACGGGTCAACCGATTTTCAATCTGTAAAATGTTCTGTAATCGTTATAAACAACCTCAAGTGACGACATTCAGCTTTGAATTTAAAATTTTTTTTCATGGAGTTCCCGAAATGTTTTTACTCAATTTCAATTTTTTTGGAAAAAGCAACTAGTACTTTTGTAGCAAAAAATCGAAGAATCCGAATCCGTTTTCAGATTGAAAATCGGATCATTAAATCGAACGGCATCTGGGAAAATCACTATAACAATAGGGGCCTATTGTTAGCCCACTAATCCTCCGGGGGGGGGGGGGGGGGGGCTCCACCCCTAGACTGGTGCGACGTTGAACTTCTACTTCCACCTGGTGAGAGTCCACCAGGGACCCTGGGGTTCCAGGGGAAGTTTTCTAGAACCAGGGGTCTGGGGAGTTGGTGGATATCCAGGTTCATTATATCTAATAGTTGGACTTTTTTCAACAAGGTAAACCGACATTTCTGATCTTATGCCGTCAAATTATTCTCAACAGTATTGGTAATACGCTGGCCAGCAGGCAGGAAGTACAGGAAGCAATCAGGGGAGAAAGATGAGATTGATGTCAGTTACTTATTTTAGTTATGATTATTGTAATTTTAACCCCCCCCCCCCCTCCCACCAATAGGGTTTTTGGTTTATTGTTGTTATTTTTATTATATTTTTCGTTGTTATTATTTAATTTCTTCTTGTTATTGTTATTACGATTATTAAACATTTTTATTATTAATCGTTATTGCATGCATTTTTTATTGTTATTGACATTCATAAAACGTGTAGCATGTTATCGTTATTTTATTTATTTTCGATATTGTTGTCGAAGTTTTTAAAACATCTAAAAAAAAATTTATTCCTGTTACCTTTTTTTGTTCATACTGTCTTCCAAAATCTTTTTTTAATTAAAGAAAAAACGCTGCAAAATATTATATCCCTGTTTATTATTTACCTGTAAAGATGCCCCTTCTTCGTAGATCACTGTTTTCTGTGGTCCATACCTACCCTCGAGCTCCCCCCAGGAAAGCACTAAACCGAGTAGTGGCGAGTAGTGAATCCGGCCCGGGAATTACAGTTTCATACAAATACACGGGATTCAATAATTCAATCATTAATTATTTGTTGTTATCATGAAGCGTAACGTTTGTAAAGTTGCAAAACAAATGAAATAATATCACAGAACAACCAGCTCGACTTCATACAGCCATGCGTAATTATAACGCAGTAACAGTAACAACAATCTTAAAACTGAGAACGACCCTCAAAACGGCAATGAAAAATGACGGCCATCAAATCCAGCAGGATATTTGTCGCCAAAGAACTTCGAAATGACGGCCCGGTGACGGTGAGCGATCTGTAGGTGTCTGAACATTGACCCATTTTACCGATTTTTGGCCCTTATAAACTTGACAAATATCTCAAATTTGACCCACTTTGTTTTCGCCAACCACTATCCCACACAATGTCAGGTGAAATAATATTAGTTTTAGCCCATAATACGAACTTTTGACCCCCCCCCCCCCCATCAAAATTTGACCCATATTCTCTACGAATTTCCCAGGTTTTGACTCATAAAAAATGAATTTTGGGAGCTTAACCTACGTTACAACCTCAATTCTTCACTCTTCGGTCAAAATCAACTTAATATTCGGTCTTCTCGCCCTAAAAAACATGGAAAACACCTCACCGCAAGCTCATGTTAACTAAAGCCTCAAAAATCCCTCGAAAACCCCTATTTTTACACCCACTTTTCTCCCATGACACCCCTGGGTATATTCCAATCGGGCTGCAAAGTTCCGGGACACAACTAGGGCCCAAATGGAGCATGTGTGCGGAAGAACGAATTTTTTAGACCGAGAATGAAGTATAGGTCGTGCACAAGAAGAATGCCCTCCGACCCTGCACCCTATAGGAGGATGGGAGAAGCTGAGGGCTCGTCAGCCTGAGTGGGATGCAATGTTGGGACTTTTACTCTGTTATGTTGGCAGCCGTGCTGCCATTCCAAGCCGGCTCATTCCGTTCCGATATCGTGTTTTCCTTGTCTGCATCTTGCTTTTCGTTTCGCCATCCTACCTATATCGTCGTATTAACCCTTCTTATTTTAACTGTGAGTATCATCACAATCCCCGTCATCCTATTTTTGAACTGAGTATCATCACAATCCCCCGTACCCATCAGTTTCTGTGTGTCGCCTACACAAATCTCGCGATGGAAGATCAACTTTCATCGTCAGTAAGAAACCGGAAACCTGCTATCGCAAGAGACAGGGCTCTAAGGAGTCAGGCACGAGAAATTATGTACAATGTGTGCCAGTATTTTACGAGGAAGAAGAAAGAGGATGACGCGAAATACAACGTTCGCGATGTGACTAGTGCAGCGACGGACGTCTCGGCGAGAACAGTCGGCAACATTATGAAGGAAGCTGGAAACCAAACAACATCAGATCGGGCGAGACCTTTGTTTGTTACGCCAACCAAGTCCACACCGCACAAGAAGGTCATCGATGCTGATGAATTCACCGATGCTGCTACACGAAACAAGATACGTGAATTCTACATTGTTTGGAAAGAGTGCCCTTCATTGAAAACACTTTGTGCGGAATTGGCGAGTGACGGAGTTCTCGAGTATGGTAGAAGTTACCTTCGGAAACGACTGGTTAGTAGCGGTTTCAAGTGGAAGAAATGTCAGTCCAGCCGAAAAAATTGAGGACGACTACCGTCAAAAAGATCACTTAGTCGAATCGGAGATCGATAGTTTCATCATTAATGTTGGGGGGCTTCTGATACTGATAGCAGTTCCGATGAGGATTCGGATTTTTCTGATTAGAAGTTTTACGTACCACAGTTAAATTATGTAAGTACTAAATAAATGAATAATAATATGTACTAAATAAATAAATAATAAAATAACATTTGTTTCCAATCTTTCCTTTTATACCTACCTACCTTCAACAAATTTTCCTTATTTACCTCATTGTACCTTTTCAAAAAAGTACTCCTAATTTTCAAGAAAACATTTCATAGAAAAATCCTATTACACACGAGTTTGTCTGTCAGCTCAAAGGAGTCACGCTCAAGGGTCCCATTTTACAAAAATCGGGAAAATGCTACGTTCATTCACTATGGTAGGTACCTATGGCTCTTACGACAGTATCATTTTTTATAACGAAAAAAGTCAAGTTTTTATGATGGTTCACACACTCAGCTGGAAAAAGGATTACAGGGGGAAGTGCTGCCACTGGACAGGGAAAAAACAAAAAACGGGGAATTCCGTGTTGAAAATGATTTCCACCTTCTCCGTCAGATGGCAGGGTCGGAGGGCATTATTCTAGTAAACGGACTATAGTTATGCGTGATACGGTGGACAGCGTACGGCGGACGGACATAGCATTTTGGTTTATTATTCTGTGAATAATACACCTAAGTAATCACTCAGCAAAAAATTTGTATAACACCCCCTCAAAATTTTTTTCTTTTCCGTTTCAAGGTACGTAGATTCCAAAAATGCAATGTCCGTCCGCCGTCCGCCGTATCACGTGTACAGGCTTCATTTTCGGTCTAAAAAAATTGTTCTTTCGCACACATGCTCCATTCGGGCCCTAGTTGTGTCCCGAAACTTTTCAGCCCGATCGGAATATACCCAGGGGTGTTATGAGTGAAAATGTGTATAAAAATAGGTACTTTTTGCGTTTTAGCAACATGTTGGTAACATGAGCTTTTAAGGTATCGTTTTTCATGTTTTTGGGGACGAGAAGACCGAATATGAAGTCGATTTTGACCAAAGAATAGAAAATTGAGGTTCTACCAGATGTTCAGCTCCCGAAATTGATTTTTTATGGTTTCAAAAACCTGGGAAATCGTTTGAAATCACCATCAATTTGTATAATAACACTAGAAAAAGTGCCAACAGGTGGATCAAGACGATTAAATGGTACTATCAATGATCAGAGATAATTTATTAAAAAAAAAAAAAAAAGGAGCGTACTTTATTCGAGTTTTGGGGGCCAAAATTGGTGGAAACCATCAGAGATAGCTATTTCAATTATTTTATATGAAGGAAACAATAAATAAACAGCCAACATCTCTGTAGGTAGGTATGTCCAATGGAATAATAAACCCATGTGACAAGGACTTTGCAGCGTTTTTTTTTAACTATCTCTGATCATCGGTAGTGCCATTTAATCGTCTTGATCCACGTGTTGACACTTTTTCCAGTGTTATTATACAAACTGATGGTGATTTCAGACGATTTCCCAGGTTTTTCACTCATAAAATCAATTTTGGGAGCTGAACATTTGGTAGAACTCAATTTTCCACTCTTTGGTCAAAATCGACTTCATATTCGGTCTCCTCGTCCCCAAATATATGGAAAACGATATCTCAGAAGCTCATGTTACCAACATGTTACTAAAACGCAAAAAGTACCTATTTTTACTCACATTTTCACTCATAACACCCCTGGGTATATTCCGATCGGGCTGAAAAGTTTCGAGACACAACTAGGGCCCAAATGGAGAATGTGTGCGAAAGAACGAATTTTTTAGACCGAAAATGAAGCCGGTACACGTGGTACGGCGAACGGCGGACGGCGTACGGCGGATGGACATTGCATTTTTGGAATCTACGCACCCTGAAACGGAAAAGAAAAAAGTTTGAGGGGGGTGATATAAAATTTTTTTGCTGAGCGTATGCATAGGTGTATTATTCACAGAATAATAAACCAAAAAAGGAGCGTACCGAATTCGGGTTTTGGGGGCCAAAATTGGTGGAAACCATCGTAGCTATTTCAACTATTTCACATGAAAGAAACAATAAATGAACAGCCAACATTTCTGTAGGTATGTCCAATAGAATAATAAACCCATGTGACAAGGACTCTGCAGCGTTTTTCAAATGGAATAATATCACAGAACAACAAGCTCGACTTCATACAGCCATCCGTCGTTATAATCAGGTGCTCCCTAGTGATGATATCTGGGCCGGATTTATACCGTTTGATTCACGATCATGTTGACGAACCTGTTCGGTGAAAACGAACGGCTGGTCGTAGAAAGCTGCACGTAGTCTTAAAAAATGCTATAGTTCAAGATCAATTTAAAAACGTAAAAAAACCATGCCCTTCTATTGAAAGTTTTCGTGCTACGGCGTTCTGAAAATTGCACCCCCTATTCTTCACCCCTTAGGGATGACTGACACTAACGCCGAGCTTCACGGACCAACTAGACCCCAAACGGGACCTACAAAGCAAATTTCATTAATTTCGGTTCATGGTGACTAAGAAAATTGTGAAGTACAAATGTATGATTGAATGGAATTCGGGCCGTAATCTTCTGGAGCACCCTTTAATTTTTTTAGAAAATTGCTTTTTATTCTTATTTTTCCCACCAATAAAAAGAGCTCGCCTTCACACAGCATTCCTACGTTTCCTTCTGTGCGATTTTCTTCATTATACTTGCCTGGCTTTTCCCCTTTATATATCTGATAGTTTTAGCGTGCCATTCGGGACCAATTTGGTAATCTAGAGCAGCCCCTCTAACTACTCGTGAATGACCCTGTCCTCTCCCTGTTGATTTGTTTACCCCCAGTAAACTTTTGGCCACTAATGCCATATAACTTTCTGCCAAGTTACTAGTGTCATTTGACTAATAGTGACTTTTCCAGTACCTACAGGGGCAAGTGCCACTTGTATTCTAGAAAGTAAAATAACATTTACCTCATCGAACGTCTTCCCGTTTCGGGGGTTTGAACAGTAATACTCTTTACATTGTCTATTATTCCAAAAATGTGATTTGGCCCATTACCTAAATCTCTCTTCAAATCTTCGACTAGACTGGCGGATTTCTAATTATGCACGACCGCACCTCTCGCACACGTTCGAGATATTTGTTATCGTCAGTCTTTGTCATTGATATTTCCATAGGCGTCAGTTGAGAATCTTCAACCTGATAATAGCGTTGTGACAGCATAATATATTATGGAGTACAATTTTGCCTGAAGCTTTTATTAATATTCCTTCATCTTGTGGCGAGTTTATTTACTTCATACGGTTTGGAATGGCTTATTATGGAAATTACAGTCGCAAAGCTTAGAGAATAGTAATTTAGTAATGAAACCATACAAGAAAACTAGATACCAGTCAGATGCTAAAAACCAACCTTGATACCCTGACAGGATTCAGTCAAAATTTGGCTGTACCCCGATTTGATCCAACAGCCGACTATTCTACCAAGCAAATCTTGTAGTTGAAGAAATAGATGTAGAAGGAAAAATACACTCTTAGATGTGAACTCAGTCCGCCTGCTAGCTCAAATCAACAGGAAAGGGAAGGCAACGTTGCAAGGTGGGCCCAGGTAGAGGATTAGAGGGTTAACAATAGGCACACAGATCCCCTTTTCAACCAATAAGAGCCAGATTTATGCGGATTTTTTGCTTGTAATACGCAGTGAACGTTCAACTGTTAGTTGTCAATGTATTATGGTTTTATAGAAATTGCCGTATGACTATGCATAAAGTCTTATGTAATGGTGGGCAGTTCTCGAGTCGTTTGTTTTTCCAGTGACGATGGGGTCGTTTCGGCTGAAGCCAAATCCCCTTCTTAACTGGTGATAATATCGCTAGTCCAGGACGGGGACTCCCGAGGGTCCACCGTCACTCCCCTCACACTCTGTCACATGGTAGCGCGTGGTTTGGTAGTATGTGCTGAGCAATTCACCATACACCATCCACTTCTTGAGGGCTTTCCAGAAGGATAAGCCCAAAGGTTTTGAGAAGGAGCCGATCTTGAAGTATATGCCCTACAGAGAATCTTTGTTGGAGCAATGCTTTTTTTCAATACGGCTGAACTAAGAGAAGTGCAACTTTAATCTAACAGCGACTTTAGACTAACAGAACTTCCAGGAGCGGTAGTCAATACGGTCCTCTGTTTTCAAGCGTGATTTAAAGTCATTTTCTCAGCCACTTCAGGAATTTGGATGTTTCGCTATTTTTATTTTAATTTTAAATCGCTAACAGAGGGGTAATGGATGGAAACTCCAGGAAAATTTGATTTTGGATTAATTGTGCTTCAGTGCTGGAGTACCGGTGGTAACCCTGGCAACCCGAAGAATCCGCTAGGTACTGTTTTAGTGCGGCCCAATACTACTATGCTAATACCTTACAGGCACATTGAGCTGATGACTTTTAATAACATGCTGTTCATGACGACGTGAATATACGACGAAAAATACGTGAAAATAAGTCTACTTTCGCAGAACCCTAAACAACGTAAACTGCACTTGTGCCAATCGCAAAGAAAAACAGTTGTTCTACGAACAAGTGGGCAAGCCGGCGAGAGTAAGACAACGAGAAAACAATGATGTTGAAATATCTACGACAATAAACAGCTGTTAACTTACTAAATGGACAACATGTTGACTGAAGGCGGTACAATGAATGTTGACAACCGCAAAAGCGGCCTGAATTTTGTTGTATTCTTCATTCAGCTAAAACAACCATTGCATCATTAAAACTAACATGAGATCCAACATTAACACAGAAAACAACTATTAATTTCCAGTGAATTAGTAGTACATGGACACGTCAATAACCGGCCAGAGGTTCAGTTACTCTCGGTCTCGCAAACGCTTATAACAAGGCTCATCATGTCACTCTTTATTGTTGATAGTACTCGTGGAAGGTGGATAGAGATGCCGGCATGGATCGGGTTCTGGTTGTATATGGATACTACGAGCCGATTATCTATAATACCGTTGTATAGTATAGTATAGTTATAGTACCGTAGTGAATGGCCGAGGGGGTAGGATCGCCAGAATAAATTCATCTCCATTCAGCGACGATATTTCATTCCTTCTCATCGATGATCTTTCTGGACTGGGGAACATAATCTAACAAGTAAATAATTTGAAAAGTGTATTACAGTAAGAATGGAGCCAATCGAGGTAGGGCCAGAATTTTTATTTTACAAATAGGTATATTAATTTAGGTTTTTGATTAGGAAAAAATTAGGTTACTTTTGGTATTCGAGTTTTATATTTTATAGCAATTTAGTTTCATATCTCGGTAAATGTTGGGAATAAATAATGCTTACAAAAATGAACCGTACGAAAAACTTCTATGAAATCTTAATGAATAGATAGGTACCTACCTAATTAGTCAGGTAATTAAACACAATATTAATTATAATTAATTTCATTACTATTAATCGCTATGATTTAGGTAGGTACCGATCACAATACACAACTATGAGTATAGTAATATATTCACAACAGTAAAACTAATAGGTACCTAACTCAATATTATATGAACCTAGGATTTTAGGTTCTCAAAAAAAATTTGGTTTTTCTGAGTCTCATCCATTTATTGAGAATCTCCAATGATACGAAACAAAAAAGTCTTCGGCCAAGTACTTTTGAATTTCGTAATAAGGAACAAAAAAGATAACATCTAGAAATTGAGGCCCTTAGACATCATTCATTATCATCAGTATGCTTCCACACTAGGTACCTAAGGTAGGGAAGCTTTGTACTATTTGTGCAAGAGTGTAAAACAATCTATCCTCCAACATTAAAAGTTCCACTCCAATTGTACGTTTCAGACATCAAGGAACATATCTGGTTCCCTGTCTGTCTGTGGTCAATTCCTTGTCCCAGGCAAAACTATACGAATACGCATAATGAGTTGAAATACGGAGGGTAGGAGCGGGTTTGGCCACAGATGGTCCCATCAAATTCATTAAAGAAGTACTTTAACTTTCGCCAGCACATGCGCAAACGTGAAATCCTTGTAAAGATTGTAACTACCCTAGAAATTGTCGAGAAGAGCTGACAGATGGAGGGTAGATGCAGAATGGTACCCTGATGGTCCCATATCGATTTCATAAAATTCGGACAACATTCGGATGCACAGATGCAAACACAAAATGTTTGCCAATTCCTTATAACACCCATAACTACTTCAAAAAATATATAAAGAAAATAGTAGTAGTGATTTGAAATTTGAGGGATGGTGGTGGTTGGGCCACAGATATTCGCGTAATAAAATCATTGATAAAGTGCAGTAACTTTTGTCTGCGCAGGCGCCAGCGTGAAATCCTTCTAGAGACCACAACTACCCGAGAAATTTCGTAATGTGCTGAGATTTGGTGGGAGACGGGGGTTAGGTGTTGGATGTTGTCACAGGCAAAACTCCAGAACTACTAGACCAATTTTAGTGAAATTTCCAGGGATTGTGCCTGTAGGCCCTCAGACGGCCCCTTATCACTTTCATTGCCGACGGACCAGTGGTAGCTCGACAATAGAGATAATCAAAAATTGATTAGTATCTTTTACATGTTACAATAAGTGAGGAAGCTATACTGCCCATCCAACTTGACAGACGTTTTATTTTTATATAGGTAGTCGTTAAATGACAAGGGTATACGATGGAATGGAATGAAATTACTGATTATTAGTGTTACTTCAAATCCTGAAAGGCAGAGTGTGGGGAAATCGTGCAAGCTATTGTAGAGTAGCTTGGAGATAGATGTTGTCTTTACGGAGTTTAACTGGTAGTATGTGGGTCCAGTGAATGGTCGCGAGTTTCTCGGAAATTTGCAACATGAATATAGGTAGGTACCTATTGAGAAAATTGAAATAGCATAAATCCTTCACGGATAAATCTGTGTCATGGATAGGGTTTGTAAATTTATTTTTCTTTTCTTTCAACCACTCACGCCAACAGACAGATAATACCCCTTGTAATAATGCTATTATAACTGTGCATCCTGTAAAACTTGAATTATTCATTAAAGCACTTTTTCTTCTTATTCTTCATGTCACTCAAGAAATTCTGTTCATTTTTAGTAACTTTAAAACATAAAGTTATATAGGTATCTACAAAGTTATTGGTATAATATGGGTTTGATGCAGTGGCTGCTCCTAGCTCTGACCAGAGGCGTTGCACAAAGGGAATGTTGGGTGTGTTACTGTGTTGTCCGTCAAGCAGTTGTAGAAACAATTTGTACCAGAGCTGCTAATGCGAAAAGTATTTATTTTATTAAGGTGTAGCTGAATGTGTGTGGGTGTAACCATATAAGACTATAAAATGGTAACTAATATTATTTGTAACTAAAATGGTACCTACATAGGTAGGTACATATAACTAAATTGGTAGATAACTGAAATGGTAATCAAAATTATTCCACGGACTACATAAAAATCTATAATAAAAATTACGTATAAATGTAAGAACATAAAGTAAATGTAAACAAACAAAGGAAGAGTCGTGCTTCTTTATTCTGACAGAGAAATGGGCTAAATCTACAATTATCGTCCATCACCCATGCATCGTTACGACCGTTTGAGCATAAGCATGTGAAACAGTTAACTTGCCACTTACTGGGCATCCACACAGCCACTCCGTTTCGGTCATCATTATTTTACTTCCGATCGCGGCAGTCCTTCTTTTTTTGACAGTTTGTTTGAGTTCGCACCTATATTACTGAGTGTTTTTTTTTTTTTTTCATGCCAATATGAGTCCCTGATTTCCAAAAGCCATTAATTCCATTTTTTGAAAAAATTGAGTTAGGGGTATCGTAGGATTCAGAATGGAAATCCTGGCACAGTTTTAAGAGTGACGCAGTTTTAAGAGTCTAAACCCTTTAAAAAAACCCAGAATCAGAAAAGAAAGGTTGATAATTTTCCAAAACTCGTTAAATACTGAGCTCCTCCTGGCGCAAAAGTTGCAAAACCCGTTATTTTGTCCACCGACGGCGGTTTTCTCAATTTCTCTTGGAATGAATTAACGGCCTTTGGAAACTGACAACTCATATAATATATATGGATTATTTATCCACCGCCGTTGGGCAATTTTGAAAACAATACGATAAAGGTAAATTTGGATTTGCTTTATCTGGGGGCCTATTCACTAAGCAAAAGAGATATGTATCTCTTTTCTGTCCGAGTATCTCTTTTGATAAATTTATTTTTATAGTATTCATGAGAGGGTTATTCAGTAATTTCTAAAAGAGCTATACGACGGCCGTCTTGGTATTTTCTGTCTCTTTCAAAAGTGATATATAATTAAGCATCTTTCCTTGAAAGAGATAGTCTTTCTTTCTCATTTCTCGTTTGTTAGATAGCAATATCGTGTATCATCCTCCGTCCATCCACTACCACATCGGACATTTTGATCGTTCATTTCGAGCGTGTATCTTTTTTCATCTCATAAAGGTAAGTGGATTGTTCATTAAAAAATATAAACATGGGAGCTATTCAGTTAAATAGATGAACCAGGGAGACAGTCTCCCAAGGGAGACTATCTCTCCCAGGTGATTTTCAAAAGAGATAATCTCTTTTCGCTATGTCTTTTAGTGAACAGGCCCCCAGGTAGGTATCTCGGTAACTTATTGAGCCATTGACAGGAACTCGAAGATGAAAAATGAGCGGCAAAAAACAAGCATCTTCTAAAAAAAATTTGATAAATAAATGATAAACACAGACATGCAGCGTTTGAGCGGAGCTTAAGGAACTAAAAATGCTACTACTACTGCTACTAATCAACTAATGCTCCCGCTCCAGCCATCCTCTCTTAGGAGAATTCGGCAGGACTGTTCTATGGTCGGCAGTCGGCTAGCCCTATTGTAGTATCCATGGTATCACTCTTATCTCTTATCACATCTCAGTCTTGAGCTCTTGAGTCTTCCTAATTTGTTTACCGGCTAGATTTGGTTGGTTCAAAATTGTATACAACTATTTATGATAGCTATTAGATACATGGGAGTTTTCCTCCACTAAGAAGGGCACGCAAGAATCAAAGGTAAGCAAAATGTGTTAATGTTGAAACCAATCTAGTGGTGCCCATAGCGAAGTGTCATTTCCATGCCTGCGATAGGCGGCGAAAAAGTGTCTGGTGTAATAGGAAATGCAGTGCAACTGCAAATACTTAGTCAGTGCCTTTGGTTAGATCACCTTGCTAAGTACTTGATTAGCAAACTCATGGCTGTTTTTTCTGAACTTGCCTGTTAAATTTATAAAGAACACAGCAGCAAAAAAACCAAGCTAAGCAAAACGCTAAGTGCAGCAAAAAGACGAAGCATTTTTATAAGCAGTTATATAAAATACGTTAAAAAGGGGTGATGCTTACCGAGTCGAAGGCCTTGAAGTTGTTAGGAGGTATAATGAGTAGTACCCCATGACTTCTGTTAATATTACTTTCCCATTTTCAAATGAAAGTATGTTCCATTCTTAGAATTTTGAGACCAACGGCACTCTCCTGTGGTGAATAGTTCTTTTTGTATGAGCTTTCAGAAGTTCGGCAACGAGTGACGTCATTGCACCTCTCCCGCCTGGGCGGGCCCTTACCCATTGTGAGGTAGGTAGGTAGCGCTGGAATCATTGAAAGATCATAGAAAAAGCACTGTTCATTCTAGGAGAGTGCAGTTGGTCTCACAATTTTCAGAATGGAACCTACTTTCATTAAAAAAATATAAACAGAAGTCATGGGTACTCTTCATTGTCCACTTTGGATGGTTGTGGAATCCACTTTCCTTAGCTGTTCATTCTAGTTGAACTAAATAACTTATTGTGAAGTGTTGTCTGGACTGAGCGTATTACACGAAGACCACAACAGGGCCCATGGGTAAATTGCATAAAGTGTGGGTGTGAGACAAGCCTTTCTAGTTACTCATTAGTCTCTTCTACATCTTGAGAAATGTTATTATTGTAAGTATACCTATATCCAAAATAGGGCTGCCATCCGTCCGTATTTTTGACGTGTCAGAACAGAAGCGTCCGTATTTTTGATGTGCTTGAACAACGTCGATTTTTCATGAAAGAAAGAAAAAAAATTATTTTACCTAGGTACTTTCTTACTTATCTATTTTATTTTTCGTTTATTTATTTCTTGGGGAGCAGATCGCGCATCGAGCGTATCCTCCTCCAAGAACACCTAGAAATCCCCGCCAATGACTCGCAATGTGAAACTAGTCATTCAGAGAATTCGTAACAGTTGCAATACCTAGATAAATTAATAAGTTAGACCCCCCCCAATCATTCATCCTGCATTCTTGTTAAACGCCTGGAACCTCTTGCCGATCGCCTCACTGGGTGTTATCAGTGCGGATTCCGAAACAAGGAGTTTTGCTAGGTACGAATTTCTGTTTACTGTCTTCTATTTCTTCTTCATTTGCCTCTACAGCCCAAAATGGGCCTTGACCTCCCGAAAAATTTTCCTCCATTAAAATCGATCCTCGGCAGCCTCTCAACAGTTACGCACAATCATAGTCCCGACATCATCTTTCACATCGTTCATCCATCTCCTAATGGCCTTCCTCTTCTCCGGGTGCTGTCCATCCGCTGCTCCAATATTCTTTTAGGCATTCTATTTTCTGGCATTCTCTGGGCATGGCCAATCCAACGTAGTCTGTGTGCCTTAACGAATCTTGCGGTATTTCCCCCTTCAAGCAGCCTGTCTAGCTCTTCATTATTTCTAACTGTCCATACTCCCCGCCAAAAACTTGGCACCAAAGATTCTTCTGAGAATTTTCCGTTTGAATACACCCAGCGCATTCTCATCTTTGGCTGACAGTGTCCATGCTTTGCAGCCATCAGTGACTGTCAGACGTTTAAGGGAAAAATAATGTTTGAGTTTGGTATTTCTGGACAATAACTTGGACCTGAAGAGCTTGAAGCAGCATAGTAGGCTTTCCCCCCTGCAACTGTACGCTTATGAATTTCATCAGCAACTTCATTATCTTTATTCAAGAGCGTACCTAGATATTTGAATTTGTTTACGATTTCATAAGTCGTGTTGTTGACAGAAACGTCTGCTGTGATTTTGAGTTGAGGGATCCTGAGCTGTGGTTTCATATGTTTGGTTTTGGAGGAGCTAATCTCCAAACCAAGTTTCTTTGTCCCTAGTTCTAACTGAGCAAGTTACTCTTCCATGGCATTCAAGCTCCTTGACAATTAGCACAACATAAGCCACCCGGGTCAGCATCATGGATCGCACTGTGCAATGCGAGAGCCTGAACTAGATCTTTTGGTCGGCCAAGAGAGCCAATCAAATTCCTGTACGTAGTCTATGAACCACATCTGTAGGTCAACGCCATACTCAATTTCTCAAGGATTTGAGGGACTGTAAATATTTGATCCATGGTACTCCTATTAGTGTGGAAACTTACTGGATGAATACCAAACAGGGTTCCTCACCCTCGTTGGTATTCATCCAGAAAGTTTTGAGAAGCCCGCTGAGTCACCTAAGGATTATACCAGAGAGCAGCTTGTACGCAACATTCGGCAGAGTGATTTCGCAGTAGTTGTTGCAGTCGAGCTTATCACCTTTCTTGAAGATTGGAACTATCAGGCCCGACTTCCACTCCTCCGGCATACTCTCTTCTTTCCAAAACAGGCACATTAGCACATGGAACTTCTCCATAACAGGCCCACCATTACGCTTCAGCAGCTCAGCTGTAATTAAATCCTCTACAGGGGCTGTGTTGTTTTTCATGGCGTTAATGACTCCCCTCACTTCTTCAATCGTTGGTTCCGGTATTAGAGGGTTCGTTGATGAGGTGTTGGGATCATATACGAATACGACTAAATTGTATAAACATGAAAATTTATCAATTGTTCGTGTTCCAGGTGTTTCATACTACCAGCTGGAGGATGCACAAAGTTTTGCAAGGATGCCATTAATACAGTCTAGAAAGTTTTGAATTCACTCCTGAAGTCGATTGTTCAGTTTAAAAAGAAGAACATGAACCATATGTATCGTGCTTTGAGGTCTTCTCAGCAATGGGACATCTCTACAACTTCACTTTTGAGAATGTCATTACTCTGTATACACCGGAATTACTGTTACTCCAAGGAAATTGTGGGTGAGTCTCAATGTAGAGTTGTCAATAAAAATACTAGTTGATTAAGAAAATATTTTTATATATATATCCTCGTTTTTATGTGCCATATTTTGAATTACTCTTTGGGGATGATTTGCACACATATGACTGGAGGGAAATGTTATATTATTATACTGAAAAAGGTGCCGGCGGTGTGTACCTATTAACTGCAGGCGAACCGTGGTATTTTTTTTTTTAATTTCTTGCGTGTGATTTCATGTCGTCAATACTGGTGTTAGGATCTGGCGTTACTGATATAGTGGTTGAAATCAATTTTTTTCTGTTGTTGAACGTTGTAATTGATGAGGTAAAACTAGCTGCTCATACAGCGTAGTTTCCCTCTTTCTACTCATAAAGGTAGGGAAGCAGTGTGACAGCTGTCCCAGGAGATACATTGGTTTATTATGCAGTGCTTCCTGAAGTTGACGATTCATTTTCGCGAACTGACGGCCCCATTAGCTGGGTGTCAAAAACATTGGGGAAGAGCCCGGATCCAATATAAAATAGGACTGGATTCCCATATACTGTTACACTCCTCCCCTTAAAAACATACTTATTTGAAGATTAAGTAGTGAAATTAATTAACTTCACAGTGCTAAAAGTAGAACGGAGTTCTGATTCAGGAATGGTTCACCTGAAAAACAACAAAGCATATAGCTTTCATTGTAATGGTACCACTGCAAATTATTTACTGGTGGAGAACCTAGCTGCTTATAAATATTACTTGGAGGACTTGGAAATAAAATGAAAAACGAGGAAAGGTGTTGTCAGAGGTTCTGGTTCAGGAAATTTCATCTGAACAACCTCCAGGTTACACACACTTACATCATAAGATGGAACAACTGGGCTTGTGTAATATAGATTTTTAAAGAGATTTTAAATTGGCATTTTTCGCCTTTAAATTTGGGAACTTTTGCCCTTGGAAGAAGAAGAAATATATGTCATGCCAGTTGGCTGTTTACTCTATAAAATTAATCGTAACAATGTTCCCCATTACTTGTCCGAGCTGTTCAAACGCTCACAGTCAGAACCGAGCTGTTTGACATCCCTCCTCATTCTACTCGGTTTATGAGTCCGTCTGTCAGGGTTGGTGGTGCAAGGTTGTGGTCTTCCCTCCCGTCTTCTTGCAGGTCTTCCACCTCGGTTTCCGCCTTCCGGTCCCTTCTTACCAGGCATATTATGAATGAGGAGTATATCTTCTCATAATTTACATAGAGATTAAGTTATCCAGCACTCTCCCTTCAGCAGCCCGTCATCGTTTGTCTTTTTTGTGTTTCTTGTATTATGTATTAGCCCCTTTTGGTTTATTATTCTGTGAATAATACACCTATGTATAAATTTTTATAACACCCCCTCAAACTTTTTTCTTTTCCGTTTCAAGGTGCGTCACATGGGTTTATTATTCTATTGGACATACCCACAGAAATGTTGGCTGTTTATTTATTGTTTGTTTCATATAAAATAATTGAAATAGCTATTTCTGGTGGTTTCCACCAATTTTGGCACCCAAAACGCGAATTAGGTAGGTACGCTCCTTTTTTTTTCAAATTATCTTTGATCATTGATAGCACCATTTAATCGTCTTGATCCATCTGGACACTTTTTCTAGTGTTATTCTACAAATTGATGGTGATTTCAGACGATTTCCCAGGTTTTTGACTCATAAAAAATCAATTTCGGGAGCTGAACATGTGGTAGAACCTCAATTTTCCACTCTTTGGTCAAAATCGACTTCATATTCGGTCTCCTCGTCCGCAAAAACATGAAAAACGATACCTCAAAAGTTCATTTTACTAACATGTTACTAAAACACAAAAAGTACCTATTTTTATACACATTTTCACTCATAACACCCCTGGGTATATTCCGATCGGGCTGAAAAGTTTCGGGACACAACTAGGGCCCAAATGGAGCATGTGTGCGAAAGAGCGAATTTTTTAGACTGAAAATGAAGCCTGTACACGTGATACGACGGACGGAGTACGGCGGACGGACATTGCATTTTTGGAATCTACGCACCTTGAAACGGAAAAGAAAAAATTTTGAGGGGGTGTTATAAAAATTTTTTGCTGAGCGAATACATAGGTGTATTATTCACAGAATAATAAACCAAAATGCAATGTCCGTCCGCCGTCCGCCGCATCACGTGTACAGGCTTCATTTTTTGTCTAAAAATGTCGTTCTTTCGCACACATGCTCCATTTGGGCGCTAGTTGTGTCCCGAAACTTTTCAGCCCGATCGGAATACACCCAGGGGTGTTATGAGTGAAAATGTGTGTAAAAATAGGTACTTTTTGCGTTTTAGCAACATGTCAATAACATGAGCTTCTGAGATATCGTTTTCCAATGCTTCGAGGAATAGATCAGTCGTTCTTGCGAACCGACCACCCCATTAACCGCGTCAAAAACTTCCGGAAAAAGCCCAGATCCAGTACAAAGTTGGACGGGATTTCCATATGTCGCCACAAGTTTTTCCTTTCAGACTTGATAACTCAGACTTGAAGGCGAATAGAGTTACGGCCAAACGAGCCTTACCAAAGTTTGACTGTAGTAATATAGTTGTCGTGATCCTCCCAGAACATCACTATTGTATCTCTTGTATATTACGATTGTGCAAATAATACGTGACCACACTCAGGGATACCTGCAGCTCCCCCACCAGTCCTCAATGGTAGTTGATGGACTGGGGGAGAGTGGACAGGTGAATATAAAAACCTTTTAACCTTTTAGACGCTAGATCCAGCAACCTTCTCTTCCATCACTCTCACTCACCTCACCTCACCTTACCACTACCTCTCTCTCAACCTAGCCACCACAATAGTGTTGAAGGTTACTGTGTTCCTTGTGATTGACATTTCAATCTCCCCACCTTCTCAAGTCTGTTGGTCTAAGGTTGCCTGGGGTCAGATTGTAGGACCCAATATACCTGTAGGTTCTGCTGGTATAGTCATCTGAGGGTCTTGTAGGGATAATATCGATCTCCTAACATGACAACTTTGTCTTTTACAATATGTTATTCAGAAACCGTAAAGTAGACAGCCATTCAAGGGGCGTTGTGGACGTGATCAGCTGTTCCGTAATGAGGATCAGAATCCGTTCTGGTCATTAGGCTCTTGGTTACTCATTGCCTCACCCCCTTGAGTGGATGCGGGTTCGCCTGACAGCTACATGGGTCATACTTGGATATGTCACGGTGGTCAGTTCACCACTGTACATCCCTTTTAGTGGTTTTATTCCAATTAATGGTGATTTTATTAATGGTGATGTAAGCCATTTGCACCGACTTTTAGCAATTTTTTACACCAAAAATTTAAATTTGACACACTTTGGTTTTAAAAAATCTGAATCCTGCATCGACCTTTGAAAGACAGCCCATGGTGCAGCAGGTACTGCAACGTTTATTACGATAGGGGGCATTGACTTCTGTAATCAATGCCAGTAGAGCTGCTCCCCCCCCCCCTCCAAAGATCATAGAGAGGATGAAGAGGAGGGATCTTGCTGAGAGCGAGAGTTAGAACCCCCTTGAGGCGGGGGAGAGTTTAATGACCAAAACAATGTTGGGAATCTGCTGATGTTTGCCTGAGATTGAGTGAGGTTTGTAGATGCAATGCCTGTAGCTTCTAAATCAAGTGCTATTTCGATGGCGCAGTTGAAATTCTCTCTCTTATGTCATCCTCACTCCATGACATAGTTGTTACGTAGATGAGGTGTAATCCGGTGGGCGACTTTCGAATTTGCAGTACCTTGCACTTCTTTCAGGCCTGCAGCAAACATCACGATGTTATCAGGAGGCTCTCAGAAGGTCAGTTGAATCTTGATTGCTTCACTAAACTTGTTGCAGGGTTTAATATAATAACTGCATAACAGCTCAACAAACATTTACAAGTCTACATTTTCTACATCTGCTGGGTAAGCCACCGATTTAGAACTGGGCCCATGTAAACTTAGAGACATTCTGCATGATTAGCAGCAGGGACATTACAAAGTTTTCCGGTTCCCGATATTCTGGAAAGGAAAAAAGAATAGTGGGAATGGGGGTTTGAGTTCCAGCTTGTAGCGCAGCCAGCTGAGACACAAGCTCCGTTAGCACTGTGGTGTTCCCATGGGTGAAGAAGTACAAGGGTCTGTGGAATTTACAGGAACCACGGGTTTCCCATGGTATTCTCAGAATAATGAAAGGAGTTGGTTACTGAAAACATCGCCACCTTTTATGAATGATCACTCAAATAAGTAATGGAACTCCATTTCATCACTTTTAATTATGAAAATTACGAGAAAATTGAACAGCGAGAAAAAACCAGCTACCAGTTCAAGTCTAACTAGTAATTTATTGACACAAACAGAATGGGGTATGTGCATGGGTTGCAAAAGCGGTTTATATAATGTTTTAATGGAACTAGAGTCCATTCTGAGAACTTTGACACCACCTGCACCTTCCTACAATTGGTAGTTCTTTTTCTATGATTTTTCAAAGTTTCAACCAATTCTGAAATCACAGTGGGCAGGACCCCCTGCAGGTTGGTATCGAAATTCTCAGGATGGACTCTACTTACATTTAAAAAATAAAAGCAGTACTTGCACGTTAGGGTGGTCCTTATATGGTACCCCCCCCCCCCCCCATTTTCTTATGGGCTACCACCTAATTTCGTTCTATTATCGTGTATTTTTTTCAATTTTTTCGAGTGATATCTAGAGGTTGCGCCTGATTGGCAAGAAGGCATGAGAGAACCTTGGCTAGACAGTTTATGAAAGACAATCCTCAGTAGTTTGGTGCTTCAGTCAGGTCTCTCTTCTTAGAGGAAAGATGATCGCATCTTTGAATGTTTGAGGAACTTGCCCCTTGCTGACGGTGAGGTTGAAAAAGTAGAGCAGCATTTCCTGGAACTCAGTACAAGAGTACTTAAAGAACTCAAATGGGACGCCATCACGGCCCGGAGCCTTGTTTTCCTTCACGCCAAATGATTTCAGAGGCCTCTGAAGCTCTGAGATCGTAAACGGGGCATCCAACGTATCTTTCACAAAATTCGGCTCCACAAAAAACAGTAAGCCACCCGAAACGACAGGATTAAGGAGATAGCAGAAATGTCACATCCAGTCCAAAGCCGAAATGACTGCTGCAGGAGCCGGTGACATTCTTCTGAAGACCCACACAGACTGCCAGAACTGTCTGCTATCTTTAACCTATCTAAACCTTGGAGAACCAAGTTCTTGTATACTTGATTAGCATGTACATACGTATTCCTTACATCGTCTGAGCCCGTATCTCTATGTAGATGAAGTAAAACACATAGAGCTTCTCCTTGCCCTCGCACAATCCCAGTCATACCATGGATTCCTCTTCACTAGTGGCCTACCTGTGCCTGCGTGAGCCAGATCTCTGATGCTTTGCACTATAGAATTCACCCAACAATTTACTTCGCCGTCGGACTGCCGAACTATTTTTGGGACCGCCTCTCTTAATTTTTCATTATATTTGTCCAGGCGCCTTGGATCCCACGATAACCTTGGGAGCAGTGGCATCACCTGATCCGACGTGTGCAAGGGGACACTGAATGTGACCGGCATGTGGTCGGAGAAAATCTCTTCGAGAACCAAAAAATCAGATATGCATGGTAGTATCTCCAGCGAAGCACAAACCAAATCACAGACTGACGTACCTTGATGTGAGACAAACGTGAAATCACCCTGAGGATCCCCTGGAGATCAGCCATTGAGAGCACCAAACCTGTATCCGACCATGTTTCCAACATCCTCCTCCCTCGAGAACTCAGCACTACATCCCTAGAGCTGCTAAAAAGACTGAAATTGCCCATGTCAACGTCGGGGGTATCAGAAATTTCCTGTTCCAAGCCAGTCCTAACGTTAAAATCTCCTGCAATATGAAATGTTGCTCAACATGATCGGAGAGAAAGCTGACAAGTTAAAAAATCGGTAAAAAAATCAGATTCCCAGTTGTTGCAGTTCAGATAAATCGGCACCACATCAATCGGAGTCACCCACTGAAAATCTAACAGCCACAGTTCCATCAATATCAGTAATCTTTACCTCTCCAAGACCTTTTCTAACTGCTACCATAATACCACCACTTGATCTTCCAAAACCTTTCTGCACAGATCCACTTTACATTAAAATCAGGACAATAATCACGATAATCGGATACAACAGATTCCCCTACATGCATCTCAACTAGAAATATAATGTGATACTGTTTAACAGTGTTAAGAAAATAAATGTCACTTTTTTAATTCTTCAACCCAGCAATATTGTATACAACAAAATTGTGTATGTATACAAAATTGCGTATACAATGGGACCACTGAATGCGTTCAATTCAGTGGTCCCATGTTCAAGATTCTCCCTCCGACAGACTTCATTATCTTAGGAACTCATAACTTCTGCAATACTCCCCTCTGCCTGAGCAACTTCATGTTGTCAGATCAACGCCTGCTATGTTCTTCATGTTTAGAGTACCATCCTGAGAGCTGAGACCAACTTCATCACCCCAAAAGAAGGACTTGTTTTGAACCATAAGTTATCAGTTCTTAGCTGACAACTTACTCCCGGAGCCGACTTTCGCAGTTCGGCGTGAATTCGAAGCAGTTTCGAGCATCTAATCCGCAAGAAATAAGGAAAATCCGGCAAAATGCCATTCAATGCCGACGCTTTTCGATCACAGTCCATTTATCTTGTCCCGTCAGTAGTAATACTACCCCACTTGCATTCTTCTTGACATTGATCGGCCAAACAGATTCAATTTCAATTTTACCAGGTATACGAAGAATCTCCGTAAAAATCTTATGGACAACATCTTCCTTCTGAAGACGTATACCTCGTAAAACAAGGTTATTGTTCCTAGA
Organism: Leptopterna dolabrata; assembly: GCA_954871275.1. Taxonomy (NCBI): domain Eukaryota; kingdom Metazoa; phylum Arthropoda; class Insecta; order Hemiptera; family Miridae; genus Leptopterna; species Leptopterna dolabrata. The sequence goes on along the minus strand of OX940974.1, from coordinate 70,946,896 downwards.
GTTTAACTCGAAGAACTCAATTCGACGATCTCTTTGTTCAGCTGAAGCTTTTAAAGCAGCAACTTCAGTTCTAAGGTATTTATTCTCATTCCTTAACGCTTGTAAATTCGTATTCAAAGTCTGGAAGTATTTTTTGTGGGCAGCACATCTATCTTTTCGTCCAATCTCTTTATGAAGAGAGAGGGAATTTATTAAGAGATTGGACGAAAAGATAGATGTGCTGCCCACAAAAAAATACTTCCAGACTTTAAATACGAATTTACAAGCGTTAAGGAATGTGAATAAACACCTTAGAATTCCCACAGTTTCTCATTCTCGTGTCTGAGTTTTGAATCGCTATGCGGAGGAGGCGTTCTTGGAGTATATTGCGCCTTTCCAAGTATTTCCCAATATTCTGTTGCATTAAGTTAGTAACAAAGTCGTATGAATGATTTTGTTGTGCAAGAGAACACATTGACAGAATGTCAGTCTGGTTTTCGGAAGGGATATTCAACTGTCGATTCAATCTACGTTCTCACTGGCTTGGTTGATCTGACATTCATGTGGCCAAGTGGTAAACTGTACACTTTTTTTGTAGACGAGAGCTGCATTCGACAGGGTCAATAGAGAGCCCCTCTTTTGCAAGTTTTTTAGCACTGGTGTGTCGTCGAAGTTCGTTGCTATCCTGCATAGCTTACATGACAATATAACGTTGGCTTTCTGGAGCAAGGATGGAGTCACGGTCTCGTTCCCAGTGGGAAGCGGCGTAAGACAGGGCTGTTCCCTGAGTCCCCTTCTGTTTGCTCTATTTGTTAGTGGTCTGCCCAGTGAGCTAGAGCATGGCATCAAAATAGGTGAAACAGTCATCAAGGTATTGCTGTATGCAGATCACCTGGTGGTTTTGGCGGACTATCCAAATGAACTCCAGGAAAACATTGATGCTCTTAGAGCTTAAGGTGACCGTTGGGGACTTGAGGCAAACCTGGAAAAGTCGAAGATTATTGTTTTCCAAGGGGGGTAGATGAAGAGCGACGGAGAAGTGGCGCTATGGAGTGAAGATTTGATAATTGTGAAAGGTTATAAGTACCTGGGCGTCACTGTTACACCAAGGCTGTCGTTCACTGGTCATCTTAAAGCTAAAGCTGCTTCGGCTAAGACGGCCATGAATTGTATTTGGGGTAAAGCACTCGCCAATCCGGACATTCCAATTTTGGCAAAAATGGAGATTTTCAATGCCATTATGAGGGCCATACTGTGCTATGCAGCCCAGGTGTGGGGAAACAGAGATTCCGACTCGGTGGAGGGTGTGCGCAGCTTCTATTTGTGAAGAACATACATATTACACTTGCCTTCTTACACTCCTAACTACATAGTCTATCTGGAGACGGAGTTGGACATGCTGTCTGCATTCACCCTGATAATGCACTTGGATTATATGTTGAGAGTGATCAAGATGACGGAATCCGGCCTTCCAAGAATTCTGGCTTCCGAAATGATTAGGAATTGCGTGGGTTTTGCTAAGCAGTACGCTACTCTCTGCAGCTTCGACCTCCCGAATAATCTAACATCTCTTGACCACGGAGTCCTCAAATCAGACATGGATCGGCTGGTCGTGGTGTTCAGGGCTGACAGGAGATCGTCGTTTCAGAGGAGTGGAGGTGTGTGGGTCTTTCACCCTTTATCGGGGCTGGATCCTAGAATCAGATGTGCCAGTCTGGTCAGGAATAGCGGAGTGCCATTACATGTTGCGAGGTGGGCATTCAAAATCCGCGTATAGCCTTTGAACCTAATGAACCATATGAAAATGACCATTCAGATGAATGGTCGCTGTGCAATCTCCACGAGAGAGAGGATGTATCCCATATTTTCTGCTGCTACCCAGTGCTGTCTGAATTTCGTGTCATTGCCTTTGGACGCCACTCCTTGTCACGCGATGAAGCAATCTCGATTCTAATGGCCAGGATTGGAATAAACTGGAGCTGTTTTGTCGAAAAGCCTTTCTTGTCAGTGAATTTAATTTTTGATTGTATTGTTAGACTTGCATAAAAGAGTAAAATTCCACAAGAGGCCACATAGCATTGTAATTGATGCCTGAAAAGTTTTTACTTTTTATTTTTGATTTATTCTTTCTAAAAAAAGACATTAACTTCGGCAGACGGATTTCCATGCCGTAATGTTTTATTATGCTGTTTGAGTAATAATTTCGAGTAATCTTCTTCTTCTAGAGTTGTGCGTGTCAGTTAAAAATTTTTTTTTTCGAAAAATCTGTGATCTCTCAATCCTTTTTGCAGCTGAGGTTTTCTTTGCAGTAAATTTTTACAACAGGGATGTTTTTGGGGACTCCTTTTTACTAGCACTGTGAGGCAACTGAATACTTTTCCATTTGCTGTATTTTTGCCGAACGTCAGTGACATTTGTGGGTGACTATCTATATATATGTATCTGTGTGCACATACCCCATATAGTAATGAGAATAAGCTGCATGGAGGATGTTACCTTCTCCCCCCTCCCATGAGCGTGACACCACATGACCGAAATATCATATTTTGTTTTCAGAACCTCCTCTATCCCAAGGACAGGATATACTCCTGCAAAACATGAGATGTGCTACTGATGTGTCTGATGTTCTGTATGCCATCAAATTACATCACTCTATAATGAATAACAAGCACCTAATGCAAGCTTTTCGTAGTATATTTACTCTTCAAAAATCATATTGGTATAGTTTTTTTTAAATTCCATTGACGTAATATTTGAATACAGTAGACTCTTGATAAGTCGAACGCCGATAAGTCAAACTTGTAGATTTTCTCCTCAATGAGCCAAACACATTTGATGGTGTAACAACTTCGAGAACTCAACTCCCGGAAGGCGCCTTTTGGTGGGATCTCACCTCTGTGAGTCGAACTCCTGAGCGTCACCACCTCTATGAGTCAAGCAATCTGGTGATTGATTATTACTGAGTTCACATTGAATATTGTTTTGTAGTTGTGAAGAAATTTGGCTCCAAAATTTTTTTATCAGTGGTGGAAAATCATATCATCCACTGCAGATGGTAAGTCAGTAAATGGGTACTGCCAGAAATAGCCACTTATTCCATTGAGGCAGAGGTAACAAAGTCATTTTCAAGTATGTATGTAGGTATAGAATTTTGTTTTTTGCCTGATTATTCTATAGATAACTCGAACTTTTTCATCATATGTCGAGCAATAGATAAGTCGAACACCCACCTGGTTAACTCGAATGTCTAGTGAGTTGAACTATAGAAAGGTCCTTCGGAGTTCGACTTATCGAGAGTCCGCTGTATATCAATATCACCAAAAATTTATGTATAGTAGTTTCACTATTTTGCATTTCCTTTTTCAGCTCAAACATGTCTAATAATGAAGTAATAAGCAGTATAGGATTCCGAGTTCTCTGTGAAACATTGAAGAGTAATGTGAGAACCCTTGATAGTGGTGAAGTGTTGGATGCAATAAAAACTTTATCTTACCTCGGTGTTTCATCCAACTCCAAATTAATTCAAATCCTCCTCCATGTAATCACTAAGGAAATCAATAGTCTATCTCTTCAACAGCTTTTATTCTTCGACTTTCTATTGAAGGATTTTTCTTCCAGTCCGACTGTGGAAGCCTTACGAATTGCTTTGCCTATTGTAGTTGAGAGTAATGTAAAACTCAAAGTTAACAGAGATAATGTAACTCAACTGAGTGACTTGTTGCACTATGCATCAAAAAAGGACTTGTCTGACTCAACAATCAATTTCCTGATTGATTCGCTCTTCAAAAAGAGGAGAGTAATTGATTTTAAGTCAAGCAAAAGCATTATAAAATCACTGTGTGATGTTAAAACACATAGATCTCACCAAGCTCTCCTCCATGCCACAATCGAGGTGCTAATTGATAATATCCACCACTGTACCTACTTTGATCTTGACTCTTTGATATCCAAACTTGCGTCAAAATATTCAGCAAAGAACACATACTTCTACCATGGAGAGCTCCTTGATACTGTGGCACGCTACATCATCAATGCATGTTGTAAATTTGAAGAAGCTGTTTGGCACTTGAAGAAATTACAAAAATTTGTAAGTATCTGACACATTCATCATTCGACAAAATAAACAACTCGTAGTTTTTGTCTGTTATTAATCCTTGTTTTTTTCTTTTAAATCTTTAGGGTCACGTTTCAATAGATCTACTTGAGTATATTTCACAAGAATTTGAAAAGCAGCCGGTTGTGTTGAAGGACTGCGACCATATTATATTGTTTGCCTTGGTTGGAGGACTTGCACAAGCTGATTATATTCCCAATTCATGGACTCAGATGGAACCACTGCTTCTTGAAAGTGCATTAGCACATCTGGTAGGTAATCACTCATTCAGGTAGGTAATATTTTGTTAGGATCTTTCCATTCACAATCTTTGACACTCAAGTTTTCTTCACTATTCAATGAGGAATGAAGAAGAAAAACAAAGAAACCTAGTAGTAGGTACCTAGTATTTTAGTGATTCTTTGCTGAGGAAATGAAAAAGGGTACGCGCAGTTTTGTATACACAAAACGTGAGTAGTTGTATTGTTCACCTTGTGTTTTTAACTCTGTTGAGTAGCTATCGACGTTTTGTCCCTCATTCTGTTTTATATTATTGAAATTGAATGTTTCTATTTTGGTGTACAACAGTTGAAGAGTTTGAGGACGTCGTCCACTGTCTCTTAAGATCAGTGTCCATTGTATCTTAGGATCAGGGATCGCATTAAGCACGTAATGAGCCTCTTTTTTTCAATAAAAACAATATTTTTATCAGTTTAGTCAGTTAATTGGAAGAGTTTGATCAAATTTGAGGGGTAGGATTTCAAACATGGATTCGGCTATTAGTCAGTTTGAATACTAGCGATAATTTCTAGACTCACTGACTGTTGTTTATTATTTTTCGTACATCAATTAAAACAATTACGATTTCCACCCGACGCAGTGTACAATAATGCACTGATTAATCATTCAGAATTTTTAATAATAGAACACAGACACAAGGTACTTGTTCACTTTTGCATTAACTAACTGAGAATACAGTGGTGCCAGCGGTACTATGAAATAAGTAGGTACTTATAGCACAGTAAGTACACAAGAAACATGATTGTGAAGAGCTCAAAACTGCAGCTTCCTACCTTTCAACCCTTCTTATAGAAAATAATAAACGGCTGTGGAAGAATTTATATTTGACTTGGAAATACTTTTATTCCATTGGTCTTTTATTGCAGAAATGGATTAGGTATTTTGTCCATTTCTAGATCAAATGACTCATTTTGCAGGATAACGATAACTTACATTGGGTAAGATTTACGAGGGATCTGTGTACGTTACATTGCTGGCCTAGGGACCTTCTCTGTAGATTATTTAGTGATGACTACCTCAAGAAATATGGTGCAGGAGGTAAGCCACTTCATTTTTTTCAGTATGTCCCACCTAGTTCAAAGTGTTTGCCATCAGTAAATACTTGATTCAATCATGAAGAATCTGTACAGAATGGTTACACTGTCAAGTATAATGCTGAAATTAATGTAAATATTTGTTATAATATGCTAACATACGTGTACAGGGTGGATTCGGATCAGTGTGAAAAATTTTTTTTTGGTGAAACTGCACCGAAAATTGATTAGATTGCCGCCAAGTAGGGTGCGCTATCTCTATCCGGTATAGAGTTATGAATATTCTTGTTTTTTTTTCTCGAAAAAAAAAAACACGGCCTTATACCATTAAATCACGTTTTCTCAACTTCTGCCTCATTCATTTACATTTGTTTTACCCGTTTTTCGAAAAGAGCGATACATTTCCGATAGGACTACACCATTTTCCTTTCTTTGCGACCTGCTTATATGTCTTTTGTAACAGGGCAAATGTGAAAGTTATCAGAAATCTGGAATTTTCCGAAAAACTAAAAAATTTGCCTCTCTTTTACAAATAATCTTAGAGACTGTCAAATCACATAAAAATTGCTTCATTTAATCAGCTTTCTAATTATGTAATCAATTTTATTGATATTTTGTAGGGGGAGGGGGGGAGGAATCAAGCTTCAAAGGTGCAATAACGTGGTCTTGGTTGTGCGTGGGGGGGTGGAGAAGTGAATCATGTTTGCATTCGTTTTCAGTTCCTGGCTATTGAACTGTAAAAGTAAACACTGATCCGTTCAATTGTTCAGACAGTTATGAAAAAACATCTCGATTTCCCTATATCACTAACTGTAAACGTTTTCGAACTAAATAACTGGTGATGAAATCGTGGAAATCCATGTCAAATAAAAATAAAAATGGAGTTTTTTCGTGTATTTGTGGAAATGGACAGCCTTTCAATAACTCCATATTTCTTTTTCTTTGTAAACGTTTTGCTATGGCTGAGTTTAGAGCTCGGGAATACGCAGAAATGCATTTTGTGTATGGCATTTGTAATGGAAACACTGGCAGCCCAACGGGATTATCGAACTCGGTACCCGGATGAGCGTTGTCCAAGTCACACTGTGTTCACAAGGCTACACCAGCAAACTCCATTACAAAGGTCGTACAAGAAATGCATTTGTGTGTATTCCCGAGCACTAAACTCAGCCATAGCAAAATGTTTACTATTAGTAAGATAGGTAAATCTAGTCGTTTATTCATATCTGTTTGAACAAATGTGAACGGATCAGTGTTTATTTGTGGAGTTCAGTGGCCCGGAACTGAAAACGAATGCAAACGTGACTCACTTCTTCCACTCCTTCACTCAACCGAGACCACGTTTTTTCACTTTTGAAGCTTGATTCCTCCCCTCCCCCCAAAGTATCAATCAATAATTACATGATTAGAAACCTTAACAAATAATTTGACAGTCTCTAAGATTATTTGTGAAAGAGAGGCAAATTTTTGTGTTTTTTTGAAAATTTCAGATATCTGATACATTTCACATTTGCCCTGTTATAACTGACATTTAAGAATGTCGCAAAGAAATGGAAATGGTGTAGTCCTATAGAAACTTTATGGCTCTTTTCTAAAAAAGTGAATAAATGAGGCAGAAGTTCAGAAAACGCTATTTAACGTATAAGGTCCAATTTTCTCGAAAAAACAGGAAAAATCGTAACTCTGTAGAGGATGGAGATAGCACACTCTACTTGGCGGCATTGTACGTCATTTTCGTTGTAGTTTCGCCCAAAAAATTTTTTCACGCTGTTCCGAATCCACCCTGTTTATGAGTAGGTGAATTCACTTGAAATTGTTTTTTTTTTTTTAATTCAAATTTCAGAAATGAGAACATTGAACCAGCTACAACTTCTCTCGCTTTATTCCTCAGTTATGTCACTTTGTGATTTCTATAATGGGCCACATTTGTCTTCGGAATTCATCGAAAAAGTTGCAGAACTCAATTATAAACCAAATCGAGAATGTTCATTAAAGGAACATATTGAGAATGTATTGAAGAATAAGGACTGCGTACTTACAGGAGTAATGTCGAGACTTGGCCACTTCATAGGTGATTATTCGTCTTATCTTACAATATGGGTCACTGAGGGTTGACCATGATTTTCATGGTATTGGTAGGATAAATGGTTTTGGAATTTGTTTCTGTAATATCTCTTTGTTATATACACTGGTTATCTGTTCTGGTTGTTTGTTGTTCAGATTATTTAGTAGTTTGGAGAAAAGAAGGCTACACTGACTCAGCATCACGTTTACATGAATCGTCACAAAAGATTTTTATTGAAGACATATCTGCTCCTATTGGAAGCCTGAAGTAAGTTGCTGCTGACATGGTACCACTAACTATGCTCCCACTTTTCAATTGTTTTTATTCATTTAATCATACCCATATCGTAATACTTCCACTTATACTGCTGTCACTGAACACGTCGTATAATTTTCATTCCCTAGGTCGGGTGATTGCTCACACATATTTACATGACTTTGATGGCTATTTCATTTTTTCCTTTTCATTGCCATGTTAATGACAAAAACGTACAATCATAGCATAACATGGTACAGGAATAACTTGCGTCGATTTTCGATTCCTTGGAAAAATTTGTTTGTATTCTTAAGAAAAATAAAATTAGGAATAATTAGGTAGTATGGAGGAATCATTAGTCTGGCAGTGTCAGCAGATAATAATCTCCACCATATGAACCGGGAAATTTGGTTTAAATAGGAAATGAAAACAGTTGTGATGATTAATATGGCATACGCCACATCACTGCTTACCTAGAATACCATAACCACCTCTGATACCATAATTTACTCATAACTAATGCTTTTTTCTACTTCAGATTAGCATTCATCTACCTACCAGCCAACTCATTCACATCAAATACAGCTCAGTTCCGAGGCCCAACGAGAATGATGATCGATTCGTTGGAGTGTGCTGGGGTTACAGTAATACCCTTAAGTTCAGTAATTTGGGAAACACTGTCAGAAAATGAGAAATCTCCTTACATATTACAACAAATCAAAGGCAGACTGACCAACTGGGATTTGATGACAAAGTCAAAATAGTGTATATAACATGACTGAATGATGTTATAGGAGTTTTTCGAACTTCTCCTTCGACAAATAATAAGCCTGAAGCCTTGTGAATTAATTGGTTATTAAAATTTCATGGCTCATTTCAACTTGAATTATAAAATTTGTCATTTGATTGCTTATTTATTTCCAATTATACCTCTGTTTCCATTGTCATAACATAGGTACACATCTATTCCATCTAGTTGGGTGTTCGAGGGAGTCCTGGGGAGCTGGGAGGGAAGACCGACTAGTAAACATGGGCAGTAGCATTTTTGATAAAAATTGTGCCACCCAGTTATGGAAGAATAGCCAGTGATTGATTTCAGGTGATGATTTCCATGGGCCTAAACGACTTGGATACAATCAAACGAGAAGAACACAGCCGGTAAACATGTGTGGGAAACTGTTGGACCTCAGGCAGGAAATAATATAAGCAAGAGTAGAATGGAGGGGGGGGGGGGGGGGTTAGTTCTTGAATGGACCCACGCTCGAGAATTCGTGCAAACAAACAGAAACTAATAAATTGACAATTTCCAACCTACCTACCTGTGTACCTGCACAATGCAAAAAATCATAATGGAAGTTGTGGGAGTTATCAGTGTCCCATAGATTTCATGTTTGCGCAGGCGTTGAAGCTACCATTGATCCAACACTGAACTTCGTAGGGGACCCATCCAAGGGCTAACCCACACACTTCCTGAATATGTCATCAAAATGGGATGAAAACTGTAAAAGTTATCGAGTTGCAAGGATTCGTGGACAGACAAGGAACCATATTTACGAAGCTCTGAAACGTAAAACTGAGTGGAAATTTTGATTCTGGAGGAGGGGATGTAAACGTTGTTACCCTCTTCCTCAACTTCAAAGGGAGCACCACCCCTACCATTATCTATTCAACCGATAATCTATTTCCGATCCCACCATTACGCCAGCTCTATTCAACCGACTAATAATTTGAAAAAATGGAATGAATAATCAATATTCTATTGCAATATTCTATTTTTAATTTGTTTAAATTTAATGAAATTCCCATTTTGATGAAATTCTGGAGTGTTGTGTCAATCCTATGTCTGTACTGATTACAGCGCCGTTTTCAGATCAAAAATCGGTTGAGCCATTGAAGCAGGGTTTTGGAGAGAGTTGGCTCATTTTGAAGCACAGTATGTTGGCCTTTTTTGAAACTAAAAACTAAAACTGGGAACAGTTTTAGTTGAAGTCGTTACTTAACATTGATAACGCCCATCCCAGGCTGGTGAGTGATTTGATTTCTAGGAGGGAACTAAGAGGTTCTGAAATTCCATGTAGATATCTCGTAATGCTAAGTTTTGCATATATGGAATGAGGTGGTATGTTCATCTGAATATACGCTAGAGTTTAGAACCTGGCTAGAAGGCAAAATAGTCTTGTTGGGGTTGTCTCATTTTCTTAAGTTCTGTTGTAAGAGTGTATGGTATGTATCTCTTTTCTCACTATAAGTCTGTAACAATGCTTTTCGTAACACTGGACATGATTCTATCGTATTTACATAAATTTGGTCAGCTATTTTCTGGCCTACTTTGGATGTGAGTGTGCATTAAACTGAACCATTCTGGCTGTTATCAAGGTTCTGCTTATCTTGAAATCTAAATAAATTTCATTGCAGAGTCGAACTGTAGTCTCTTCCATAGGTATTCCGGGGGTCCTGTTCTTGGGGTGGTTACTGGGCTATGTGATATATTAGAGGGATTTCTGCCTGAAGGGCGTTTGGGTCTAGATGATTTAGTTTTCTTCGAGATCTTGCGGGTCACGTGAATCGATACTTAAGGGAATAGATTGTAGGGCTTGATATACCAGTCGACTACATTTAGGGAGAATCACTGACGTTGGAAGCATTTTGTGCATATAGGTACTTCCAATCCCAGAAACTGGGGCGTAGTTGTGGTAAACTAGGGAATTTCGGAATGAGGAATGGACGGGAATTTTGTTAAATTGTTCCAAATTGTAGGTCTAATGAAGAGCTTTCCAAAACGACGCCATACAATGGGTCAGATATAAACTTAATGAAAAAGCATGTGACCTCATTTGGTATGCATTGCCCTCACTCTGCGCACGTGAGAACCGAGTGAGAGGGAGATGCATACCAGATAACGTCACGCCTTTCTTTCTTTAGCTCATTCCCGCCAAATTACTCGGATTTTGGAGCTGAAAACGAGGACACAGGGGTTTTCGAGGGTGCTGAATCTTATTCTGAGTTACAGTTATGCTACTGCAACTTAGTTACATGTACTGTGACAAACTATGTCAGGTGGGGGTGAACCCACGAATAGGTACTTTGAATAAATAAACGATATAATTATGTCAGGCACTTTATTTCGTGCAGAATAATATAAAATGAAAGGAAACTTTGAAGTGAAATGATGACTTTCTTAGGGTTTGATTCACAGATGTAACCAACAAACTTATGGAAACTTATTTGGTAGGTAGTACTTACATACTTTCCGACGGCCGTGGAATAAAATGTCATAAAATGTTATAAATGTTATAATATTATTTGATTAAAATCAACTTCCTGAATTTTCGTCGATAGGCGCTAGTAGAACTAGGAGGCACTTGGGGTTTGTAGTCAAAGTCGGGAATTATTCTCAATACCTGAAACTGTCGAAATTTCTTTTATTCAATGGAATATTCATTTCGAGGCGGTACGAGACATTTGCGATGGAGCAGGGCATACCGGTAAGGAACGAAAGTACTCCAAAAGAGTCGTTGGCCAGTCCGGGGATATAAGTCATCTGCTTCTTTTTCTGAAGTCCGTGGGCATCAACGATGATCTGACGGTATAATACACGGCAGTCCGAGTCCGTAATTCAACTTAAAATAGGTATTACGGTACAGGTTTTACGGGATGGTAGCACTTCATCAACGAGAAGGGAGAACAAAAGAACAATATCATTGTGCACGTGTGCCGGTGCGCGTTTTCCGGCTGTGCCATCAGGTGGCAGCACTTCCTGGGGTGCCTCGGGAAACGTCAGCTGATCAGAACTCGCCGCAACCGCTGAATTTAAACCTCCGGAGAAATTTCACGCTACAGTACATTTATAAACCCAAAAAACATTAATTGCTTACTGCAGCATTGATTACTCGGATTTTGGAGCTGAATCTTATTCTGAGTTATAGTTATGCTACTACAACTTAGTTACACATAAACACATAAACCCAAAAAACATTACGTGCTTATTGCTGCATTGATGACAGTGCAAAGCACCAAATATGGGAATCGTATGTTCGGTCATTTTGTCAACTTGGTAGGTAGGTAGGCACCTACCTATTAAGATTTTTGTTCTCACTGGGGATTTCCTGTAATGAGTTTAGTGAGTCCTTAAGGCTAATGTGGACGACAGGTGTGCGAGAGACTGTTGACTGTTGTTTTTATTTATGTCACATAAATAGGACCGTAGGGCTCTTACTTTAGATGACAAATCAAATACTAACAACTTTAAACATACCAGTCAGTTACATTCATACTTGATTCATATGGAAAAAGAAGTGTGATTGTGCACAAACGGCGATACAACAATAATAAATGGAAAATAGAAAGAACAGAGAATAGATAGAATAGCAAGAGAGAAGATGGAAAAGTATTTTTCGTTTTTCTTGGCAACCGTTCAACATTTTTTAAATATGAAAAATGGTTTATTTCCAGAGAATGAATACAAAAGAAGCCAACAAAAAAAATTTTGAAAAATCTCAAATTTTTTTTTCAAATTTAAATGTTAATAATTGTAAGTAAATACCTTTTTTTGTACAAAAAGAGGTACAGCCCGGATCTGGGTACTCATTACCTAATCATGCATTATTGAAAAAACCACCTATGTAAAACAGTTGCATCGGTAGGCGGTTGAAAAGACCAACTTTTGTCAATAGTTGAAAATCTACATTTGAAGGGGAGAACGGAGGCTAATGACCTTTCCCTGCTGCCTACCCGTGCCGCAGGTAGGGGGTGTTCCGCTTTCAAGATTGGAAGGCACCACAAAACATTTTTGTAAATATGTGCTGTGTCTATGGGTAATGAATGTGTGTTTTGAAGTCTTCGGAAAATTTCTTCGAGGAGAGATCTTTTTCCTATGATTTTACATGCTGACACCAGAATCTGTTGAAAATGTATCAGTGAACTGTATCACAGAATTTTGATTTTTTGTTCTCGTTTAGATTTTTTATATAAATAAGTTCTTCCGCACGATAACTAGAGTAATTTTCCGATAAAAATTTCTTTGTTGCTCAGAAAAATCCGTCTGCTCAAGAGTGATTACGAGTTCCCTGGCAGGCCAGCTGTTTGGACAGCTGTTCAAATTTACAATTTAGTGGTCCAAAAGAACAAAATTCATGTTCAACCCTTTGGGCATGTGGGGTGTCTTTGGACACGTGAAAAATACGATTTTTCGGTAAAAGGAATGTTGAATATTGTTTAATTTTGTGTTTTGAACGAAACGGCTCACTTCCCCCAAATTTCACTGAAAATTCGCTCCTAGAGCCATGCTGGATGAGGCATCTGCTCGGCCTCTGACATTAGTATTAAGGGTAAATGTCATGGATTTTAGTAAGAAATATTTTCAATAGATGGCTGCACCGTTACCGTTGGTTACCCTGGTAGTGTGCATGATAACAGGATATTTGGGCTCAGCAAACTAGGAAGAAGAACATCGGATTTCATATCTAACGCTCAGTGGATAGCTGGCGACTCAGCATATAAAGTCAGTACTGCGCTAATGGCGCCATTCAAGCGCTCTGCTCGAACTGAGCTAACTCCCAGACAACGGCAATTCAATCAAGTATTCAGCAAGTACAGAGTAAGAATTGAACATTGCTTCGGAGAGATAAAAGAAAGGTTCAACAGTTTGAAAGAATTCAAGCCTCGCATATCTGACACCAAAAGCCTTGAATTTTTCTGCAACTGGTTCACTGTTTGCGTGCTCATTCACAATATGCTTAAATTGAACTCATGCGACGATGACTCATTCCAAGATCAGGAAGCCGACTTTGAAGAAGAGGAAATGGAAGATTCATTTGAAAACGATGGCCATCAAGAACAGGCGGACAATGAGGGCGTGATTAAGAGGAATGCACTACTTGAACTTATTTTACAATGAATTTTTATTTGTAACACATTTCTAATATTTTTTTATTATAAAATTTGCTAGTAGGTGGTATAATAATAAATATTTTGTGAGGAAGAACCAATTTATCCTACTAACAAACACAGCCCTTCAACTGAAATCATGACACATTGAAAAGTGGATATAATTATTTTGGTTCAACACCAGGTACATTTTTATAGTAGGTAACAAAACTAAGGATTAAAAAAAACTAAAACTACAGCAAACGAGCTAGCATGCTGTAGTTCACTATGGTAATGTCACTAATTTTCAGGTAAACAGTAAGTAGGTGTACATTACAGGGCCTAGATTCTACAACTCGCTTAAATGAATTTGAGTGTGGGGCGATGAGGTCGATGACTTTCAAGTCACAATCGCAACTATAACTTCTACCCAACGAGGTACATTTACCTAACGTAATAAATTGTGTGGTATGTTACATGGTAACATGATACTTTTTCTTTGGTAACCTGGTTCAGTCTTTTAAGAGTTTGTGCTGGTGGGTTAGACGTATAAGTTATAAAACAAAATGAGAAGAACAAAGTTACAAAAAACACACAACAAAGTTAGGTGATAAAAATACGTTTTAAGCTGAAAATGGTAAAAACACAATACGTTTACTGAGTTACGTCTGACTGAAAGAGATATCACTTGAGGAACTTCATTTTCTAGAATTGCACTCGTAACTACAGTAGCTGCAATAAAAATTCTTTCTCAGTCCTCATTCACGTAAAAATGTATCACGCACCAATTTCTCCTTTATTCAGTCTTGTTTCTCCTCACATTCTTGTCTCTCAATCTTCTTCAGTTCAACTTCTTTTTCAATCCTAAATTTTTCGAGTAAAAATTTATTCCTCAACTCTTCCTGTTTCAATTTTGTTTCTTCCAACATTATTTTCTCGTCCAGTTCGAGCATTTTTTCTTCTCACTGCTGTTGCCATTGAAATTTTTCCCTCTCCAGTTGGATCCTCTTGTCTTCAGCTTCGGCTTCCTTATCAGCTTTATATTTCATTGCCTCCAAGCGGTCTAGGTTGATCTGAAAAGAAACCCATCAGCAATCATGAATAATGGAATTGACACCATGAAAAACACCACCCTGTCAGTTTCAGAACGAGTTGACTTGGAGAAAAAGTAGGATGGAATAAAATAGATAGGTATGACGAGTTACACAACTGTTTTGGAAAAAATAATAAACTCCTCCAGCTTTGGGGACCCCTCACCTTATCCTATTCAACTCATACATTTGTTCACCTACCTCGAATCGTTTGCTCCTTGTCTTCTGCACCTGTATTGTTTCGCCACGCTATTGCTGCTTTATATTTATTTTTCATATTTTTCATTTTGTCTCTCATCGCTTTCCATGAGAAACAGGCCAAACTCCGCTCCTTTGCCGCTAACTGAGTATAAAAGAGTTGCGCGGTAGGTTTCTAAAAACAAGAAGGTTTGAAATAAATTTCAGGTTGGTCCAATGACTATACAGACAGAAATATTGGTTCTGATTAAAATTAATCCTTCTCCCTCCCTTTCCAATCATAAAAATCGGACTAAACTAAATTCCTCAGAGCTTCATGCAAACTGGCGGAGTAACTGACACCCCCCATCAGTAGGCTCAGACGGCCTCGACGGGTTATGAGGACTTGTTTCTGGACTAGACAACCTTCGCGCCATATTTTCTCCCAAATATAAACTCGAAAAATTTGCGGCATACAGACTGTGGCATTGAACATATTGTAACTTACCTCAAATCTATCCTTCAGCTGGACTACCAGCTGGACGAACTTTTCCGTTTCCACCCTCGTCCAATTGGAACGAGGGTTTGTGATCTTCCTCCTCTTGCCTCCTGCATCCACTTCCATCCTTTCCAGAAAACAAAACTGCGACTTATTCACAAAACTTCACTTCGAAACAACTCATTCACAAAACTTCACTTCAATTCAAAACTGCGACCCTAAACTTGATAAAACTGTTTATCAGGAAAGAAATATAGAAATAAAACACGGCACAGCCCACCATTTTGAATCTTCGTCAGAAAACTGATAACACAGATAACATGGTTGCTGTCGACGTTTACCACACCTCGGACTCAGTTAACTTAACACAAGTGATAACGCACTTTGATAACATCTTTGTGACCGATTGTCTCCACGTTTAACCAGTTTAACACATTTAACTCGTTAACACGTCGACAACGGCCCGACCATGAATACCCCTTATACAGGTAAATAATGAACTGTTGTGTAAATTATTTGCAGTGTTTTAATTCAATTTTCGAATTGTACGTACCTACCTTGAACAGGAAACCATCAAAATTTGATGGTTGGGGGGGGGGGGGGGGGGGGGGTTAAACTTTTTTTTTCATGCACGATTCCTAAGGTTCATTATTGAAAATAATAAACCAAAAGGCATGTTTTTGGGATTCACTTTCAAGGTTTTATTCACGTTTTCGATCGTGTCACTGCAATAGCCAAAAATTCACATGAATTTGAGAATTTCATTAGAAAGAACGTTGAATTTTCTAGCAGATGCATACTGATTCATATTTCCAACCCCAGAATTAACAACCATGTTTTGAGGTCATGCATCAAATTTCATCATTTTGTATGACAAAGTTCACATGAAATGTGTAGCAGCGGAAAATCAACGAGGAAGACCGGAAAAACATCCACAAGCTTAGACTTACACTGGCAGGTATTATTTTATTTTATTTTTTCAATAGGATCAGCTTATTCTTTGTAGAGATATTCGAGTTTCAAGGTTGGAAAACATGGTTTGAAACTGTAAAAACGTACATGTTCTAGGAAGAACATTAGAAATAAAAATAATGAATCCCAATACAATGCGGTTTTCGAAAAATGTTGTTACAAAGAAGTTGTTTGGAAGAAGAATTCGCTTCAACGTAACATTCTAGGTACCTAGTTGTAAGGGAAGGTATCAGAAACTTGGGCTGTGAAGGCAGGAGTAACGTGAGAGGCGAGTCATGTTGGCGAGTCTTGTTTAGGACTCAAGGTCAACTTCCATCTGTGCATTTCGATGAACAGCCCTTTCAGCTCCTGGCCTAGAGATGCAAGAGAGGTGAGCGCTCGACCCACTAGGTGGGGGGAGGGACCCTCAAGGTCACACCGCGGGCAGTTAGTAGTCCCCCACCTACCTTACCAACTTTCACATGGGCGAGAGACGTCCTGCACCCCCTTAAGGTTCAGTCAAATGGTATCATTAGTTCAACCATGAATCTCACTTGTGTATCGCAATATATGCAGAGGTTAATCAATAACATGTATAGTACCTGATATATTTTATTTTAAAATGTTATTATTACCAAAAAATTCATCAAAAACAATGACAATACCATTGCAGTATCTTAAACCACTACCAGCTACAAAAATAATTACCTATACAAGGAACAAGTAGAACACAAGTTTCTCATCCGCACTGTGATGTTAGGAACTGGCAACTTTTTGCATGATGTTCTGGAACAGATGAAAAAAAAAAGTTTCATTATCAGGAATCATCTATTTATTTCAGGGGTTACTGTCTGCAAGACCAAAACCTGACTGGACTTTCAGAGAAAATTGCAAAAAGTACCTAATGAGTTTGGAGATGAATCAGTGCAGTGGGCAAATATGAAGTTTCTTTATTAGTTGAAACGGGTAAAGCCTCGTGTTTTCAATTTAGTACTAAATATCAAGAAAAACTTCATGATTTCGGTACATAGGCCATGTTGATTCCCCAATATTTCACCTGGGCATGAATCCGACACAAAGTTGAGGGAATAAAAAGGTAAGTAAAATTAAGTAACAGCCATTTCAGGCTGGGGCATTTCGTGTGACTGCCCAGCCAGCGCCACGGACGTGATCAGCTGTCCTTCAATGAGAGGATCAGAATGGATAATTTTCTTCAAATTTTGTTGTTGAAAAAAATAAAAAAATAAATAATCATTCAGAACTCTGAAAAATTGTAGTTTGGAGCCCGTTTTCAAAAATAAGCATCATTTTTCTAAATTAGGATGATTAAAAGTAAAAATGCAGCAAAAAATGACGTATCAGGTCTATTGACAGCTGACTGGCTGTTGGCCCAAGGAGGAGGAGCAAAGCCAAGGTGGCGAAGTTTATCAATGCTGCCAACAACCCAACATTAGAAATGGCAAACCATTGTGGCAACCTTCAAGAAACTTTGCCGTGAACTTCCATTCAGTTTGGTTTTGAGGACGTGTTTTTTAAATTTATTTATAAACTTGCAGTTCCATCCGTCCATCCACTGTTCGTTTAAATGTTGCACGAGCAATCCAAGCTGAATTTGATTTGAACTACTCTTCAATTTACCTGATACATAATTTACCTATAGCAGGAACTCAGAAATTCAAATTTCACACTCATTTTCTGCCTAGACTTTCCGACGTAAACACCTCATTATGTTGTATTAATTTCCGTTACTGAACAGAGTTTGGCCAAAAAAGAGAATCTGAAACAAATGAAAATTGCCCATTTGATCTGATCATTTCAATCTTGGCTACTAATTGCCTCGCCCCCTACATGCTGCATGCTACATGGGTCATACTTGGACATGTCATGGTTCCCATCTAACTACCTAACTAAGTTAGGGGAGTGTTCGAATACTTGTTGTAATCAATTACAATTACAAATTAAAAAAGTAAGTATTTTTAGGAGTTATCGTCGGACTGTTCTTTGGGTACTCAATGTATTCATTGGCAGCATGAACTGTAACGAGAGTAATTAAGTACTTTGTTATTCAAACAACCAAAATATTCGTTATTCAAAGCATGCATTGAATACAATTATTTGTATAATTGTATTCATAATTTAACCCCCCCCCCCTGCCCCAACTCTCTTAAATTTCAGAGGGTTTTGCAGGGTTAATCAATACCAACACATGAATGAACACTTGTCTCATGAATTTCATTCAAATGCTAATAATTACCTACTCGATTGCAATGGGTCCACAAAATATTTAGTAAGTAGATGAATTTTCGACATTTTCTTTGATTCTCTTCTAGAAGAGAATTCTGAATTCATCATTATATTTCGATAGTTACTTATAATATATTCATGAGTCCTTCCAGACGTTTATGAGAATAAATGGCAAATTTCGCCAAAATGATTGTAATGGCAAAGGTAAGTATGCATTTTAGGATCAAAAATAGCTAAAAGGCACTTACTTTGACAATTTTCTTATACATCTTATACAAGTCCAGTCAGATGAGGTTAAGGATACTATATTGTTGCCTACTTTTATTGGAGAGAGTCCTTCAGTCAGTTGAATACCCACACTTCCTAAGGCACGAACCAAACTAACTTGGGAAGTGTACACTCGATAGATCATGTCTATAGCCACCATTATTGGGATGTTGGCACACTGGCTTTTTTGCTCATAGGTTTTCAAATCGATGTAGTCACCTGTGAACAGAATAACAATAATTAACATTGCTGTGCAACATCTTGAAAAACAGATAGTCTTAAATCTTCCTGTATTTTATTTATATTTTAATGTTTACTATGGACTTGGACCATTTGTGGTACATAATAGGAGGAATTTGGTCTAATCTGGCCTTCATTAGGCTTCACATGATATTAGAAAGGTGAACAGCTATAGCCACTGGTTGAAAGGCATCTTGAAATGGTAGGTACCCGCCAGAGTAGAACACTTTTTATTCTCAAACGAGGTCACGAAGAACACAGGCCTCAGCCCGCTCAGTGTTTTTAATTATACTGCAATAGCTGAGAAAGCTTATGATCATTCATTTCTTTGAACAAAAGTATAGGAAGAAAATTATCATAATTCATCACACTTCTAGTAGGTAGGTAGGTACCTGCTCATGAAAAACCCGAGAACAATCAGCAATATATGGATATTATTTCGATTCTCAAGAGTAAGCACTAAGAAATAGTTTGTCAGACAGAATTGAGGAAACCTCCAAGAGTTGCATCATCTGAAATTTATACCATAAATAAGCACTTGATCAGCATCAGGCTATTCTACTCACACGAAGTTGTGGCCCAGTTGCAGAATTTGGGAGGTTTCAAAAATCCTCTTCCTCGCCCCTGCTACCCATAACCATCATTCCATTTAACCTCAAAATTACTGAATTTCTACTAAATTATTGTACTTTCCATGTGCTCCATGTAAAGTGCCAGTATCCATGGCTGCGTGTCAGTTGGCACCACTGTTACATAATTGTTATAAAAGTAATTGCGTGATTGAATAAATCCCTCTTCGCTCCAAATTGTCCCTTTGATTGCTTACCCCTTAGAACACCACATTGGCAACGAGGATCTCTTTTGGACCACGTGTCACCATTTCGTTTTTGTGCTCGCCACTTCTGCCTGAGTTAAAAGACGTGGGGGCTACACTGGGCCGCTCGAACTGTGAGTACGTTTTGTGTTGCCGTTCTTTTGGATGCACGAAAATTTGACCGTATTTTATTTCCGAGGTGTTCTACCTTTTCTGATGTCTGCTTATGTGGGTCAGCTGCACGCGTTTTCACCGACGAAGAACGAGTGGAAGATAGCGAAGCCGTGGATGTTGAGTTTTTTTTACGGCGAATGCGATCACGGAAGCATCAACCAAACGAGCGTTGTTCTTGAATTTTTTGGATGAATCGGGTTACCGGCTGATCTTCAGCTTGTGTGTGCTGACGGAACCGGAAGACAAGGGGTTCGAGGAGTTGATAAGAATGTTTGACGTATCACTTTTCTCTCTCCGACACCCTTTTTATAATGTCTCTCGAGAGAGAAGTGAATCTTTACAAGACTGGCTCGCAAGGCTAAGGGAACTGGGGGGCCCTTGTAAGTTCACCAACCTGGACTATATGATCCTCGACAGATTCGTCCTCGGCTTAACGAAGGGCCCCGTCAAGGACCGCCTGTTCGAAGAAGACAGGGATAAGTTAACCATCGCCAGGGCTGTGAATATTGCAACGGCCAAGGAGTCCGCATTACACCAGTATGACTTGACATCACACCAGTATGACTTGACAACATCGACGCCGGTCGACTCCTTAGAGAAGCAAGAACCTGTTTTCAAGACAACTTTCTGGAAGGGATGAGGGAAGAACTCCCAGGATCAATCTCGACGGACTTCGGGAAAACAGGTCGGTGCTGTGCAGCATCTGTGGAAGGAGTCATCTTTCTCCTTGTTGGCATAAGGATGCCAAATGTAAAGTATGCAATGGTATGGCTAAGGTATGTCCCAAGCGAAATCACACGAATAAAGTAGGTAGTAACAACCAAAAAGCTAGTGATAAAGCGGAAATAAAAGGTCAAATGATAGTAAACGAGGCATAATTATGAGGACGAAGAGCAGGAGCTCCCAATTTTCACGGAACGATGACGATAATAGTGCATCGATTTCACCATTTGTAGCGCCTGTTAATATTAATGGTGTCAAGTTGAATTTCGAAATTGACACAGGATGTCAGTCATCAATTTTACCACTCTCTATTTTTGACGAATATTTTAATAGGTACATGTGAAATTAGGGATTGAGATAAAATATTCCTATCTTATTTCGACACCATGGCAAGGCCTGTGGGTACGTTTGAACCACATGTATCATTTAATGGTAAACACCATGGGAAATTATCATTATTTATCGTAGACCCGAACGGACCTCCTCTGTTGGGCAGAGATTGGTTTGATGTATTTGGATTTGAGATCAAATGAAATAAGGTATGTAATGTGTTAGAGGGCAGTTTATTTAAATGTGGTGGTGTTGATCTGTTGGCATCTGTGAAAGCCAAATTTCCTACGGTATTTTCGACTAAATTGGGTTGTTTTAACAAAGGGAAGGTAATTTTAGAATTGATGGATGGTACTGAACCGAAGTTCATCCGTGCCCGACCCATTCCATTTTCCTTGAAGCCTGCTGTTGAACAAGAGATTGATAGGTTAGTGGAAGAAAATATATTAGAACCAGTGGATTATTCCAGTTTTGGAACCCCAATAGTACCAGTCTTAAAAAGTGGGGGTGGTATAAGAATACGTGGGGACTACAAGATAACTGTCAATCCTTCCCTTAAGATATATCAGCATCCTCTACCTACGGCGGAGAGCTTATTTAAAAAAATTCAGGGGAGCACAAAATTTGCCAAACTCGATTTGTCTCAGGCTTATGGACAATTGTTGTTGGACCATAGTAAATAGTTAACAAATATATCGACCCACAAGGGTTTATTCGTTTACAAACGCCTCCCATATGGGATTGCTTGCGCTCCTGCCAAATTCCAAAAATGCATAGAGACTTTGCTAGATGGACTAGACAGAGTCACAATCATCCTCGATGACATTTTGATTGGGGGTAGAGACACTGAAGAGTTAGTGGCCCGGTTAGAGGAAGTACATCGTAGACTTGATGATGCAGGGTTAACCCTCTCAGAGAAAAAATGTGAATTGGGGAAAGATGCCCCAATGTACTTAGGATTTATAATTGACAGTAAAGGGCTTCACATGACAGACGAGAAAGTACGTGCTGCTTGTGATGCCCCAAAACCCAAAGATGTAAAAACTCTTCAATGGTTCATAGGCTTTGTTGCTTATGTCACAAAGTTCATTCCAAGGGTTGCGGAAGTTCTATCGCCTCTCTATAGGCTGTTGAAGAAAGACGTAAAATGGGTTTGGGATAGCCACTGTGAAAAGGCTCTCTTAGAAATGAAGGAATTAGTCACAAAACACCGTAGTTTGGGCCATTATGACCCTAAACTACCAGTGAAAATTGACTGTGGATGCCTCAAACCTCGGTGTGGCAGGAGTTTTGTCACAACCACAGGGTGGCACTGATGTCCCGGTTGCGTTCACTAGTCGGTATCATCAATTATCAAAGATAATTTGTAAACAAATAGGAGACCAATTCGTGTTTTTGGGGGCCAAAATTGGTGGAAACCACTAAATGGCTATTTCAATTATTGCACATGAAAAAAACAATACAGCCACCATTTCTGTAGGTATGTCGAACAGAATAATAAACCCATGTGACAAGGACTTTGCAGCGTTTTTTTTTTTAATCGTACGCCTAGGAGTCGAGGACTGTTCCAATTTCCTTTCGTGCAGCCCAATATAGTGCAGAGCTTTGGAGCCACTCGCTGGCTCCATCATCAGTTGGTAACAGTAAATTATTCTGTAGCAAAGAAAACGTCAATAGGTGTTCACAGACCATCGGTGACTGAGTGTTGCAAAGGGAGAAATTGCATATTTATGCAGGCACATGAGGTGTCGTTTACCATGTTTTTTTGGTTGCTGAATCGATTGTGAGTAGTTTCAGCAAGTTCAGAATGCATCGAGTGATCAAAATCACAATTGTTTGTGTGATAACTCCTGGTTTTGGTTAAATTTAAATGTAGTAAAATTTGACTTCGATCAAAATACAACTTTGAGTTGGATTTTGACTGGGTAGGAGTTCTAGAAGAGAGAGGAGTACAAGGGATTGTATCCACACGGTTTGCACCTCCATGGATACACCTCTGGGATTTAGGTAAATATTCGCCCAGTTTTCACCTCGTTGAATATTGGGATAGGAAGATATCCGCACGGTTCTCACCTCCTTGGAGATCTGGATAAGAACTATGGAAGATATTCGCCCGGTTTTCACCTCGATGAATATCTAGGAGAATTCTCCCCCGGTTTTCACCTTAGAGGGAACTCTTAAGATTGAGAAAGAGGTTGAGAACTTAGAGGGAAGGAGAAGGCAATAGTTGGTGATGAGGAGGTAACGTTTGAGAGAGAAGGCACTGGATCAAAATACGACTTCGAGTTGGATTTTGACTGGGTAGGAGTTTTGGAAGAGCTAGGAGCGCGAGGGATCGTATCCGCCCGGTTTGCACTTCCTTGGATACGCCTCTGGGATTTAGGTAAATATTCGCCCGGTTTTCACCTCATTGAATATTGGGATAGGAAGATATCCTCGCAGTTCGCACCTCCTTGGATACCTGGATAAGAAGTAAGGAAGATATTCGCCGGGTTTTTACCTCGGTGAACATCTAGGAGGATACTCGCCCGGTTTTCACCCCGTCGAGTATTGAAGGATGTTCTCGCCCGTTTTAACCTTGTTGAGAACTTAGTTGAAAAGGCTTAGTTGGTGATGAGGAGGTAAGCTTTGAGAGAGAAGGCAGCTGTTGGAGAGAAATTGGATGAATGTCCGAGCTAGGCGAATTGGGCACTTTTTATAGGCGCCTCTACCCTCCTCAGGTCCCATCGGAACGGCCGTTGGGAACCGTTGGAGGGAGAGCTACCTGGGCCATGTCCCTCGCACTGTGCAGCTCGGCTTCTCCATTGTTTATTTGTCAACATCTTAACGTATATACAGGAGTGGTATATTATAAAGGTACCACAACAGTTTGGTGCAAAACACCCAACAATGATTTTCTTATATAATTTTTGTGCACGACATGCCACTCTGGTCTCAACGAGTGACCACTCAGGCCGTAATGAGTGCTCTGGAACATTAATTTAAATTCTCAATTTCCCAAAATATTTCTTTGAAAATAGTTAAGCCATGCAGTATGACTAGAATTTTTTATTTTACATATTTTCACATATTTTATCTTTCTAACATATTTGGTTCATATTTAGGGGCTACTAAACACAGAATTTCTTCGACATTTGAGGTTGTTAATCTGACGAAATTACACTTTAAGACATTATTGGCAATATTAAAAAAAAAATGAAAGAACAAATGAAAGCAATAATACAATAATACTTATAAGGCACAGCAGGTGAAAAATAAATAACTTTCCTCTCAAAAATTGCCCACTGAAGAATAAGTTCCTGGGAACTTGTACTCCTTGGAGGAGTTCAAACGTACTTAAAAAATACAATTATAGAGTACCTATAATAACACAGAACAAAAAATATGATAACGGGAACGCGACAACAGTATAACAGTAGATAACATTTTTAACTAATTCAACTTTATTGAAAATTGACTAGAATGAAAAAATATTTATTCCTTTGTGAAATAGAACTCTAAGTGCAGTTACATAAGAATTTCTCTTATAGAACTGGGTTTTTACTTTAGGAAATATGATCCAAGAACTATTATAATTAGTACTAACAGCTGAAGCAGACATATGATTTGCGTGACAATATTGAAAATGAAATATCTGATTAATATTTTTAACTTGAAAGTGTTTATAGGACAGTGCAGTAGAATCTTGAGTTTTACTCAATATTATTCATAATAATCTATTTTGCATCATTTGTACCTTCTTAACATTCGATTTACTGGCTCCACCCCAAACAATGATACTGTGGTGATGATTAGATTGGGGTAGGTGAGGTTGGAATAGCTGAGGTTGAGATGGAGAGCGTAGGGTATGAGGTGACCAGCATCCAGAAAGGTTACACCACATTGGCAAAGCCAGAAAGGTTACCACCACGTTGGATGCTAGGGGTTGTGCCCAGTAAGGTTACACCACATTGGCTAGGCCAGAAAGGTTACCAAAACATTGGGATCTTTTATGAGAGAGGTTGAGGAGGATGAAGGTAGAGAGAAGTCATAGAGTTCGAGTGCAATCGGTAGAATGACGAGCCGGGCAAGGAGGGCGCTCTATACAGGCGCCTCTACCCCCCCCCCCCCCCCCCGGTCCTCTGATGGCGAATGAAAGCCGTTGGAGGATGGATGGAGGGAGGCTACCTGTTTACGTCCCTCCTGTCACGCAGCTCGCCTTCCACTTGGCTTTACTGGAAACAGTCTTAATATGTACGTTGAGTGGTATATTATAAAGGGGTACCACGACAGATACCATACATGAAAACAGAAAAAGCTAAACCACAATACATAGTTTCAAGTTGGCTCATTGAAAGAAAATTAGGAGCTTCCCTGAATACATAAAACAATTTACGCAATCTCATCATAAGTGATTCAATATGCTTTTTATGGCTCAAGTGGTTGACAATTAATATTCCCAAACATGTACAGTGATCACAACATGGAAGCAAAACACAATTACAATTTGTATTTCCTTTCAGACAAGCAAAATTCAAATTACATTTCACTGCACAGTTCGTTGGGAAACCCATGTTCCAGTTGAAAAACGGAGAACTGATGCCATGCCAAATTTAGGCATGGGCTCCGAAAACAGCTCTTCCTAACTACCATGCAGTATATCACCCTAGCATCCGGGCTAGCCCAGACCTCATAACCACCCGATATTTTTGGCCTCGGATATCCGAGCCTGGGTACTCAGGTGCCAGAAATGTCAGACGTTTAAAGTCTCGGCGCACCCCCACGTACCTCTACAACCCTTCGATGACGCTCTCCCTTTTGATCTCGTCGGCCCGCTTCCCCCATCCGAAGGGAACCCGTATTGCCTCACAATGATCGACCGGGCAACAAACTGGGTGGAGTGCATCCCACTCACCCATATCACCACAGACATCATCATCTAGGCTTTTCTCAGTCAATCAGGGCAGACAATTTGAGTCTGCCCAATTTACCTATCTCCTTCGCTCCCTGAGGATTTCAAAAACTCGTACCACTGCTTATCACCCTCAATCCAACGATAAGGTCGAGCGGTGGCATTCCGTTTCAAACAAGCGCTAGCAAACTGGACCCTACGTCCTACTGAGTCTGAGAACCGGCTCGACCTACCGACGGGGCCAGTCCCGCCAAACGTACCCCCCCCCCCCCCCTTACCCTATTTACGCCGGTCCCTTTCATGTCATCCGAACGACAGAAAGTACCGCTACCCTCGAAACTGACGGGAAACTCCACACGGTCCTGCTAGCCGCCTTTTCCCTCCCTGATCCCCACCAAGCCAACCTCAGCCGTCACCATCTTCTCCTCCACACACTTCCCAACCACTCATCTCAATCTCCCGTCCACTTCCCGCTGTCCGCCATAAGAGCGACACATACGTCGACGCCATGATGCACGACGTCTGCGCCCCGCGGCCCATCTCACCACTTCACCTCCAAAATGGAACCCCCCCAAGGATCACCGGGCTACCTCCCCGGCCTCGGAAGAGGAACCTACTCTGGCCCGGTAGTGATCCCCGATTATTAAATCTCTCTCGCCACTGGGGTACATGTCCCTTATACCCCCCCATGATCCTGCCATGCCACAACCACCAGCACCGACCAAGACCGCCCCACCGACCACCGATGCACCACTGCCGGGGATATCCCCCTTACTCGCCACCAGGAAAAGGGCCGGGAAGCGACAACGACCCGATCCCCAAACCACATCAACACAAACCTTCCTGGTGGCCCACCCATATATTCCTACCCCGCTAGATTACAGCGGGGCCTTTGGCACGCCCCTGTCTGTAACGTACCACTACTCGTCCAGGCAGACTGAATGCCCTTCTAAACTGCCTCAACGACCTCTGCCGTTACTACTTCGACTTCACTACGTTCTCGTCTGTAAATATCCTTCAGCGCAATTCTTCTACGCCTTCAGCCCGTATCTTCATGTTAACTCTTAGCCTAAGTTTTTATTGTTTTTATTGGTCAAATTTGGGGCAGAACCATGTCGTTGTCCTCCTCTATTTCACTCCAATGTAAATATGTTAAGATTTAACCAATAAATGGCAAGGAGAAAGACAAGCTGTGCGAAGCCTCGGTGAAAGCCCGGGAAGGGTCCCCCTCCATCAACTCCCAACGACTGTCAACGGTTGCTGGTAGACAGGGGACGAGGTGTAGGCACCTTTAAAAGGCGCCCGGTGGACGGCATGAGCGCTCCCGTGGGCAGTGAAGAGAGGTCAGGCCGAGTTCGAAACATGTCCGAGCGCTCCGGTCTCGTGTGAAAGGAAGTAAACAAATTGTACCAGCGCTCCCGTCTTGAACATGATTGTGTTCATACGCCGGTGTCGGAGGTCGATGTTATATCCACAACACGTACATCGGTGATTCGGCGATTTTCCCACGAGAGATATGGGCTTCAAGGACGAGTGACACTGCGATTAGCACGACCAACGCGTGTGAAGCTTTCCACTCCGTGTTTCGCAATAACTTCTGTGGAACTCATCCCAACATATTTTTATTTCTTGACACGATGGTTGGCGTACACTGCGACGTGTACGTCAAAATAAACACAACTGGAGGGAACCATAGGCGTATTAGGACTGTGGAGAAAAATCGATTTGTGAAGGGACTTATTGCCAAACTTGAAAACAAAGAAATTACCCTGTACAAATACATTCATCTGGTCTCCAAAAAATACCAGCACAAAGAAGAGACATGAATTTCCCAACTAAAAATTTGACGATTACCAAATTGTGTAAGAATTATTTGAGTTACTCTTGACCTGTGATAATATATTACCGCTTCACCAGAATATAGTGCCTACGCCCTTAAGATCTCCTTTACTGCTGCTCCTCTAGTTCCCTGGCATGGGAGCACTCGAACATCCCTCAAAATCGAGACCGGGAGCGCTCATACAACTTGGAAAATAAGAGAGTGCCGTGGACGGGAGCGCTCGTACATCCCTCACTAAGGACGGGAGTGCTCCTACATGCCCCCCAGGCGCCCGGCTCGCCCAGCTCTTCATTCTACCGATCCGACTCCTTCCAGTGACTATTCTCTCTCTTACCTTGCGCCTCCTCTCTCGAACCTCTCCCTCGCATTTTCAGTAGGGAAAACCTGGGATATGCTTCCCGAAAAGATCACTCATTGTGGTGAAAACCTGGGGTGCTGGCACCACTATCACTCGCTGTGGAGAAAACCGCGGGGTGGTAGCAAACCTTAAAAGACTCCTAAGGGGAACATCCTCCTGTCTCCTGCAACCTACCAAACCAACCCTACCTTGTGCTCATGACATTTTCAGTATTCACGAGCTTGAACTGAACAGATGGCTTTCGATTCATCATACATTCCAACCTGGTTACATATTTCCTGTAAGATGAACGAACTTTCTTCTGAACCCTCATCTCTTCTATCATTTGATGGTCTGACTGTGTGCGAAAGAATGATCTTCTTCGTAAACAAAGTAGAGTATATTTCCTGAATGAAGAGTTCTTGTACTAAATCTCTTCCTACTAAATCTACTGCTTCCTCAAAATCCTGGCCTACTGCTTTTTTCGATTATAATGTACACCTAATACTCCAATGTACTTTGCTGCAATACTCTTTACTTTTCACACATATTTTACTTCAATACACTGTTGTGTTCTTGAACTTTTCCTCACTACTATTATAATCTTCTATTTGATTTAGGTCATTTTTTTTTAGCTTCCCCTTCCATTTCCAACTTTTTGTGTGTTCCTGTTTTAACTGTACTCTTTCTCTAACCTTTCTTATCTAATGTAGCCTGTAATTTCATTTCAATATCTAAAATAAATCAGTAGGTATTAAAAGCTTGCATCTGTTGTGACGTATTCAGTGGATGACACACGATAGTGAAGTTTCCTAGCCACATCTCGGCAGCATTATTATTAATCAGCATACAAATCCAGAGTGCCAACAATCTGCTCACATTTTTACCAACTGATATAGCACGTTGGTATTAGTTAGCATTGGCACTGCTTTGAGGTTGAAGCAATTATTTATAATTAGCAAATCAAGTTGCAGGTGCTCATTTTATCATAATATTTTATTAATGTATTCTGTAACCTACTGTACTCACCAAGTTTTCTCCCGCACAGCACACCACACTGAAGCGCAGTTGTCAGGTGATGAACATCACGAAAACCAAGGTTAACGCCTTGACCAGCGAGAGGATGAACTTTATGAGCAGCATCACTAGAACATCGAGCTCAAATTGTATTTACTCAAACTTACAAAACAACGTATACCAAAAACAGTTCGAACAAATATATAGGGCTATGAACCCAAATATCAGAACCAATATTAAAATTGAAAGATATTATCGATTCTATCTAGGGATGGGTATCGATACCTAAAACATTGGTTTCACCCTCGATTTAAAAAAAATATAAAAATTCAAACATGGATGGTAGAAATCACCTTTTTCTGTTCTGTAAAGAAGAAAGAGAATACCATTCATTTCATGATTTTCCTAGTTGCAGGGTCCCACTCCTTCTGGACATAGTGGGGTCAGTATGCAGGTCTTGGAACATGGAACTAAAAGGGAGATAGATGATAAACGGTTCTGAGATGTTTGTAGTAAAAATTGACGAGTCTTGAAAAATGAAGAATTGGGATAAATGGAGGGTGTAAAAACAGACGGTTTTCAAACATCCAAACATCAGTACCCATCCCTAATTTCATCACCATAGTAAGAATCAAGCTGCAGCCTCATGTCAATTTCAAACAAAGAGATAAGAGAGGTTAAAAAAAAGAACATTCAAAAGGTTTCCTCACCCTATTATCGCAATATTTGGTTTGACATAACTGACAGCATGTCCAAATCCCAAAGGAAATGTAGCCCTGCTTGTATCAACCACGCCACAAACATGAGGTACTTCATTTTTCTTCTTAGGTAGTGCAATTATATTGTGTAAGACACTAGTTACTGATAAGACTGTATCATCTTGAATTGGATTAGAATTCTGGAAAAGAAAATCGAGGAAACGTGACACACAAGGACTTACATGCCAATATATTGTGCGAGGTAGATATCAATGAATCGTGTGATTTTGAGGTGCTGAGGATTAAAATATCTACATTGCTGATCAGTAGCACAGGCCCAGATAATTCCCCTCTCCCTTCTGTTCTTATAACGTGAAACATCACATTGTTAAACTCAAATCGGAACCTGAAGTTCCGGTCATGCAGTGTGGCCATATTTGCGAATTTTCAATGTATCACACCTACTTAAACTGACTTACAAAAGCATCATTGACGGCTTCCACAAAAGCTGAACTGGGTAAAGTTAACAGGGTTTTGGCATGCTCATGACTAGTGCTCCAGACCAGTGAACTGATAACATTATTAATCTGAAACAAGTAAAATTGAGTTTAAAAACAAATATCATTGTAAACTTTGACAGGTATGATCCACAGCCTGTAAGGAAACTCCCAAACAGAAACACAAGGAATGTCACTTTTTTCGTTATTTATTTATTTTCTTTATTACAGGTGAACCCAATTGCAAGATACATAAGAAATATTTCTGTACAGTTATAGATAAGAAATTTAATAGAACTTGAACATAGTAATATGACATGTAGAGATGAAATAAAATAAAACAATAACTGCTAGCAGTGATGTAAAATGAAGAAGAAAAAATGTAACAAGAAAAATAAAATACCTATTCGGGATCACGACAATCTGCCATCGAGCGCAAAGCTTCTTGCTCTAATGGACGAGATGGGACTGGTCAGCAAATCCAGTTCTGGGTCCCGGAGTCGTAGGAAATTCGCTGTACAGGGGAGGTGAGACAGAAGGCACTGACGGAAGTAATTTGTCAAAGAGAAATCCACATAAAAAAGAGCCTTGGAACGTGTAACGGTTTGGAGGGATCAAAATTCTTATTTCCGAGAGGAGATTTGGACAGTCCAACCCACCCCGGACCACCCTGCACAAAAATACTATACCCAACATGGATCTGCGAGTCTGGAGCGTTGGTAACATAGTCCATGTGATCAGTAAATGTGAGCTGACTGTCAAAGATTAACC
Organism: Leptopterna dolabrata; assembly: GCA_954871275.1. Lineage (NCBI taxonomy): Eukaryota > Metazoa > Arthropoda > Insecta > Hemiptera > Miridae > Leptopterna > Leptopterna dolabrata. The sequence goes on along the minus strand of OX940974.1, from coordinate 70,915,744 downwards.
CCAAATCCCAGACCAATGGCACCTGGCTCAGCCTCGGCCATTCACGCTGTAACTGAAGGGGATAAGAGAGACTGTGCAGTGGAACAAGAAAACCGAGCATTTGCTAATGTTTAATTAAAGGTTGCTCTCAACACACCAAGCACATAACGAGCTGATACAGTTTTGTAACAACTGGCTATCACTCAATGACTCTATCACCCTAATGATCTTGCAGCCATCAGCAAACACCAAACACTTCACCCCAGGGAAGAGTTCGGCGACACTGTTGATCATGGTCAAAAACGACCCAATATGGGATCCCTGGGGTACCCCATAAGACGCAAGGAATGGTTTCGAGACGACATTCTTAACTCTTACCATCAAATATCTATCTTGAAGATAGCTCGACAATGATTTCAGCAGTGAGCCGAAAATTCCCAGATTCAAGCTTCGCGATAATGTGAGTATGAGACAATTTGTCAAAAGCCTTAGCAAAGTTAGTGTAGATCACATCGACCAGGCGACCACCCCCAAAAGCCTTCATGATCTCCAACAAATTACTAACTGTTGAACATCTACGGAAGAAGCCATGCTGTCCGATAGCAATGCGATGAGAAAACAAGGGGATTAACTTCGAGAAATGAGCTTCTCCAATAGTCTGGGTAGAGAGGAAATTGAGCAAACCGGTTTGAAGTGATTAATTAAGGGACGACTTATGGATGGGAGTTACATAGGAGGTCTTGCACGCAGATGGGAAAAAACCGGAAGACAGAGCTTCATTAAATAACACAGTGAGAGGAGCGGCTAGCTGGCCCGCACAAGATCTAAGGATTACTGGAGGTACTTCATCGGGTCCCATGCCCTTTCGCTACATCCAACTCCCCGAGCGCTACATCCAACCTCGTATGAGCTTGGTTAAACAAATTAATTAGTCAGAGAACCACTTAGGATAAGAGTAACAATACTGATGGGTTTTTAGCGCAAATTCAATGACTGCTGCATGTAGAACTTTGTAGAATTAAATGATGGCTAGGTTGAACAGCAAGCTGAGACACGTACTCCAATCGTATGACGCGAAAAACGATTTCATTCCATCATAGTCACCTCTCTTGAAAGTGAAGCGAGAGCCAGGGAAAATCGCCTCACCAACACGATCCAGCGACACAACAAAGTCAAAGGCAGGATGGGCTATATCCTCGACGACGAGCGGTTCACAATGGCTGAGGGAAGATATATTAGCGTCTTTTAGTACCAGATTGAGACGTTTCTGTAAGCTTTCTTTGTGACATTATGCTGACGAAATTCGAAAAATTGGGCAAATTCGTAAAGTACTGCGCACCTTGGGCACACTCTGACTGGCTCATATCCGACATTCCAGATTCCAGGATCTGCGCCATCTATTTTTAAATCCCAGACTAAGATGACTTTGTGACATGGGAAGGTTGTTGATACCGCTTCGAGATCCACAAAAGGTAGATATTTAGGCAGATATACGCATCCAAGAATAGTCTTCAGGTCAGGTAGAATCACAAAAACGTGTTCGACTATATCATGAACGTTCCAGCGAAACGATTATTCGTTATGAAATAACTGAAAGTCTAACACCCTAGTTTTCTTTCTGCCGGGCTCTCCCCCAATAAACAAATAAATGAAAAAGTCCCTCTCATAATATATCATGGTTATCTTTCTTTAAAATCAATTTTCTTTTCAAGAAAATCCATCTGTAAACCATGAAAATAACAGAAATCCTATGACAAGCCAGGCTGAGGACAACATTTCAGGTTGAAGAATAAGTTAAGTAGCATATTTAAGTTGAGTAGTACAAGCATGATCTAGACCTTGGAACACTAAACTGGAACTTGAGTAAAATAATTTTCTATACAAACTTACAGGCAGAAGAGCTATGGGTCCAGTTGGTAGAAAACGCTGCCAGGCTGTTCTATTTTCCTGTTCCTGTAACACAGGGTCATAATGATGTACACACAGAACACTACTAGTTTAACTATTAACCCATTAGCCTCGGAGCCTTCCTCCCACCTTGATGCAGTGAAGTGATATCTGGATGTGGACAATTTTTTATCTTCCATAACTAACCCGAAGTGTAATAGGAACCCTGGAAAAGTACCCAATTTACGGGTGTTTACCCAATCTGATACAATAAATCTCACCCACCCTGCTCCTAGCACGTCCCCTTTCCGTGGTATCACAAGAAAAGCCTGTTCAGGAAGGGGAACAAGTAGGGAGCTCAGCTCCTTAGAAGTGGGAGAGGCGAGGTGACCTGTTGAAGATCAGGAATATCCTCTAGGTATTTTCTAGCTGATTGTCACCAATGGGGGAAGACCTGGTCCAGGGTCCCCAAATGCGTAAGGTAGGATTCAGTTCCCAACTCCCTGTCTAAAAATGAATAATATGCAAACATTCAACAAACAAGATTCTATATCAATGAATCCTTAAATAATGATGAGTGAACAAGGAAACCCCACTTTCCAAAACTAAATGCTTCGAACTTTAGTACATTTTCAACTTTGTGACAGAGTGTAACAGTGGGGGTGGACCCTCAAGAGTCCCCCTCCTAGACCAGTGAGATTATCACCGGTTAAGAAGGGATTTCGATTAGGCTTCCGCTCACCGATCCCGTCTCCACCAGAAGAAAAAACGCTGCAAAGTCCTTGCCACATGGGTTATTATTCTATTGGACATACCTACAGAAATTTTGGCTGTTCATTTATTGTTTCTTTCATGTGTAATAATCGAAATAGCTATTTCTGATGGTTTCCATTAATTTTGGCCCCTAAAACACATATTAGGTACGCTCCATTCTTTTTTTAAAACTATCTTTGATCATTGGTAGTGCCATTTAATCGTCTTGATCCACGTGTTGACACTTTTTCCAGTGTTATTATAAAAACTGATGGTGATTTCAGACGATTACCCAGGTTTTTCACTCATAAAAAATCAATTTTGGGAGCTGAACATTTGGTAGAACTCAATTTTCCACTATTTGGTCAAAATCGACTTCATATTCGGTCTTCTCGTCCGCAAAAACATGGAAAACGATATCTCAGAAGCTCATGTTACCAACATTTTGCTAAAACGCAAAAAGTACCTATTTTTACACACATTTTCACTCATAACACCCCTGGGTATATTCCGATCGGGCTGAAAAGTTTCGGGACACAACTAGGGCCCAAATGGAGCATGTGTTCGAAAGAACGAATTTTTTTAGACCGAAAATGAAGCCGGTACACGTGATACGGCGTACGGCAGACGGACATTGCATTTTTGGAATCTACACACCTTGAAACGGAAAAGAAAAAAGTTTGAGGGGGTGTTATAAAAATTTTTTGCTGAGCGAATACATAGGTGCATTATTCACAGAATAATAAACCAAAATGTATCGAGAACAGCCACACTGTTACACTCCTCCACACGACACACGACATACTTCTGGGTAGCAGAAGTATGAGAGGGAAAAGGGGGAATGAAAAGTAGTATGATGAAGTTCTGGTTCAGGAAATGACATCTGAACAACTTCAAGGTGACTAACCTCCATCGTAATGGTACTACCTCAATAATATTTACTGGTGGAGAACAAAGCTCCTACATACGAGTATTGGAGGTTAATGTTGTCAGAGGTTGTTGTCCAGCGAATTGTGCTCATCTGGGCAACCTCTAGGTGATCAACCTCCATCATTAGGATGTAACAACTATTGGGATTTGTCATCTGGGACACGGCATCAGTCGCCTTCTGATCAGCTCAGTACATTTTTATTATACTGACACTTTAAAGGGTCGAAAGGGGGTGGGGAAGCCATAGATGTATTATCAAAGGGACAGGTTGTTAGTTAAGGAATCCTTCTGGGAAACCTTTGGGCTTATCCTTCTGGTAAGCCCACAAAAAGTGGATGGAGTATGGTGAAGTGCTCAGCGCATACTACCGAACCACGCTGTACTACCATGTGACAGAGTGTAACAGTGGGGGGGTGGACCCTCGAGTCCCCCTCCTAGACCAGTGAGATTATCACCAGTTAAGAAGGGATTTCGATTAGGCTTCCGCTCACCGATCCCTTCTCCGCCGGGAAAAAAAGGTATCGAGAACAGCCACATTGTTACAACTTGGAAAGATTTCAAGTACTAAAACAGTAAATCATCAGTTGTAGTTGCAGTCCAAACTAGGATAAAACATCAAGTGTGCAAGGTCAGGTTTATAAACAGATTTTATTAACAGATGTAGAACTCAACAGCAAATCATGGCTGGTAGGAACCAAATTTATGGAGAAACAGTTTCCATTTATCCTAGGTTCTTGAAATCGAGTAAGTGAAATTTGAATTGAAAATGCCTATACGTAATTAAATTTATATAACTAAATCCAATTCATCATATTTTAAAATCAATAAAACTGTTATATTACGAATGCATTATCTAACATAAAAATCCAGCGGGCTAGGAGTCAGGATACCATGGTTTTAGCGAATTTTTCAAGAAAATGAGCTATTGTAATGGGTTCAAAATGTATATGAATTTTTGAAAATATTTTCAATTCTTTCCTGTTTCAGAGCATTCTGAATTGAATCCTAGATTCTATAAATATATATGTACTTCCAGACAATAATGAACCCAGGGAAGAAAATATTTCAACAATAAAAAAATGTTTCCACACAAACAGGGGGCCATCAAATTCGAGTTTTTGTGCCTGAGCGTCCCATTAATTTCCCAACTCTACCAGGTTTTTCTTGTGTACCCTTCCTACCTACTAAAGGAAAATATGATGGGCTGGGACTGGAGTGGGTGAGATTTTTAAAAGATCCGAAAAGCTTAGATAAATACTGTTGAAAATTAATTTGTGTTGATTCTGTCACACATCCTTTCCTCTTTGGGAAAACTCGACCCCAGTTTAATGACAATGAATTTACTTTTGTTACGGTGACTCCACGTGGGAAGTGTTTTTGAGAAGTGAGGTGAGCAACGCATCACATCACTTTGTATTTAACCCAGTGTACAAGATTCCAGCCTCTACAGACATTGTAAAGAAATTTTGGTTTTGAGGCTCGATATCTATTTACCAAAGGAAGCTTCCGTAGCTTTCTAGGTCCATTACTAGGAGAATAAATATATAAAAAATAGGTTAAAAGATCATCGTTTTCAGAATATTATTTGATATTGTGTCTCACAAATATTCATGATCCAGATTAAATTTCCAAGAATTACTCTTATTTTAGGCACAATTACTCTTATTGATCAAACCGTTTTGAAGAGCTGAAACATGAGATATGAATATAGAAACCTGCTCCTTCCCCCCAAACCTTGAAATATCTTTCAATGCAGTTTAGCTGGCAGCTTTGTTGTAAATTTTTACAACAGGGTTGTTTTTGGGGTCTATAATTTTGCAAGAAAACTATTCATAAAACTTAGCCCTATGTTGGCTGAATGTAAGTTGTGCGATACCTCGCATCTGAGGTAGTTTTAAATTTATTTAAATCTTTTTTTCCAAGCTTACTGGAAATTTTTCATTTTGGAGGATATTTTCTTTGCCATATCATCCCGAAAACTAAGTTGAAAAAAGATACAACAAAAACAGTTGAAAAATAGAGAGAAAAATATATAAAATAATCACGAGAAGAAGATCGCACAAATATACAACAATAGGCTGCACTCCAGTAAGCTGAATGGCGAGGGAGGAACGGCAAGTGAGGGGGGGGGGGGGGGTTACTTGGAGAACCCTTTTGAAAACTCGTCGTAACACAGAACATTCCAACAGAGACCACCACAGTGCAGAGATCAAAACCCAGATATTCAGGTTCAGCTGAGCAGCTGGTTGTTGCTCAGGATCAGTGCCTAATGGCTGATATAGCAATAATACTTGTACATAATAATAATAATTATTATTATTATTATTTAATATTAATATGAGCAGTCCAGTGTACTAGAAATATTGAGGTGTGACTCACTAAAATATTCAAAGTAGCAACCACAGCAGTTTGATCATAGCTATAAGATAAATTACGGACACCCATGACCTTTCTGACTTCGGAATTCGCTCCATCAGCTCCAATCTACAAGAAAAAAAAGAGTCCACAAGTATTAGTACATGAAAGTTTTCAATACAAATCCAACTCTAGATTTAAAAAACTAGAACTATGTATACATATATTTTTATGAGGACTAATAATTGAAGAAAGAATAGAAATAATAACATTGGTAACCTGAGAACTGCGCGAATCCAAAATATACATTTGCACATAAAACAGCTCCATGTACCTAAAACCCAACCAGCTAGTCCACAAAGCTCACACCATGGGAATCTCAATACCCAGTGGTTCTCATGAAACACTGAGAACGACCTAAACACCTTTTCTGCACTTCAGCAAATTCTCGTGTTCCAGTTTCGAGGTTGGCAGTCTCTCACGTTCAAAAAAAAAAATAATAATATTCTGCCGAAAGATGCCAGCACCTACAGATTTGGACAAAATTATAGTTGCTTCAGCAGCAGTACCTACTGGGAAGCCCTGCTTCGGATTTCCCCACTCAAGGGGAAATCCTGCGTTTTCACAGAAGCAACAAAACTCCTTGGAACCCAAGGAGCAGGACCTTTTACTGATAGTTCACACAACAGCGCACAGTGCCAGAACTTTCGTGATGAGCTGAACCATTGAAGGAACTGAAGAGGAGTGATCAGCCATCCAAAGTCCACACGGCCCACATGAGGAACATGACGACTCCTCATTCTATATCAGACGCGAGGACTAGCCCTCGTGGGAACTTTTGCCCTCCTCCGCATCGCCCATGAAGGTAAAGTTTCGAACACGTGTACACCTCTTGGAGACATTTCACGACGCTAGTGAGTGAAACAGTACTAAGAAATTTAGTGAAGAGCATTAGGGACAATTATTAGGACGCAGATTTAAGCAAATACAAATACAAATATAAATAAGTACAAATATTAAAATTATAAATCCTTATCATTTTCCTAGTACCTCAAGGAATTAAATTTAACACCTCGGAGAGGGAGGGAGGGGGAAGTATTTTCGTGCCTAATACGTTAAAACACCAGGTTCGTACCTACAGGTACGAACCTTTTGGTTCCCATCCTAGGGTTCTCTATTCTAGGGCAAATTAAGCAACTTGCAAGAACCAAAACTGAGAATGATCAGTGCAATGAATAGGGATACAACCAAGAGGTAACCATAAACACTGTTCCTAAATCAACGTCTCACAAAACCACTCTCCACCTCTTATTGAGGGGACATGTACAGAGATAACTTATTGGCACAAACCACCAATAACTTTCTTTCTGGACAGTGAATGTGGTACGATACATCTGAGATTGCAATGATTGTGACAAGATGTTGATTTGAGTGCCACTGCATTCCACCTGCACGTTCTGCGGCATGGCCTTTGTTCTTCCTGTACATTTTGCCATACCTCCACCATCTGGGATTCTCGTTCAGGGGCCCAATCCAGAGTGGACCTAGGTTCGATTAGCGGCAGGCAAAAGTCTTGAACAAGCTTTCACCTTCCAGTTCCACTTTTATGAAGATTAGTGATTAAATAGATGACTGAAGACAGAATAGAAATAACTGCACAGGTTACACGGGTCCCCAAACTGAGGATGAAGTTGTCTTCAATGCAATATATACACACAACCAAATTAGAGTTTGTGAGTCGCAAATAGCAAATATAAGGACAATTTAATGAATTATTTCAACTGCCAGAGATATTTTTTCAATAAATAGTCAATAATTAGGTTTTTGTTATTGAAAATTGCCACAAATGGAATACAGTTTTTTTAAAACAACAAAATGGGCAAAACAACTTTTGAGGGCTGAAGATTGTTCGAATTTGTGAACAAAGCCATGGGAAATGTTCGACAGTCCAAGGCTGTTACCTACTTCAAAAATTCGTTCTGTTTAGTTGTGTGACTAGATCTTTTTTGCATTGATAATAAACTGATGGCCATTGTTTACCTGGTCTCCAATCATCAAACTATGAATATGCAAAGAGGCGTTGACACATGGTGGGGTAGTACTTTGTGTCTTTGTTCTCCTTCGACTAGATGGATGCTGTCTTGATATAGTGACATCGAATCTCTACAGAGTAACTACACATGTCTCACAGAGAAGCGACATAGACACGATCTCATCTCAAGCTCTACTTTCAAATGACATTAAAAAATGAGTGAGTATGGCCCATTCATAAAATTAACTCACCAATAATTGGGAATAGAAGATCTCACCATTATTCAAAAGTATTTGTGTATGGTACTGAGGAGATGACCCCAGTTCAATGGTCTTAATTCTGGAACCGTAAATGATGTCTACATTTTCAAGCTGCTTTAGCTCTTGTGTAACAGCACTAACAATACTGTCGTTTTCAATTATGTAGGCAATGTTCTTCTTGGCACCAGATTCATCGCTATAGTTAATGGTATCATCAGTGTATACTCCCCAGACCTGAACAAAATACTATGCATTTTTAATACTGGACACAGTAAAGCAGTATAAAATTAGGTACTGTAAAAAAAAAGAAGCAATTGATACATAATGACTCATGTCCCTAACTTTTTATGAGAGTGGCACTCATGCAAATGGTAGGATAGCGTAAAATCATGATTTTTTACTCTATTTCTACCAGAAAAAAAGTAAATTTACAGCACACTGACAAAAAGGGATAGGCGAAGATTCAATTACTGGACAACTGATCATGGCTGTTAACACGACCAGTGCGGTGGGGATTTCTTGTACCATCACTTCAACTGCTATACAAGGTTCGTTTGCACTGGCTTTTTCTGATGGTTAGCTGACTCCTAGAAAACCATAAGAAACTATCCATGATCGAATACCATCTTGAAAAGCGTTTGATAATGGGTGGGAATCAAAAAGGCAGTGCATGGCTTCTCGCCCACCTGATTTTCTGTGGACTGGAATGGTGATCAGAAAACTGACTTTGAACAGTCAGGAAAACACTGAGAACTGAATGGATACTATACTGTCAGAAAAGAGTCAGAGAATCACTGTGAACGTCCTAACGGCTTTCTGATAGACGATTGCCAGATGGTCACTGCAAACAAACCTATGATCCCCCCCCCCCCCCCCCCCAACATTCAACTATACTAATGTCGTCCAACATGAAATTCCAGATAATACAAAAAATCTTAGGGTATCCCCCCCTACTAGTTTTTCCCCCTATAACCCTGGATTAATCCTAAGTAGGTATATCACGGGGCACTGTTTTTAGTTTGATGCTAAGACACTACTAATTTGTCCACCTTTAGTCAAGCCTTTACATGATTCGATCAGAGCTAATCGCTAGTCAGGTGAGCACATGCAAGCTTTTAAAAGCTTGTATTGGTGCCTGCCCAAGACATAACCAGAGACGCGGCGAGCTCTTATCCCAAATGGGGATGTAAAGTTCGGATGCTCTAGTCCGCTAGGACACCCCGGCCCTCCTTCCCCCTATCGGTTTATGAGGGGTGATTCTGTAGCACTTAATGGGTGGGGGTATTTGGTACACCTCAATAATAAGGGTGATGCATGTAACCCCCCCCCCCCCCTCTTGGGGAATTCTGAACTTTGGCTCCAAATTTTTCGTTGAACTACTCTTCAAGAGGACACATCAGACTATACAGAATACCAAATTAAGGACATGTTTTGTAAAACGCCTCGATAATGCACAGGCCTTCTATTGGACAAGATACTAAAAAACAACAACAGGTACCTTCTACATCGCGAACTACTACGTGCTTGGTAATTCCTGACTGATCGATTTCCATTCAGCACCGAGCTGATTCATGCTCATGTATGTAGGTAGCAATGTAGTATTGTGTCATTATTGCAGTTTTATCAGTTATCTCAGGGTAATTATTTTCTAAATATTTAAGTGTACGTATTTAAGGTGGGTTCACACTACTATGAAGACTGCAGAAGTCTTGGAGTTCGAAGCTGGCACACAGAAACTGCTGCCGTGCTGTTGCACAAAACAAGGAGGAATGGAGAAGTTTAGGCAGGCCAAGATCCACACTGATAGTAGTGCTACAGGGTAGGTAGGGTAAACTCAAATGTATCGCAAAGAAAGTCTCACATAATTTAGACACGTGAAAGGGTAAGACAGCAGGTCGAGACTTGAAAAAGTCTCAGGATGAGCCGTCTCGAGTCGGTTTCTAGAGCACATCAAAGCGTCTCGCGCTTTTGCTCAGTGTAAACGTGTCCTTCGTGTTGCACGCACCTAACAATCACGCATCTAACAATGAATGGAGCCCATCAGGCTCATTGTGTCCTGGCTCAGATCTGACATTTTTGTTTTGTATATGTTACGGATAAAGCAAGAACAAATACATGTAACAAATATATGTATACTGTGTATGCATTAATAGATGCAGATTAAGTAACTACTACAGTAGATACCCGTTAATCAGAACCAATAGAGGGGCAGGATGGGCTGGTCAACTGCAAGGGATCGAAATTGCAATGAGATTTTCAAAAATTCATAGCACGAAAACTTAAAACATAATGGGCATTGGCAACTGATTGTGGCAAACAGGTTATAAATTATTTAAATAGTAACTAGGGCAGACAGGTTAGCTATGGAGAAATAATAAACCGTTGTGTAATAATGTGCAGCGATGTGTAATAATGGCGATCATGTGCAAAAATAATAAACCGTTTTGCAATACTTTGTAAGAGTTTTTACTATGTACTTACTGTAATTAATAAAAACAAAACTTGTTTACACACTATGAGGATATAATATACATGAATCTAGCTTGGTTTGCTTACAAATATTTTGACTTCCTGAAGGACATGGCCAGCTCGGATCCTACTATTAACACTGACAGAAGCGAAGTAAGACATACAATTAATATATTCCATTTATTATCTATCTGCCATGGCAAACTGTCATTTAAAACAAATCGATGTGCTAGATGGTCACGGATGTTCTGGGCATATACAGGTGCCCTTTGTGTGGAATATTTCGAAAAGGCAGGAACGACCTGGTTTGTTGATCATTTCTCCATGTTCCATAAACGATTTCTCCATTTATGCCAGTGTCAATGATGCCGGGTGGTAGACAAGTTTCACATAAGTGTCTGTATCGCTGGGCACCTGTTACACGACTTGCTTCCCATCAAAGGGAAAAGCACCAATGGCGGACAGGGTACCAGAAGCGGACACCTCGATGGTAAAACTAATAAAATAAGGATATAAGCTCAGTTAGAAAGGTTTTTCTTTTTTCTGCCCACCAAGTAAGTATTCAAGAACAAGCAAGACGAAGAAGAAGTGGGTAGTAACAAAATGACAAGAAGCAGGAAACCTAACAGTTACCTCACTTCAAGTTTTGGTGTTCCGAGCCGTGTGTCTTCCCAGGATGTCTAAGAAGTTGAGGTAAGATATTAAGCGTAAATCGACGTTTTTCATAACTATTTCGTGTTAATGAGCAATTATACACGTCAAAGTTGAACAAATGAATTCAGTTTTTGCAGATAAGTTTCATTACACTCGAATTTTGATGTGATTTGTACCTGTCCACTACTAGTACGGCGAAAAACCCCTTTTCACCAGTAGTGGACACCCCCTGTCCGCCTTTGGTTCAACCCCTGCACCAAAGGCGGACAGGGGGTGTCTACTACTGGTACTGTGAATGTTCACTACTGATGATGAACACGATGAGTTTTTATTCTGTCATCTTGAATCTTTTTTTTTTGTTTCTATTTGACTAGGATCCAAAAGAAAATCAAGAAAAAGAAGAATGATGGTGGGAAGGGGAAACGGACTATTTTGAAATATTCCCAAGAGCAAATGATGAAGGCAATCAAGGATGTGAAGAATGGCATATCGGTAGCAGCTGCTGCTCGTAGCAATTGTGTCCCTCGTGTATCCCTTCTCTACAAGTCAAAGGGTGTTCGGCCGATTGAGAAAAAAATGGGCCCTCGCAGCATTTTTACGAAGGAAGAGGAAGAGTACATGGTGTCATGGATAACAAACTCTGCAAGAGCTGGATTCCCCATCCAAAAAAACGACCTACTTGACAGCGCCCAAAAAATCCTCAAGGATTTGAAGAGGCCCAACCCATTCACTGAGGGACGCCCTGGCAGATCATGGTACAAATCATTTTTACAACGGAATCCTGGTCTGTCCGAAAGAATCCCTCAAAACCTGACAATTTGCCGGAGTGCCGTAACCAGTAATGATATCATTAAGTGGGCAGAAAACACTCTTAAGTACCTCACTGACAACGGGTGTGAAGACATCCTGGAAGACCCCTTTCGGGTTTTCAATGGTGATGAATCCGCATTCTTCTTGAACCCGACGAACGACACAGTTCTGGCCCCGAAAGGAGATCGAACGATATACCAACTAGCAGGCTCGGACGAGAAAGAGTGCATAACTGTGCTGCTCACTGCCAATGCTGGAGGAGTCTTTGCGCCTCCATGCTAGTGTTGAAGTATAAGCGTTTGCCTGCTGAGGTTGCATGCAGCATCCCGCCAGAATGGGGAACCGGATTGTCGGATAACGGATGGATGACGGGGGCAACGTTTTTCGAATACATAAGCAATGTGTTCCATCCTTGGCTTGTACAAACAGGAGTCCAGCTGCCAGTAATTCTGTTTTTGGATGGCCATACGTCCCACCTAACTCTTCACGTGAGTGAATTTTGCAGTGAAAACGGAATTGTCCTGGTATCTCTTCATCCCAATTCTACGCATTTGACACAGCCAATGGACGTATCAGTGTTTGGTCCATTGAAAGCGGCGTACAGAAAGATGGTTCATGAGTGGAGGCTGGAAAATGGCCAGCCTCTAGTGAAGAAAAAAGATTTTGCATCAGTTTTGGAACAGACCTTAAGCAAGATTAAACCGGAAATTGTTCGAAACGGTTTCAGAAAGTCTGGCCTTTACCCATGGAACCCTCGGGAAGTGGTTAAAACTTTGCAAGTGAAAGAAAACTTAGAAGTGCCACCTAGCACTCCCGAAGTTGATTCACAAGCCACAGAAGCAAGTCAGCATTCAGGGAAAGATGAAGCAAAATCAGCCCTTACTGTCCTTCGCAAGCTCATCGGAAGTGAGAAAATTCGATTGTTTGAATCGTCTCGAGAATGGACTGGACGCGATGAGGATAAGTCACTTTTTCTTTTGTGGAAATCCACCAAAGTTGCAGCAACAGAAACTTCCCAGGAAGTTGAAGAGGCAACAGATCCTCTTCCTCACCCAAATGGAGAAAGAAAATGTGCTGAGTCTTCTCCAGGTACTCATAGAGAAGACAGCGAAGAGACAGTAGGTGAAGACTGTAGAGAAGCCTCAAGCCCCGTACAAAATATTCTGTCAATAGTCTGTACTCCTTCTCCAGGTATTCCTAAAGGCTGTCCTGTAGCCTCAACAAGCAAACTAAACTTGCCATCATCAGTCAGCCACTCTCCTCCAAACAATCATGAAGGCTGCCCTACTGCCTCCACCAGCGCACGAAAAGTACAATCCACAGTCAGCACTCCATCTCCCAGTACTCTTAATATTCCTAGTCCATTCAAACGGGCTCTCATTTGGCCAGAGCCGCCTCAAAAGAAAACAAAGAGAAGACGGGAGACGTTGCCAAGCGTTGTTACATCAAAATCGTGGCAAGAGTACCATACCAACAAAGCCAAAAAGAAGCTAGACATGGAGCAACAAAAGAAAGCCAGAGCAGAAGAAAGAGAGAAGAAAAAGATTGAAAAACAACTATTATTATTGCAAAAGAAGGAAGCTGGGAAGAATCCAAAGAAGACTATGAAGATGAAAAATAAGAAGAGCAACGCCAAAAGGGGACGAAGGAACAAGAAAATTTCATCTTCTGAGAGTGAAGAATGGGAGCCATCAGATGATAGTGACAGCCTTGGACCTGTCGAGGACAGTGATGAATGTGAAGTCGATGACCCACCTGCTAAAGAAAATAATGTGATAGTCAGAAGTCGTGGCCCAGCTCATTCTTGACCCACCTGATGAAACAAGGCGATCAGATGATGGTGGTGGCATTGGACCTCTTAAAGACAGTGACAAACTGATTGTTGACCAACAAGAGCCATCTGATGACATGATCTATGATATTTGGAATGTTGATGGACTTGGCATTGACCCTCAAGAGTTCAGCTTCACACTAAAGGAACACAGTGAAGAAGAAAGGGTTGAAGTTGTTCAAGTCATTGCAATTGACAAAGGAGCAATCATTAGTGGAGTCAGTGATGAAGTGGTAGACAGGCATGAGAGGTTTGCTGAGGTGGAAAGTGATATTAACCTTAATGTGATAAGTTCAGTAACCGATGAAGCGACAGATGGGCAACAGAGGTTGGTGGAGGCAGAAATGACCAACAGAGATGAACAAGCAAGTGAAAATAACAAGCAAATGAGTAGGAATGGAGATGATAATTTTTGTAAAGAGGGGGATTTCATTGTTGCCACATTCCAATCAAAAAAAGGCCCGATTGAATGTGTATGTAAAGTAAAAACTATTAGGCCAAAAAATAACACTGTGTCTGTACAAATAATGATCTCAGTCAACAGAATGGGGAATGTTTTTAAACTCAACCCAAAGGACGAAAGAATTATTTCACGAGACCAAATTTCCAAGATTCTTGGGGAGCCTGTGAATGGATCAGCCTTTCATTTCCCAATGTGATTTTATAACTGAATGTGATTTTGAATTTAACTTAGTCGTTGAAAGCTTAAGTCATTAAGCAGTTTAAAGTACGTGCATGATGGCATAGTCAAGTATCAAGCATATTCTAAGCTTGATTTATTTTTATGATTGTACGATAAGTAAAACTGATTTTATGAAGAGTTCCTTGAAACATGGCATTTTTTATAACTATTTTTGTATGACTGACCAATATTATGTCAGGTAGAAGGTATTATTCCTACTGTGATATGTAGACGAATAAATGCACTTTTTGACGTTTTCAAGTGCTGCTTTTTCAAAAATCAATCTCCTGTCCGCCTTTGGTATACTAAGTGTCCGGCACTCCAACATTTCGAAATTTTGGTGTCCACTACTGGTGAATCGCGGTCTAATAGAAAAATCCGTTTTTGAAGCTCTAAATGACTAATTATTGGATTTTTAGCGCATTAATATGAGCAAGAGTAAAAGAATAACGAAATTCAGTCGGAAAAAATTTAAAAAAATTTAAAATTATTTTAAATCTGATATTTGCCTCAAAGTTCCTTAACATGTCCGCCATTGGTGCTTTTCCCTAATAGCTCTGATGCTCAGATCGTACGAGGGAAGGACCATGTCTTCTCGAATTCGTTGGCAATTTGAAGCCACTCCTCTATAGCACACAGTACCTCAACAAAAAAGATGATTTACGTTATAAATTAATTAAAGAAAGATTTAGCATATGTTATAAAATTAATTAAAGAAAGATTTAGCATATGTTATAAAATTAATTAAAGAAAGATTTAGCATATGTTATGCACTTTCATTTTGGCATGTATGAGATTAAATAAGGTGGTATGTAACGAAATTATAAAAGAAACATGCAAATGGAAAAATTCGCTAGTTTTATGAATTGAATAACATCTATTTCAGCCAGCAACAACCTAAGTATTGAGCAGTATAGCACCACCTGACGATACTTCCACATCAATTCTGCATCAGAAGACGGCATGTTCTGTACTCCAGCTATAAAACATTCCCACAAACTTGAAAGAAGTATAGGATAATTCAGATTTCAATAAAATTATGAGTAGTACATAGAAATAATGGGCACTGGAGATTTTGCAAACATTGGCCATCATCTCGAAATATCCATACTTCACGTACGCCCTGAACCTGGCCAACGAGCTTGAGAACTATGACACTCAAGACACTCACATACGGCTAACCAACACGTGCTAAAACGTTGTTTGAAGCAGATAATGGGGTTTCCATCACACCCTTCCACTTCATAGGTATGGTTCTAACTTACCCCCACAGCAAGGACACTTGTCATCCTCTGAGACCTGTTGGTTACGGGTCCGAAGCATCGTCGGAACCCCCCTGTCCACGTACGTCACCACACATTCCAATCTAATTTGTACAACATACCCAGCAGAGTCAAGATTCTTTTTTACATTTGGCTGATGAAAATGTTTTAGAATAGTCATGAAAAAAGTTTGTTTGTTTTTTAGAGCTGAGACTTTGTTCAATTTATTTTTCTTATATTCATTTATAGATAGGTACTACAGGACGATGCAAAATTATGATTAAACTTGGAACAACTATTTTCTCTATCAGTGCGCTAAATATGAATAAATATGAAAGTCTTGTTGATAGCCAGTTTGATCAGTTTTGTTTACTGGTAAAATATGTCATTGGGGCCAAGGTGTCTGAGCAGGCTAGACTGTCCAATCATTATATCCATATTTGGTAGAAGTTCGTGGTGTCTCTGGTTCTTGTCTCGAGCAGGCACCAGTGCAAGCTTTGAAAAGCTTGCATGCGTTACCCAACCAGCGATTGGACCTCTGACAGAAACACGTGAAGCTTACAGGGACTAAAGGTTGAAATAACAAATAGTAGGTTTCGAGCAAAATAGTTCCTCCAGGATATACCCAGTCAGGTTAAGTCCAGGGTTAAAAAAAGAAAATAAATGAATAAGCATGTGGCATGCAGATACGTTTTCTTTTTATGCGCATGCATACAAAATGTATTATGCAACGGCAACTTGTTGGCTGAACTTCGAATCAGCATTTTTTTTTGCTACACTGATACGCAAACATAAGTAGATGTTTTTAAATATAGTAGAAAGTATGAGACTTAATCATTCTTACCTTTACAAATTCCTGAAGTGCTTCAATAAACGCATTACAAACTCCTGGGACTATTCCTGATATTGTACTCTTCAGCATTTTAAACAGATATTGCAAACTTTTTAATGCATCTGCTGCAAGTAATTTCAGTGCAATCACAGCCAATAGTGCACTCACAGATACAACTTCTCGCAGCCTCTCAATTTCTGACCAATGAGAGATATGAGGTATTCAAAATCATCTGCAGTTCAGCAGACGAAGTTGGCAATGGTTTCTCTGTAGGATTCAGTGGTCATTTCACGCATGAGTTGATTACCATACTGGCATCGCCGATGGAATAGATTTTTACTCCACCAAACTGTTTTGTTGTTTTGGTTTTCTTCCTCAAATACCGCACCGTCATTACAGCAAACGCAGATGTAGCACCCAGAGGTATAAACTGCATAATGCTTCACTTGCTGCAAATGGGAAGGGCGAGCCAAGTCTGGTCGAAACTTCCGCCCAAAACAGTTGCGCAAGTTAAGTTTTTCTTAGTGTAAACCCACCTTAAGAGTGAAGCGTGGGGTTGGGGATGGCAGATGAGTACCTACGTCTATTGAGTTTTGGCCAAATTGTACTTACAGGATTCGCTACTGCGCCCAAGTTGAAACATGTACAAAATTCTCTCAAACTCTACAAAAATCGTGATAAGAAACAAGTTTTTCTTAATATTCACGTTCTTTAAATGATGGCCCAAATTATTTGTTTTTCAGGAAGAAGATGCTTGTAGTCAGGATTATGATTTTTTTTTCAAGACCAACTAGGCAGTTACTCTCAATATTTAAAAGCACGGTTCTTTTGTTAAAGTAATCATGGGCACTTCAAGCGCCCATTATGAACAGAACTTTGTCTGGAAGGAAGGATGTATACAATGAACTGTTATGGAGGAACAAGCAACATTTTTGAAACTAATGATGGGATCTTCTGATAATAGTATATTGATCCTGTGCTACATTTGAGATACTATTTGATTTGTGGTTAGGGATCTATTTTTCCCATTCCTGGTAAACATGTGCACGAGTAGTGTTACCTACTGGAGACCTACCGGCAGGGGCGTTGCATCCATAAGGCCACTGCCCCGGCACCCAAAAACACTAGGAGTAAAAAATACCAACCATTGTTCAGTTGTCATCTGAATTTCCCTCCGTACACTGTACCTAGAATTTTTCACGAAGTTCAACAGCAACTCACCAAATTTTCTCTGGTTATTGAATTGAAATTCTATGGATATTCAATATTCTAGTAGAGCATCCATGGTGTTGTCCACAGACCAAGCATGTCATCGGAATAAAGCGACAGCAATCGATGTCGTGCAATCGAAATCGAAACCTAGGCTCCTGAAACTGGCAGGTAGGTTCTGGGTCCTGGGACCTAGTGTCGCCATGGCAACTAAGAATAGTGGCCCATCCCCGCATGCTCAGTAGAGCAAAAAATTTGTTGGCCACACCCAATTAGGTCCCAGTACCCAAAATCTGGTTTCTACTCCAAAATCGTTCGTTTTCACAATCGATTCGATCCCTTTGATTCAATTTGTTGTTGTTGTTTTTCTTGAGGGTGTCGCGAAGAAACAATCTTCATGCTGACAGTGGTGATTAGAGGTTGCGTTTTGTCTTCTTGTGTGTTTGATTCAATTTGCCATCACGGTACGAAGATGCTTCTTCGTCTTCTGATTTGTTTTTGTTGTGAATTATATTCACTTTCACTGTTGAGTCAGTGGTCAGTTTTTCATTTTTTTGCGTCAAATTGTGCGCGTTTTGCGTTCGGTCCGGTTCTGATGAAAGATCTGTATTTGTGGTACCTACATGCATTTTGCCCTGTTTGCTGTTTGTGGATTGATCAGTGTCCTAACACACAGATAACTACCTAGCTTCAAGTCAATAGCTTCTCCATTCAAGTAGGTACCGGCCGACGAGTCACTGTTTTGTTACATTTTAGTTTACTATATTTTTATAACACAATGAATTCGGTGGCTAATTTGCGGTAGAAATTGTGGACGTTTTCGTACGACGATTGAGTGTTGATTGAAAGAGAATTTGCTGAATATCTATCAGTAAATAAGGGAAGGGTGTTGTTGCCTTGGAGTATTTTGTAGACAAATCTGTTGGTTTTGTGTTCTGGTTTGGTGGTCCACCGTTTTCAGAGCCCACGCACCGCTACTGCTTACCGGATATGTCCAATTATCTGTATTATTCATCTCCTGACGCCATTAGCACTCAACCAAAACCTAGGAAACTAGGCCCTGCACTGACTGTCTTACTCCGCAAACGAGGTCTACATATCCCATACCGCACTGACCGTGTTAAACTACAAGTGTACATTCCTAGTGATCACAGAACGAATTTGTGGACAAAAAACGTCGAGAACACTAATTACGCCTGTGGACCATTGTGAGAGGGTAATTATAACATTTGCAACAAATCAGCAATTCTGACAGACCCACTTTCATACTATGTACAGCTTGATATCGATTAAAATTTTTCCACACGCCAAGCTTATTGAATAATTCCTTTGTGGAGGGATTGATTGCGGAAACTCTGTTTGAATATCCATTAGAGTTAGAATTCTTCAAGGCCACTTCTTTTGAACTGGCTTCAACTAGAGCTATTCTGCAGTCCTTGAAAGATGGATTTTTACCTGAAAAAATCATCAATCCAATGGTTGAACAACTCATTCTGTAGCCAGTTCAATTACAATTCACAAACAACATGGTTCACAATGTACAGAAGGTAATTTGCTTTGGTAAAGTACATGCTAATGTAGAAAATGATGGTGGAACTTTAATAAAATGTAGAAAATGATACAGGATATAAATATAGAATAAAACTGTGGTGTATAATAAACTACTGTTTTATAAAGAGAAATAAAACATGAAAGAAGACTTTACTCCTGATGGGAGAATAAAGGATGCTTGGTGTTACTGGTTACAGTCTTAAGTCCCTGCTCCATTAATCGTGATCGATGAGCCCATAAATCGAGTGGATTGGGAAAGAACAAAAACAAACAAAAAATCTGATAGTTCGGACAATAGGGACCTTGTTTCTACTGATCTTAATGATCAGGTAGCCAAAACCAAATAATCAAAAAGACTGACACTGAGCAATGAGAAACACACGGCTTTTGGGGCGGAGATTCAGCCCCTCACACAAGCGTTGAAAGCCACAGCCAGGCGTCGCTTTGAATCAGCATCGAAGTCGTTGATAAAAATGCTGGCACAGCACAAAAAGTGGGGAAGAATTAATTAACTAAATAGAGTTTGGTTGCAGGGGGAATGAAGCAGCTAAGTTGTTTTAGTGAGTCACGGGTGTGGCAGGGGAGATATTTTTGAGACAGTGCTGGAAATTTGATTTTGCCAAGCAAAGAAGGAACCATTTAGATAGAGACCAAGGTTTTTAACATAAGAATTGAATAGCACAGCTTCACCGTTCAGCAGTACAGAAGGGAGGTGCTGTAAAGATCAGCGTTTATTTTATCAAGTCAATAGTTTGCTCGACTTCACATTGCACATAAATCTGAACATTGTAAGCATAAAGATGATGATTCAAGAAAATCAACTAAGCTGGCAGCTTCGTTGATGAATAACCTGAAGAGCAGGGGTCCTAGGAGGGTGGCAGGCACTGGGTCAGATAAATCAGAACCAGATTTAGTAATTTGAAAACGACCAAAAACAAATGAAGTAATCAACTAACAGGCAGAGAGAGAAAATCCAGAACAGGGAGCTAATGTATCAACCAACAAATGTGCGAAATAGCGCCAAAGGCATTACTATAATCCAAGAGAACCCCCTCCCCCCCACACACAAACAGTGCTCCCAACATCCAAGCCCCTAGAATGTCCTCAGTAATTTATAACAAAACAGTTTCGTAGGAATGTAACTTTCGGAATCCAGACTGAGAAGAGCGTTTTCATTAACAAAGTCACTGCTTTGTACAGACAAGCAATACTCGAAGGGCGGGGAGCACACTTATCGATCTCGGATCAGAAATTAGCGTAGGTTGGCACTTTTTGGGGAAATGCATGACTAAGGCCGTTTTCCAGCACTCGGGAAACAGATTTTCTTACCATACGATTAAAACAAAATGTAATTACAGGGAGAGTTACTGGGAGTGAATAAGTTTAATAGGTATTTGATCAACTCCACAACCATCAGACAATGTTGCATATGGAATTAGAGACTTCGCCCTCTAATGTTGCACGGAAAGACATTCATTTTTATTATCAATAGAAGGAATTAATCTCGAAGGAACTATAGCAGGTGATTTGGAGCATGAACATTTACTCAGAGCGTTAGGTACAGCCAAAATCAACATTGTTTGACGAACTGGTCTGATTCATCAGACCCATCTTATTTATACTGGACCTTTTGATGGGAATACAACTGTATTCCCATCTGCTATATTACCCAGTACTATAACAGTACCTATAATAGTACTACTTTTGTACTGTAGGTACTGTTACAGTATTTTTGCTTCGGAATCTTGACGGCCTGACTGTACTTGTGGCGGAGAATACTGAACTCTTCCCAATCACTAAGGTGTTTAGTAGCGGGGTGTTTAGCCACATCTTATGAGCGTAATCCCTCCCAACCATCAGAGCTTTAAAACTGTGTTAAAAAATGTGTTAACCCTCATATTACCATGATATGGGGACCACAAGTAAAATAACTGAGTATAGATAATATATCGTGAAATGATGGCCAGCAGATCATGATTAGAGAGTAGGGGTATGCTCTGTTGACTGCCGCTCCTATAAAAAGGCCCAAACACCATGATCCCTGAGACGTATTGGCCATACGTTTTATTCGTACTTGACCACTTACGCTATAATTGATGAATTTTAGAAGGAAGTCAATGTGCAAGATGTGAATTAAAAACATTCTCACCTAAAGCTAAGGCCATAGTTGAACCAATCATTCCTCCACCAGAAATGACAACATCATAGGTTTTTGGAGTACGACCAGTAGAGAAACGAACCAAACTGTTACAGAACATTTTGAAGTCGAATATCAATTTACGTCCAAAATATTGAGTGAGATCAGGTTGGAGAATTCAAAGTTATCAACGAATTAGGCTCGTAATCAGAAAAACAGGGAAATCCATGATGGATGATGTAAACGGCACATGTCAGATGATGACAGCATGGATATTTTCTTTTTTCTTCTCAAAGAGCATCATAGATAGTAGAGGGTCTCTCCTAGAGACGCTGGAATCACCAAGCGCTGCGCTCCGAACTGATAAGAAAGTGGCTTATCAGTAATTGGAGCGAGTTGGATCCGTCAGAGCGCTCTATATTCGAGGCCATCGAGAACGAAATGAACGAGCGATTTCCAGCATTATTCTCTCAAAATAAGGATATTTAAAAATACCGTCATAGAAATCTGTCATATGGAAACTCACGATAATGAAATTAGCTCTGTTTCTGACAGGAGTTTTGTAATGAGTTCAGCCCACAAAAAATGTGTTCCAACCACATCCAGTGTTGAAAAAAAAACAAAAAAAACTACAAGATAAAAATAGAATAGTCTATTTCCACATAAGAAACTATAACAAAACTGTAGACAGGTTTAACAACCACCATCAGTACACAATGGAATTCTATTCTATTGTGTACTGATGGTGGTTGTTATCCCGGTCTACAGTTTTGTTAGTTTCTTAGGTGGAAATAGACTATTCTATTTTTATCTTGTAGTTTTTTGCTATGGATTTCCACTACTCCGCCACAAGTGATTTAAAGCTACATCCAGTGTTGAAACTATTCACTTTTTACTGTTATGGGTTTTATGGATGGTGGAAGTGCACTCTTGCAACGTGGAATGTGGTTCACCCGGGAACTCCACTACTTCATTTTCTGGTTATTCATCATTTTTGAAGCAACACAGAGTACCTAACTAGCTGTTGTGTGGGGAATTCAATGAGTGGTTACCCACTAGATAGGAAGACAACAAAAACCCTTTGGACCCTCTGGGTGAAATAGTCGCCCAAGCGAATCCGCACTTGGGGCCTCTGGGCGAGAGTTTCGTCAGCCGCTTGACAGTCCCTGAGGCCACTGGGCGAGTATTTCGTCCAGTGTTCGAGTGAATCGTAATGCGCCCTGTCGGTGTATATCATCATCTTCAACTTCTTCTTTTCATTATGATCTGCTGATGAGCGTTGGTATTGCTTTTTAGAGAAGTGTCTGGAACCCGCGTCCTGGGGACGGAGACTAGCGCGATCTACAGGTCACAAGAGAGTCAGGACCGCCGTCAGTTTTGCCAATCTCACTGTTTTTCCGGATTCTGGTAGATCTACCGAGTTTTTCATCCATAAAATTCTACATACCTAACTGTTTTCTACATTTTTTAATTTTCCTTCAGATTTCTTCTGTGTTGTACATTACACATTAGTACCTGTCTTTTTAGGACATACTGCCTTAGTAAGAGACCCAAACCCATCAAACCTATGGGTAACTACATACTTCATAAAGTTCATACCCACTTTTTTTTACCGCTGCAAATTATTACACAACGGTTTATTATTTACCGGTATAGATGCCCTTCTGAGTAGACCACTGTTTTCTCTGGGTCCACCGTACGGCGTACAGACCGAAATGATTTTTATTGCATTTTCGGAGTCTACGTACCTTGAAATGTAAAAACCATAAAATTGTGAGGGGCAACATTTTTGATTATCAACAATGAAGAAGTTCCCTAAACCGGATCGCCTTGATGTGGACCCATGGGATCCCCAACTGGAAGCATACTTACTTTTCAAAATTGTCTGGGGTCCTCGGCAGAAGTCCTTGAACTGGGAAGTGCCCTACTAAAAAGACATTTGCGCACCGATTAACGCGAATGGAAAACTTGACCTCAAAGGGCGGACGTTTTGATGCGCTTTAGAATTTGTTTCATACAATCACGCTGTATGACGGATTTTTTACCCCTATGGATAGTTTTAGGTACCTACATTATAAGTTTGTTTTACTTTGGTTATCATTATTGAAATTATTTCTGTTCTATTTTCATTAGTAAGCAGGAATAATGTTTAATTTTTTTTCAAACGATAGATTTTTGTACTTGTTGTTATAAAAAAACTAATGTTTCTGTTGTGAATCTACATAATAATTGTTACCATACACACAGAACTAGAATCCCTTCTTAACACTGCATACAATGGAAAACACCATAAATTAAATACCATCAATAAATATAACTGATGTGTCCAGGCTTATTATTAAGAGAAAGGCGCAACTGATAAGTAGCAGGTGCCTATTAAAAAATACACAAGTAATAGTTCTTGGTCATTTTTAATTCACATGTTGTAAAACAGGAAATTTAATAGTGGTAGTGGTGAAAATTACCTTGGTAACATGTTTTATAACATCGTTTTAAAATAATAAGTAACCTACCACTTGAGTATGTGGGTGGACTATTTATCAACTCTGACAAAAATACAAAAATGACAACACAAGTCTAAAAAAATAACTACCTATGCTAGTGACTAGAGATGAAGCCGTGAACTGACTGCGTCTAATCCGAATCTATTAGATAGTTACTGATAATCTGTCCGAATCCAAAAATCAGAGTCAAAAGCAGCAAGGGTTGGAACCAAAATGACAGACTAAAAAAACTAAACGTGACTAGAGAGAAAGCCGTGAACTGTCCGTGTCTAAAAATCGAAAACGAACGCGAATTAAATCTAGATAAAATAATAAAAGAAGGCAAAACTAGGACCGGGTAGGTGTGATATTGATTGTGGTTGGCGGGTTTATTTGTGATATAACTGATAACGAAACGAGGTCCTGACTCTCTCAGTGACCTGTAGATCGCGCTAGTCTCCGTCCCCAGGACGCAGGTTCCAGACACTTCTGCTTTTTAGCCCACAGACTTCACTATGGCTTATCAATGGCCTTTTCAGTGTTGGTGGTCATCATTCACAGTTTAGTGTACGTGCAACTTGTCCTGTTGTTGGAAGTTTGTTTTGTGATAGGTAGGGTTTGTTGTAAGTTATGGCTAGTACGTGTTCTGAAGAACTTCCTAACTTTTTGTCATGAATAAAATGACGAAGAAAATGTTGATGGGGACCAGGATTCGGCTTCATTTTTTGTAACAAATGAAGATGAGTTGAATAGTAGGTACTCAGTTTCTATGCTGTTAATAACCTGATGTGATCGAAATACAACATAGGTACCTACTGCCTACCTGCATTGTAGTTAGGTATGATTTTGGCAGTTAGGGATCATTCAATAACGAGTAAATGAATCAAAAATTTGACAAATCTTTAGTGAATATAAATAGGTTTATATTCAAGTAACTCAAATAGATTATACTTATTCTACAATGAAAGATATTTATGCATATTTATTTTAGATATTTATGTTTGCATTCAAACAAGTTTATTACAATATAATCTTTTGCTTATTAATTTAACCTTTTGCGTTTGTATGGCGGAAGAGGTCAACAGGCGCAGGGGTCGTAGTGCACGCATACATGCAGGCAGCCATGATGCAACCCTGGTCGAATTACTGTCTGCCATAATGAGCCTGGTCGTTACTGTATTTTGAGGGATCTTGGAGTTTCGTATCATCTAAGAAAAATAGTTTTTGGTTCCAATTTAGCAAATTTTTGGGTATTTTCTGACTGATTTTGAATCTAGAGAAGTGATGTTGTCAGATGTGGGGTCTATATAAGCCCCCATCCACTGCGACCTACAAGATCTATTGTGGTTCCTCCCCCCCTAGGCTGTATTAGCCTTCCGGGGAGGGTTTATAAAAGACCCTCCCTCCCCACTTTCTAACCAGTTTCGCCTTGCTGAAATGCTCACAAAATTAGAAAAACCACAAAACACAAGAATATGAAAGCTAGAATACGAAAACAAGAAGGTAAAGAAATATCCCTAAATTATGAAATCAATGATAATACTAAGGCAAAATCAAAAAATCTCATTGGTTACAGCTTCTCATCTGGATACCTAACTTTCAGCACTGCGCAGAAGCCCCCAAAAAATGTTACCACGCTAATTTTTGAGGTCTTTTGTTCCTTAGTTACTGTATGTGGGGAAAATAGCCAATAAATAAATTACTGGATGCGTAGAAAGAAAATATTGAAGCTCACAGCAGCTGCATGTGACGCATGCACTACGACTGCAAAAGGTTAGATATAAAATCAAGATGTAAAACGTGACAAAACTTTAAGAGACATGAAGCAAAGGAAAAAGTTATTTTATTAGAATCACTGGGTTTAATGTATTTGTGACCTGCTGAAGGTTGCGCCGACCAGGCACACCCGCTCATCTATTTATGAGCTGGGCCCAAAAGGTTAAAGGGACGAGCATCTGGCCACAGCCCAACCCGCCGAACCCTAACGAGCGTGTTCGGCTGTTTTCGGTTGTCAAGCTACTATTTAATATCAAGTTAGTGCTCATCACAAGGCCTGACGTAGATCGTTTGGTAGCCATATTTAGCCTTATTTATTATAGCAGTGGTAGCATCATATATTTGGGAGATGGACAGTTCATACCCACCCGGCAAATAGGGGCCCGTTTCATAACCAACTTTCACTACCCCCTGTTCCGTTTCACACCCAAGGGGTTGGACGGTTCATACCCCCTGTTCCGTTTCACACCCAAGGGGTTGGACGGTTCATACCCCCTGTTCCGTTTCACACCCAAGGGGTTGGACGATTCATACCCCCTGTTCCGTTTCACACCCAAGGGGTTGGACAATTCATACCCAAAAGGGAAAAACGAAAGATCATAGCTGTAAAGGTACTTACTTATGTAATATTATCGATCAGTCATATCATTAACATATTAAATGAAATTGTCAGAATTGGTGCAATAACTATGGACTCATTTGAATGAAATGACCTTAGCAAATTTGTATAAAGTTATTTCACCATGGGTTTGTCTCGCGATCCACTTGTCCATCCACTCTTGCTCCGTGCCTTATGCTGCTGCACCAGGGAATTTAATTTAGGATAAATTTCAACTTGTATAGAGAGAAGCTCGTCGAAAAAGGTGAACAGGTCTGGATGGTTAGCGTAAAAATCCTTGTTGTAGGAGGAGTGGAAGCTTTTGCAAGCGTTGGTTGTCAGTGTGACGTCTGAAGTTTTGCTGGCCCAAATCCACGTAGGGAACAACGCCTTTTTACACTCCTTTGCTTCATGTGTATGATCTTCTTGGGACACTACAATTTCTTTGCCAATCGTCCTCAAATATGCCTTGCGCGAAAATTGATGGTTCCCTGAACGAATTCATCGAAAATCCTCTCTTGCCAACGTTTTTTGGTTTTAAAATTGAAAGTCATTCCGGAACATAACATTTGTACCACGCTTGCTTCCACCCTGAACACATTCCGTCACCACACTGTCCCAAGATTCCATGGCATACTGAAGACAACTCACTCGTAGCTGACGACTAGTCATATTATCTCGAGCGTTATCTCTCACCTTTGCTATTTCTTAATCGAGTTACTATCTTGACCTTTCATTCTACGGGTCCTCTCTCCTGCGGGCGAACGGGTATGAACTGTCTTCAGCTGAAGGTGACTTTCCCCCGGGATGCACTCCCTGGGTATGAACGGGCCTACGCTCATATTTTTCGACACACTAGATCGCGGTCGGTTTAGAGTAAAGGTTTTTTCGCCCTCTACACTTTCGAAAGTTTAGTTTTTGTTGCTTTACGGCAATTTTAATCCAAGGAAAAGAACTAAGCAGTTGTACTGCTCACACAAACACTAATGCACCATGGGACAAGTAAATTAGGCCCTAGTGAACATACCAAGACAGTGTTCAGTACTACCAGGTTCAAAAGCTGAACAAAGTTATTATTAGTTGAGTTGTTTGTTGATTTTCAAAATCCATTAATTCCATTCTTTGAAAAAAATTGAGTTAGGGGTATCGTTGGATTCAGAATGGCCTCTGCTTGAATTCTGACAAGGGTTTAAGAGTCAACCCTTTTTTTTAAAACCTCCAAAATCTGAAAAGAAAGGTTGATAAGTTTCCAAAACCTGTTAAATACTGAGCTCCTCGTGGTGCAAGATCCGATAAACCAGTTCCAAAAGCTGTCAATTTGTATGTTAGAACCTCTAGTAGCTGGGTCCACTTCCAAAACCCGCCATTTTGTCCACTGATCCTTTCCTACTAAGCTGGTTCTCGTTTTCTGAGTATTTTTACGGTTTTTTGGTTTATTTTTTCATTAGGAAAACCTTCAAATTAGCTTTTATTTCGTTAGCAGCCTGTTACCCAACTGTTATCTAACATCAACCTGCCCCTGGGAGTGAAAAACTAGTCCATTTCGTAAAGCTAAGTGTGCCGGTTATTTGTGGTCATTTCTTTATTTAGTTTTTTTATTATTATTTCATGAGTTGAGACACTTCAACTAGTTTTTTTTCCTGTGGTGGCAGGTAGGAGTGATTGTTTTATGAAAATAGTTCTACTGGAAAAGGCCAGGAGGCAGCAGCACCAGCCAGACAAGTGGGAAAAGAACGTAGCCAAGAAAGCAAGGTGATTAATTTTTAGGCATTTATGAACATTATTTCTGCAATTAGTCTACCTTATTTCTATTTGAATACTTCCTCAAGAACCAATTTGAAAAAGTTTTTGTGAACGTTAGCACGTGTTTTATTTAGTGTAGGTATGTTTTTATCAGTAGGAGTCAGTGGCTACCAGGCCAGGGAGGGATTGGCAAAAATTGCTGTCGGAAAGCAGGGTTCGGGAGTCAAAAACCGTGAAACACCCACTTCGGTTCCAAACCCCATTATTCCCAAATTTGAATTTGAAATAACTTATTCTGTTCAACAGCAATGTTGTTGAATTTTTGCAGACAAATTCTTTGATTCTGTGGTTTAAAAATAAAAAAAAATTAATGCTTTTCCTTGCCTGGATCATTGGCTGCCAGTTTTTCGCTTTTTTCTCAATTTCTCTTGGAATGGAATTAACGGCCTTTGAAAATGGATGACTCAGTTCTGGTTTAAATCAACTGATGGGCCCATAACAGAAACATTATAAATATTATTAATCTAGGACTAGGTACATGAAATCCATATGAGTAATCTTGATGTCATAGTGATATTAGGCGTGAATTAAGTTGGGTATCTGGAACAACATAGGTCTCTTTATGGATGTATGGAACTATGGATGCTATACCTAGTTACCCCACCAAATGAGGAGTACCCGTGACTTCTGTTTATATTACTTTCCCATTTTCAATAAAAGTAGGTTCCATCCTAAGAATTTTGAGACCAACCCGGCTCTCTTATGATGAATAGTTCTTTTTCTATGTGATATCAAAGTTTTGGCAACAAGTGATGTCATTGCACCCATCCCGCCTGGGCGGACCCCCTTGCCCAATGTGGTCACTCGTTGCCGAAACTTTGAAAGCTCATAGAATGAGAACTTCTCACCGTAGGAGAGTGTGGCTGGTCTCAAAATTCTAAGAACGGAACCCACTTCCATTAAAAAATATAAACAGAAGTCGTGGGTACTCCTCATTGTTGGGCCACAGTAACACCACCCACATGAGTCGATACCACCTATTTATATTATTATGCCGAAAATTGGAACAAAAAAACAAAAGTGACAAAAAAGTGGTGAAGAGGAAAGGAGAACAGAATTTTTGTTTTTTTTTAAATTCCCAGGGTAAGTATCTTCCGTTATGTACCTACTACGATTCTGATTTGACAACTTTACCTACTATAAAAAACAGGTATCATCAGTTAGAATTTATAATAATAATGTTCTTTGAATAGCGTACATGAGTGTACCTAATATTATCAACTGTCGTTTGGTGTTTTAGGATCCTGAAATGAGATAAAATTTGGAGTTCAAAGATCGAAACGGGTGCTGTCAGCTTGATCTGGTCCATGACAAAGTTTGGGAACTTCAAAGTGAAGTTGCGAATAAGTTTTACGAGCAGAAATGTCCGATGGAGTAGAATTTCGTCTCAAAAGAGAAACTCCCTCATTGAAACCTGGGGCCATAACATACTACAAAACGATTTTCAGGTTTGCCATTCTACGATGCCCAGTAAGTATATGAAGACACTAGGTAATTCTAGTGTAATTAGTAGTAGGTGGCTATATTTAGAAAAATCCTGCACTGCAGGACACGTACATGAAAACTTTTGACCTGACAACAACAATTGGTCAAGAACAGCCAAACTATACCGGATCGCAAGAGACTGAATGGCCGCCCGGCGCCCACGGTTAGGGTGTAGGTAAGTTAAAAAAGAAAAAAATTTAAAAGATCAGTAATTATGTTAACTGAACATCTAAATTTCTTTATAATTATCATTGTGTGGTTCTTTTTCATACCTACTCTTCCCTGAGCGTTGCTATTTCTCTTGAAAAATCAGGCTGACGCTAGGTTGTTCTTCCATAAAGCAGGTACCCTCAAGTTGCTTGTTTTATGAAATATCCCTTGGTTTACTGGGTAAATAATATCTTCAGCAAATAAATAAAGGTTGGATGCTCAAACAGGCGTATATTCACTAAAAACATACTGAGCTGAATGGACTGAGGTTTGACATCCTGACGAATAGAGGAGTGTGGAGGGTTAGAGCGACGCACAACGTCTAATTCCGGCGGCTCCGTTTTGATATCTGGGCCTGTACCTTTTCCAAGCGTTCTGACTCAGCAGCCCTCGAACGACACGTTTCCAATGCCACCTCCTTGGTCAAGTTAGATATATTCAACAATTGCTCCTGAAGCTTAGTGTCCGAAATGCCCGTCACAAATATATCGCGGATCAGCTCCTCCTTCAAAGTCGAAAATTCGCATGTGGCACTAAGATTCTGCGGAACAGTCATGTATTGAATAAATTATTCACCAGGCTGCTGCTTACGGGTCAAGAACACGAAACGTTCATATGTTACATTCGTCCGAGGTAGAAAGTGAGAGTCAAATCTCGCCAGCAGAGCCTCCACGTCGTTCTGGTCTTCCTGAGATAAGCTAAATGACTCAAAGACGTCCTGAAGTTCGTCGCCCCCAGAATGAAGCAGTATCGCCACCTTACTCTCTGGTGTGGCCAAAGACTTGTAAGTAGGGATGTGTCGGTCAGGAGTGACCCTATCAAAAAGACCTTGTCTCTAAAATGAACTTGTCCCAACTGAACGTATGGAAAATTGAACCAGTTCCTTCACACGTTCAATTCGTTCGTCCGTAAGCCTAGCATGGAAGTTCACTCACTCAGTTTGTCACTTCTCCTTCTTCCAAGAATGACTTGGTCGTCATCGGTCATAGAACTTGAATGTTGGCAGGGTTGTTTGTTGCTCAGTCATGGAAGAAGAAGACATTTCTGAGGATGATGTCGGACAGAGCCATGGGGGAAGGACACTTCATGGCTCAGTTCGACATGTTAATGAACTGCGTGCTTCAAAGGACCCCATGGCTGCAGCAATCGTAGAATACGATAAGTATTTAGCTGAGCCTCTACTACCACGAAAAGAGGATCCCTTGAAATGGTGGAATGAGAGGAAAAATGTGTACCCTCTTCTGTACGCACTGGTCTTGAAGCGCTTGTGTATACCGGCCACTTCAGTACCATGTGAAAGAATTTTTTCCAAAGCAGGAAATATAAAAACGGAAAAAAGGAATCGCCTTCTCTCTGAACACTTTTCGCAGATTCTTTTCCTGAATCACAATATGTAGGAAAATGGATTCAGTGAACCACTGACCTTTCTTATTATAGATAGAGATATTATTTTCACATTTCCTACATTTTGGAACAATGTTGACTTCAGTGACCCCTATTTTTATGGTTACCTACCTCAATGACTTTTTTTATGAGTACATTTTTCCTTTATGAGTACAAGTTTTGTATGAGTACTTTTTTTTATGAGTACAATAATCTCTTATTTCTATTCCTCTCTTCTCTATTTCTTTCCTAATGAAAAAAAGTGTCAAAAAAGTAAGTAATATTTGACTGCATTACAGAGTGTGAACGTGTATTGCACCACAACACAGCTCAAGTGCTCATAGAATGAATGTGACTGACTTGGAAGAGCGAGTCTTTGAACGAGGGAGTCATCAAATGAGTGAACGAGTGCAAAATACCTGTCTTTGAATGGACAATGGAGTAGGAGTGACCGCATGGAAAATTCTTCTTCCATGGAGTGACCGTTTGGTACTCGAGACCGACAAGTGAACGTGTCGGGAAAAGGAGTCAATGAACGTAATAAAGGAGTGAGTGAGTGAACCAGTTCAAAAGACCTTGTCATTCAACTGAGTGACCGTTTGGGACTCGAGTCCGACAAGTGACCTGGTCTTACACATCTCTACTTGTAAGCTGCAATATAAGTCTTGAAATTTCGCTTATAACGCCTCCAATTAATGGCCATATTGCCATCGGTGGCTAAAGGAGCTAAAACCAGTAAAAACGCGGTAGCCATGAGCACAAAACACAAACTGCACAAAAATAATCAGATAAAACAGCTTTGCCCAAAGACCCGGAAACTTTCAAACAACCGCTGCCACCATGTTATGTTTGATGGGAAAATCAACTAATAAAATTAGACACGAATAACGCCGCTTGTTCACACCGACCATGGGAACAACCACCCGAATTGTCTCAGCTGGGAATCTCTTAAGGTTCCCACACACCGGGCAATAACATTGTTGAAAACATTGTTATTAACATTTTTCAGTATGGTTTCGTTCACACCGAACGCAACATTGTTGGTAACAATGTTATCAACATCGGGTGAAGGAATTGTTATTAACATTGTTACGGCACACGAAAAATGTTGACAACAATTCTTCCCCCAAAATGTTACTAGAAACATTGTTGGCAACATTTTCAATAACAAAGTTATTTTTTCCGTCAACATTGTTAGTAACATTGTTGTCAACACTGATTTTTGTTATCGATCCAGGAGCGATAACAAACTGGGGTTTCTGAGCAACATTTTTTTTAAAAACAGTTTTTCGAGAACTAAGAGGACCAGGGACATCGTTTTGGTCTCGTTTTGTTGAAAATTTACTCATCTTCATAAACTTATGGAGTAGCTATCCTCATAAAATGGTTTCTTCATGGCAAAAAATTGCAAAAACTGGAAAAAGTCCGAAAATTTCCTTGTTCTTTCAGTATTCAAATATTTTCCCAAGGTTTCCCGAGGTAAAAAACTTGGATTACTTATTACTAACCAATAGGAAAGACAAATCGAACCACCAAAAACGATTTTGGAATCTGTTTCACAATCGGTGGTCTGAAATCGATTGCACCGATAATGTTTCCGATTTTATTCGATTTTTTCGCCGTCAGTAAAATGTTAACAAATTTTTATAAATTTGTTAAAGTATATCTTGGTAGGTACCTACATCGAATCAATGAGAACTTCTCTGTTTTCTCTCTTCGCCAAGTATGGCCGTACCCACACCCTCTTTTGTCGTCTTGTTGCCGAGCACAAAACAACAACGCACGCGGCAGCAGTTGCTAATTCAGCCATGGTCAATTATTATTGAGAACTGGAATACTTGTGAAAACCTAAATGTTATGGCTTTGAATGTTACCAACATTGTTGATAACATTGTTAGAAAACTAGACCCAAGAAAAACAGATGGAAGAATTGTTGGCAACAAAAAAGTTGACAACATTGTTGCCAACAATGTTGGTAACAAATTTTCTAGATCATCTCTTTTTTTTACTAACATTTTTGTTAGTAACAATGTTATGTTAGTAACATTTGGTGTGTATGGGCCTTTAAGCTCCATGCTTCTTATTCTGGCGACGATGGATCATGTAGAATCATTGGTTAACGCTTATATAAATAAGATGGATGGATATTCCTGCCTAATGAGGAATGTTCCTAAAAAAGTTTTTAGAAAAAAGAATATATATTCCTATTCAGAACTCTTGGAAAAACGGTAGTTTTGAAGCCCGTTTTCAAAAATAAGCGTCATTTTGTTTAAATACGGGCGATTAAAAGTAAAAATGAGGCAAAAAAATGACTTTCAGGTCTATTGATATCTGAATGGCTGTTTGTCCCAGGAGGCAGAGCGAACCTTGGGAGGCGAAGGTTCTCAATGCTGCCAACAACCCAACATTAGAAATGGTAAGCCTTCGTGGCAACCTTCAAGAAACTTTGGCGTGACCTTCCTCTCCCTTTGATTTTGAGGACATGTTTTTTTTAAATGTATGAATAAATTTGAGGTTCTGTCCATCCACCCATAGCGGTTCTGAACATCGTTTAGAGTGATGTACTAGAGCTGTAAGCGGGATTTGAGTTGAACTACTCGGCGATTTACCTCATAGGTCCTTTCTAGAGGGAACTCAGAAACACAAATTCGACACTCGCTGTCTGCCTAGACTTTCCTACATAAAACCCCTCATTATGTGGTCAATAAGTGTTGATTTCCGTTACTGAACAGAATTTGGCAAAAAATTAGAATTCGTATCCCAAAAAAATTGCCCACTGCCCATATTTTTAACGTCATTGCACTGTTTGAGCAATATATGCCATGGGTGACTTCAAACCCCCATAAAAACGGCGGAAATTTTGAATGTCAGCAAAGATGGATCTATAATCTTTATAGCAGTAATCCTGGTTGAAACTAGGCCTTTGGAGAGAAACTGGTAACCCTTAACCCTGAGGTGAGGTTACAAAAGGGTTTCACGAAATGTGCCTTTAGACAAAAAGCAATAATCGATTTTTCTATCGATAAATACGAGGTTACTACTGTTTTTCTATTGGTCGAGAAAGGGAGGATTGCAAAAATTAGCGCCAAAATATAATTTAAATTAATTCATTCAACTGTCATTGTTATCTCTCCTTTCCTATCAGCTCATTTTCGTTGTTCTTTCCCTTGTATATTAGTAGAGTTGCTTTCTCAGTTTCTCAACATCTCAAGTTGTAATAGCTGTGTTCATTATGCATGAAAGTGATGAAGATGATTTCATGGATTTCACATTACCTATCGCTAGTCCCTTGACCGAGTTGGACTGAAGTCCTGTTCTTGAAACTGGAAAAAATCCGAGCAGCCATAATTTCAGCTGATCAGAGATAAGTTGGTTCTGAAATACCGAACGTGAAATATTCTGATATAAATATACTGAAATAAGTGAATAGGTACCTAGGTATACTGAAACATTTTCATCCACCTGAGATCCCCATCCAAGTACTATGTACTAAACCTAGTAGGTATAGTACCTAACAGTAGGTAGGTACTCTGCATACAGATATATAGAATACCATTGAGGATACTGGCTTGGTAGGTACCTACTATATAACCAACGTTACGTTTTCAAATATAGGTAGGTATTAGCTATAGCTACCTATTTATCGTCTGATTGGTATTTTACTTTAAAATTATAGCTACCAGCACTTGAAGTTGCTGTGTAATCCCTGTTGATCGTGGGAGGTAGAATGGACCTACAGATTGGGATAAAAGGAAAAGAAGATTGGTCTCGATCCACTAGTTTGGTGGTTATGTTTTATACTCAGTTTGAATGAAGGTGAGGTCCAATCGAAGGTAGGTATATAATTTCAACAGTAGAAAACCTTGGATAGGTTACCTTTAACATAAATATTGTTTTTAAAGATGGATTTTGTTTGAATTGGATAGTTATTTCCGTAACGCTCTAGTACATTAGTTTGGAAGGCAGATGTAATGTATTTATAGCTCCAAATTCTAGAAAAACTGACATGATCAAGCTGACTAGATCCAGAGGATTGATGTAGGTACCTACCTTACCTACCTTTTTTCCGGTTTGGTTATGGATACTTCTTCAGTTTTACGTTTATCATGATATTTTTGGCAACACTGTTTGTGTTGAACGCTTTTTTCCCCCACAAATTAATTTGATGATAACCAGATAACCTTCTCTATTTCACTAGTTTAATAAGTTTAGATCTTGTATTATGTATATAGACTCTCAAAAAATCATTATATTTGTTGTACCTATAAAGTATTTGCTGAATAAAAAAATTGAATTGAATTGACTTGCTCTGTGGTGTGCTATCTGCTCAGTTTTCCATTTTTCTCGCTATTTTCACTGTTTCTCAGATTTTTGACTCATAATAAAAGAATTTTGGGAGTTGAACCTTCATCATAAATAGGTAGGTAGATAACCATTTTGTTCAATATGGATAGAACTTTGGACATAGACTTACCATTTTCGTTCTATAACTACCCTGATATT
Organism: Leptopterna dolabrata; assembly: GCA_954871275.1. Taxonomy (NCBI): domain Eukaryota; kingdom Metazoa; phylum Arthropoda; class Insecta; order Hemiptera; family Miridae; genus Leptopterna; species Leptopterna dolabrata. Next base: position 70,879,870 of record OX940974.1, on the reverse strand, counting down.
CCTGATCTCAACAAAAATATGAGTAATCATGAACTCACCTTTCTACACTTGAATATCAGAAGCATTCGTAAACATATTGATGAGTTGTTGATAACCTTATCAGAACTCACATTCATACCTACATTGATTATCTTGACAGAATCTCAGCTCTCAGTGGAGCAGCCCATTAGAATCCCTGGCTATAACGCTCACTTTGTTAGCCCCAAGCTATCCACTCATGATGGCATGGTTTTATTTTCTCACTCCGATATTTCAAGCATTAGAATAAACCCCAATCAAAATACCAACTATGCAAATTACGTAGAAGTTGAGTTCGAGTTCAGAAAAGTATATTTCTCAGTTTTATGTGTTTATCGATCTCCATCAGTTCCTAAGAGTAATTTCATTTCTGAATTAGAAAACTATTTAGTCAGTAAAAGAAATCGTTGTACAGATTTTGATTTAGTAATTGGTGACATTAACCTGGATATCCTTCCAAGAAATCACCATGATAATGATATGGAGAATTATCTAGACTTACTCAGCGCTGAAGGTTACCTGAGCTGCATAAACACTCCCACTAGGGTTGAACGTAATTCACAAACCTGTATTGATCATATTATGGTAAAGAATCGTAAAAATCTTGAGTTTTCCACCGCTGTGTTGGAAACTAAAATAACTGATCATTATGCTACTTTGTTTGGTACATTTAAAATTGAGGAAGTTGCACGTGAATCGAAAAAGTCAAATGTAAAACTTGTGTCTCGTGTTGACCATGGAAAACTTCTCGAGAATATCAAAATGGAATCCTGGGCAGGAGTCAAGGATGCGGGTGATCCAGAAAAAAAAATCGATGTTTTTTTAAGCACAATTAGCAATCATATAACTATTTGTACAGAAACGAAACGAGTACATATAAGAAGCAATCAAAGAAAAATAAAACCCTGGATCACCCAAGGACTTGTGACATCCATCAGGACCCGAGGCAATCTACACAAAAACCTCGTAAAGTACGAAAAACAGTGTAAGGCATACGGCATTATCCCACATCCTCTTTATGCTGAACGTTACAATAAATATCGAAACCATGTTAACATGCTTATCAGAATCTGCCATGACTCTTACTACTCAAACAAAATTAAAGAAAATCACAATCCAAGTCACATATGGCCACTTGTTAATGAAATCTGCAACAGATACACTGAAAGAAATCTTATTAGGTGTATAAAATTGGATGATGGGAGCACTGTGACACAAGAAGAAGAACTTGCTGAACACTTCAATGCGTTTTTCACAGATGTGACAAAGAACCTGATTGCAAACAATTTCATAACTATAACTCATACCCCTGCCAAAATACAGAGGTCTCCAAAACCCAAATTCAAGATGAAACTTGAACATTTCGATCCAATAACACAAGAAGAAGTCCTTAAGTACATTTCAGGTCTAAAATCGACTTCTGCACCTGGATTTGATGGATTATCAACAAAATTGATCAAACTTTTGAAATTTATTATAACTCCAATCCTAACTGACATCCTCAATTTATGCTTGACGGAAGGCATATTCCCCAAGATGTTTAAAAAAGCAGTTATAATACCTATTTTTAAAGCTAAAGACAAAAATATCATGACAAATTACCGTCCAATAAGTCTCATTTCTCACTTAGCAAAAATTTTTGAAAAGTGCCTAAAAACCCGAACTGTCGATCATTTAAAAATTAATTGTCCAATTGCACATAATCAGTTTGGTTTCCAAAAGTGCAAAAGTACACAAGACGCAGTCTATGAAGTCCTTAACAAAGTATATGAGTCGATTAATAAAAATGAAAAAGTTTTACTTGTCATGCTTGACCTACAAAAGGCCTTTGATACAGTAAATCACTGTAAGCTACTGGAGAAGCTAGAGAGCTGTGGCTTCCACGATAAAACTCTTACCCTACTCCGTAGCTACCTGTCATGCAGATCCCAAATGACCAGAATTGGCGGCAAACTCAGTTCTGAACGAATCGTCTCTGATGGCGTCCCCCAAGGTACAGTTCTTGGACCAATTTTATTTCTCGTCTATCTGAACGAGATATTTGACCTGGATATCCAGGGAGACCTTATCTCTTTTGCTGACGACACCACTGTTTTGGTGAGGGGAGCGACCTGGGAGGAGGCCTTTCAAAAAGCTAATGTAAGTCTTGATTGTGTTGCGCTCTGGCTTAGGCAGAATTTATTATCCTTAAATATTGATAAGACAGTGTACATACCGTTTCACGCAGATGTTCGGACAATGCCACCTGACCACCTATGCATCACTGTCTCCCAATTCGATGGCCAACACCCCAAAGAACTAAAACGAGTTTCTTCAAACAAATATCTTGGGCTCATAATAGATGAATCATTGAGGTGGAATCCTCACATTAACCATGTGAGAAGTAAACTAAGATCTCTAAGCTATGCATTTTACCACCTACGGAATGTTGTCTGTTCAAGCACAGCCAGAATGATATATTTTTCTTTAGTCCAATCAGTATTATCCTACTGTCTTCCGTTCTGGGGAGGAACTTATAGAACCCATCTTAAACCGTTGAGTAATACCCATAAATTACTTGTAAAATCTCTTTTCAAACTCCCCAAAAGACATCCATCTTCAACTCTATTCACGAAATTAAATTTTCTTTCACTTGACTCCCTTTTTAAATATAGAACCCTACTCTTTGTCCATCAACATCTTGACAGATTCATTTTAAATACCAGTAAGATCAAAACACGCAATAGTTATAAACTTCACCAGCCTTACTTCAGACTTTCCTACCTTCAAAATAGTTTACCCTACCTCGGCCCGAAATTTTATAATGCTCTGCAGTATAACTTCACCCTTCTCACTCCATCCAAATTTAAAATTACCCTGAAGAAATGGCTCAAAACTAAAGACTTTTGACTGTGATGTTATAATGACCTATCTTATTCTTCTTGAACTGTTTATATTACCTTTTGCTGTTTACATGTGATTACTCAGTGTTTATATTTCATTTTTTACGTACTGTCTTTTTTACGTACTGTCTTTTTACGTACTGTAGTGATGATAATAATGAATATAATTTGATCACTTAACCTCGCTGTACCTGTAATACATTAGTTACATTGTTTTGAGACTTCCGGCGCTCTTATAAAAAATTGTGTTGAAAAAACGATTGCCCACACACAGGCTTTGCCTTCGTGGGATTTCAAACCACCACTAGATTTTATTATTATTATAATATTATATTATTTTATTGGATTTTATAGTTATTGGATTTTATACTTGAACTTATTTTTTACTTGTTACTTTTTAAAAAAAATGTGTGTTTGAAAAATAAAAATTTATTGAATTGAATTGAATTGAATTAAAACGTCAGTTCTTCACTCTTCAGTCAAAATCAACTTCATATTCGATCTTATCGCCCTACAAAACGTGGAAAACAATACCTCACAAGAGGTTCACTAAAACCTAAAAAAACACTAAAAAAACCTATTTTTACACAAATTTTCCCCACATAACTTCCCTGGGCGTATTCTGATCAGGCTGCTGAGCTTCGGAGCACAATTAGGACCCAAAACTGTTCCCAAATGGGGAAACTGCGTACAGAAGAACGACAATTTTAGACCAAAATTTAAGACCGAAACTTTGTTAGAACATCAGTTTTCCACTCTGGTCAAATTCGACTTCATATTCGGTCTCCTTGCCCTAAAAAACATGGAAAACGATACCTCACTAGCTCATGTTAGTAAAATACCAAAAAAAACGCTGCAAAGTCCTTGTCACATGGGTTTATTATTCTATTGGACATACCTACAGAAAGATTGGCTGTTCATTAATTGTTTCTTTCATGCGTAATAATCGAAATAGCTACTTCTGATGGTTTCCATTAATGTTGGCCCCCAAAACACAAATTAGGTACGCTCTTTTTTTTTCTTTTTTTTTAAACTATCTTTGATCATTGGTAGTCCATTTAATCGTCCTGAACCACGTCTTGACACTTTTTCCAGTGTTATTATACAAACTGATGGTGATTTCAGACGATTTCCCAGGTTTTTCACTCATAAAAAATCAATTTTGGGAGCTGAACATTTGGTAGAACCTCAATTTTCTATTCTTTGGTCAAAATCGACTTCATATTCGGTCTTCTCGTCCCCAAAAACATGAAAAACGATACCTCAAAAGCTCATGTTACCAACATGTTGCTAAAACGCAAAAAGTACCTATTTTTATACACATTTTCACTCATAACACCCCTGGGTATATTCCGATCGGGCTGAAAAGTTTCGGGACACAACTAGGGCCCAAATGGAGCATGTGTGCGAAAGAACGATTTTTTTAGACCGAAAATGAAGCCTGTACACGTGATACGGCGGACGGTGGACGGCGGACGGACATTGCATTTTTGGAATCTACGTACCTTGAAACGGAAAAGAAAAAATTTTGAGAGGGTGTTATAAAAATTTTTTGCTGAGCGATTACATAGGTGTATTATTCACAGAATAATAAACCAAAACCTATTTGTATAGGTATGTACTCATTTTTCACCCATAACACACTTGGGTATATTCCGATCGGGCTGCAAAGTTTCGAAACACATCTATGGCCCAAATGGTGCCTGTTTGCGAAAGAACGAATATTTTAGACCGATAATAAAGTAGATATGAATGATATGGCGTAGGGTAGACAGACATTTTGGAATCTATGTACCTTGAAACTTAAAAGAAAAAATTTGGAGGGGGTGTTATAAAAATGTTTGCTGAGCAAATACACAGGTGTATTATTCACAGAATAAGAAACCAAAAAAGTCAGTATACTTACAGATAAATCGGTAGTGGACCGAAGGTATATCTATGGACAGATTTGCAAGGTAGAAGGCTACTTTGCAACAGGGAAATCTGGGAAATCTGAAATAAAAACGCTGCAAAGTCCTTGTCACACGGGTTTATTATTCTACTGGACATGCCTACAGAAATTTTGGCTGTTCATTTATTGTTTCTTTCATGTGCAATTATTGAAATGGCTATTTTTGATGATTTCCACCAGTTTTGGCCCCCAAAAACACGAATTAGGCTCGGCTTTTCCTTTCAACAGATTATTTTTGATCATTGATAGTACCATTTAATTGCCTTGATTCACCTGTTGATACTACTTCTAGTGTTATTATACAAATCTATGGTGATTTCAGACAATTTCCCATGTTTTGACTCATAAAAAATGAATTTCGGTAGCTTAACCCTCGTTAAAACCTCAATTTTTCACTCTTCGGTCAAAACCTACCAAATATTCGGTCTTCTCGCCGTAAAAAAACATGGAAAACGATACCTCACAAGCTCATGTTCACTAAAATCTCAAAAATCCCTCGAAAAACCCTATTTTTACACTCATTTTTCTCCCACATCACCCTGGGTGGGAAAATGAAGCCGGTACACGTGGCACGGTGGATGGCATACGGCGGAAGGCGGACGGCGGACGGACATTGCATTTTCGGAATCTACGCACCTTGAAACGTAAAAGAAAAAAATTTGAGGGGGTGTTATAAAAATTTTTAGCTGAGCGAATAGGTACATAGGTGTATTATTCACAGAATAATAAACCAAAATTAGGTTGTGGCGGCACGTATCGTTCGATGCTTGAACCAAGGAGGTATTCCCGCTATCTTATTTATACTCAAAGCCGTATCGTAATTCATGATCCATGGTCAAATACTGATAACGTCCGTGTGTTCTGATTGGTCTAAAGGGAATCATGTGATCCAATAGTGGAGGAGGGGTGATATGCGTGTGTAGTTGTAGTTGATATCACCTCTGTTGACATTTCTGCAGAGTTAGCGAGATTTGTGTTGTTCGGGTTCCTTAATATTTGTTACTATCGTGTTTCATTGAAATGGTAACATGACGGAAATGGACTGCGAGAACAATTTCAACGTTGATGAATTCAACTTCAACGAGCTGGTCGAGATCGATGGTGAGAAGTGTGAGAACTGTGAATTTTGTTGTTAATAATTATAAGGCAGTCAACGGCCAAAGCGGTGCTCAATTACTCTGTTGTATTGCCGCAAAATTAAGTTATGATTAGAAGCTAATGCACAGAAATTTATTCCAATCGTTTACCTATAAAATGGTCTAATTTCGCTGTAGGTTCTGTTAAATGTATATTTCTACGAAGATCCATCTTCAGTTTGGTAAGTTGTCTCGATAAACTGAGGCACATAGATGTTCATGTTAAAAGGATAGTGAGATGTGTAAGACGATATCTTAACAAAAATGGACTGCTATGCAGCCATCGATACGGTTCATCAATTAGGCAAATTTAATTGGGATGCAGTCCCTATCGCCAACGTAGTAGGTAATTACTAGTTTGGGTTGCATCACCTGTTTTGAATGAAGGGTGCCCGTGGTTCTGAAATTGGCTGATTATTTCCTCGAATAGTTTTTATTTTCCTAACCCAGCCCTCGGGGGCATAGAAAGTATTGCATCAATCCCGAATAACATTGCTGTAACACCCCGCTAATGGGTGTTACAGCCCAATCTGATACATTCTGAACCATTCTACGTATTAATGTGTGGTTGTATTTAACTTATTCTACAAGATTACGGTCTCTATAAACATTCTAAAAAATTCCGTGTGAAGCTCGGTTTCCATTCATGGAGGAAAATGCAGAAACATCAGCTCTTCGTAGGTATTTATACAATTCGCTGGCTTGGACAAGAATAGCCCCCAAAATCTTTTTTTCGGAAATGGCATGTAAATATAGACAGGAATCACCTGTTGCCAGCCAGGTTGACTGCAGGTGTCATTATCGGAGTGAGGGGAAGCCCACTTGATGGGTGTAGCAGTTGGATTTGTTGGCTCAATGAGCCCCTCAGCCAACAGTCGTTCTAGCTCCTGTTCCATAGCCAACCATAGGGCACTGGCCTAAGTTTGAAAAATTTTGGAACAGCATCTGGCTTCATCCGGCTTCAGCATCGTAATTTCAATTGGTAGTGTCTGTTCGTCCCTCGGGGTCTTATCAACTATTGAAGCTATCGATTTAGGGAATCGATTGTCACGTCGGGAAACACGAGCTTCGTTACCAGCTTTGTTTGTGCAGTCCCCAGAGTTTGTTCAGAGCAACCCGGCTACGCGCAGTAAGGGTGAGGCAAAGATTCCCTGTTCGTGCAGACCCAGGGCGAGCTCCTAGCCAAGTGGTCTGGTGTTCGTGCTGTCCCGGGCCAGATGATTCGGTGTTCGTGCTGGCCACGGTGCTTGCTCTGAGCAAGCCCTCCCGTGCCCCACGAGAAGACCAGGGGCAGCTGAGCCCTGCTCGTCCGCGTATGCGGTCTAAATAAACTTTGTACAACCTGGAATATCATTCCCCAGTTCATATAACCTTCACGTTTCACTTGAGCAAATTTTGGAACAGAGGATTGTTATGGTCTCAAACTCAGAATATTTTTATGATTTATTCCTAACTTACTAGTTATCATCATTCGATTTCTTTTCTGGTTAAGTGGATGAGAAATTTGCCCTCTCAGGGCCTCTTTCACCAGCTATTTAACGACCTGATTAACTTTAACGGCCTCGGTTAATAGGACATCAGAGCGATTTTCCTTTCACCACCCCCAAGATAACCAAAACTTTAAGGAGAAGGGATAACGTGCCCGTTAAAGATTTCGTTAAAGTTAATTGGTGGACCCTCCACCAATTTAGAGGTTAACGGACGATTAGCAGCATGTATATAATGTATATTATATACATATTATAGTTCTTTCTATGCATATATTATTAGTAGATGTACAATAAATTTTTTAAAATAATGTATCTACTACCTAGTGAGTAGTTATTACATTCCAACATACCTTCCCTATATGAGGTCAAATGAACGTGTTTATTTATTTTATTGGACCTACAGAAATGTTGGCTGTTCATTTATTGTTTGTTTCATGTGCAATAATTAAAATAGCATTTTTTAAGGTTTCCACAAATTTTGAATAAACGAAAAACTTTTGAGGGGGTGTTATAAAAACGTTTTTGCTGAGCGAATACAAGGGTGTATTGTTCACAGAATAATAAATCAAAAGGAGAGGAAGTTATACTTAACAAGGAGCACCTCTGTCGTAGATAATAATGCTTATTTATTAACAGAACAAAATGTATTGTATTTCAATAAAGGAAGTACAGCAACCAAAATAACCTCACAACCGGTACATCAAAACATCGTAACGAATAAGTTTTTCCTGTTCGCAGAAGTGGGGGCCCACGGTTTTCTAGGAGCATATTTTTTCCATTCCTGGAACAACCAAGACCACTTCAGAAATAGATACCTTGGATATAAAATACCAACTGAAAATTGAGATTGTATTGTTTCATATTATTTTCAAAAACGGCATAAGAGTTACACAGCAGAAGCTGACCAATTTTGGGGTGCGCTGGCAAAGTGGCCACGTTAAGGTTGATATCAAGTTATATTTCCCTAAAATTGTGTATAATTGTGGTGGTACTTGTACTATAAAGGATATTACATGTTAGTTTGCGTTTTGATTCTTGTCAGATCCTCCAGATAATACACGTACTTAGTACTTAGATACTACATGTAAGCATACATGAACGCATTGCCAGCAGTGCTTGGTAGGATATTGAAAAGAAACCTCTGAAATTTCACTTACGTTTTGTGCCGTGAAGTCCTATTTTGAGTTGAGTTGAAAGGCGACGGCATTCGTATGTCATAGTCGGAAGTCGTTCGCGAGTACCTACAAAGTGTTTTAATTTTGATGTCGTTTCACCCGTTTACTGTCCCGATGAGGCATCGTTTCGTCGAAAACGGACACAAAAACCGTTGGCGGGCAACACTGCATCGTTAACTTAACGCCGCCATCAAACTGATGCCCTGGTGTGTTGAAATGTAAATCTCTGACGCCCCGGTTAACCTGCATGTTCCCATTACGATTTCGTTAGGTTAATCAGACATTAGAGGCATTTTGGTGAAAGTGGCCCTCATTTTACTAACACTTGACATTGGCGTTTCTTTTGGGTTGTTGTAGTTTTTCAGTTATAGGGCAGTAAGAGATATATACCAGTTAATGGAGAAAACGGATTTAAGAAAGCAGGTTTGTTCTTGTTTCTTCTTCTTGTTTGTTGTTGTGTGTTTCTGTTTAACCACCTGATTTAAATAAATCAGGTGATTGATAAAATTCCATTAAACTCTGAGAAATTCTGTTTGAGATTATGCTTAGTCTTTGCTGAAAGGTACCTTTACCAGTTGTTTGAAATAAGGCAATTTCTGAAACTTGTTACTAGTTTGAAAGTGGCTACAGATTTGAACTGCTCTGTGCAAGGCCATCCAAAATATTTTGTGGCTGAGAAGAAGCTTCAATACTTACCCAGTCTTTCTCTTTCTACGGAACCGTCACTAAAAGCTTAAGAGGTCATTCACTTGACAGACAGTCATCCTACTACCAAGATGAGTCTTCATAAACTCATATAAAATATTTTCTTTTTCTCAGTCTTCGGAGATCATATTTGGTAAGTCTTTGGAGATCTATTCAGGTGAGTAACTATGTACTTACGTAAACGTCAATGAATTAACACTACCAAGTTTAACGCCCCTTCAAGCGAGAACTTCACACTTGTTAGTGACGGAAATATTTCGGTTTTGCGATTGAAACATGAACTAAATCATGCTGCATGACCTCAAGAACAATAATTTTTTTTACCATACTTAGCAACAAGAATCATGCTAACGTCATGAGAACTGACCCTTCCCCCATGGATTCTAATGTATTTGAATTATCCATGTAATCTTGCCTCCGACCGTTCGAGCTGCCCGTGCTCCGAACAAGCTCCAGGCTCACCCTGTTCCAAGTGAACGTGTTGGGAGCGTACCCTACACCAAGCTAGTTCGGTTCAAGCAAAACCTGATCTGGTGGTTTGATAGCATTGAAGGTAGCGGTGAGGTATATGAGAGAGAGATTGAGAGTGATGGAGGAGAAGGTGCCGGGTCTAACGTCTAAAAGGTTAACACCTATAGCAAAGCCAGTGAGGTTACCACCACTAAAGATGCTAGAGGGATTTGCCCAGTGGTTGCCACTCGAGGCCGGTTGTCACCAGGCCAGTTCCACCAAACTGAGATCTTTTAGGTAAAAGAGGAGGAGGCGTGAGAGGAGAGAGAGAGATAAGTCATCGACTTGGTTTTAGCGTAGAATGAGGTAACAGGCGGGAACGGTGGGTTTTTATATTACCCTGTCCACTCTCCCCCAGTCCCTCAACGACAGTTGAGGGACGGTTTTTTTTTTTTTTTTTTTTAATGAGGAAAACAGTGGGAAAATCTTGAAAAAGACTTGCGCTTTGGAGGGTCCGCACTCCGCAGCCGTGTGAGGTTTCACTCACTAAAAACCCACTAACCCTGATCCTCTTGACCTAATCCACCCCGAAATCACTTGTTCAGCATTACTTTGGAGTGGGGTCGATCACTGGGCGGAGTCACGCCCTCTTCTGATCTCTTCTTGCGGTGTCCAGTTTATTGCTCACCTGAGGATCGGGTCGTCCAGCTTTTTTGCCTTGAGGATTCGGACTATGTAGGACACAATCCTCTCCCAGGTTTCCTGCCTGGAGATCATCTTCCCGATCACATTAATTGGCGTGATTTTTCACCCTCCTGTTCTTCTAGGATCTCCTTTTCCCTGCTCCGTCTGGAGCAGTGGAAAAACGTGTGTTCGGTGTCGTCGTTTGGTACATTACAGTACCAGCACGTTGTGGTGTCTGCTAGCGCCCTTCTGTGCAGATAGGACCGGAAGTATCCATGGCCCGACAGGAACATAATGATGTAGAAATCCAAACCTCCGTGGCTCCTGTCAAGCCATGGGTGCACCTGTAAAATAAGTACGCGGGTCCATGCCCCCCTGTCATCAGTTTCCCACTCATTTTGCCACTGCTGCAATGTTATTTCTCTCTCCTCTTTCTTGATAAGGGATCTTGACTCCTGTGGGGATCGCCGGAGGTAGATACGCTTCCTCTCCATTGCTAGGAGGTCGATTTGGATGGTGGCAGCAATGATCCCAACGGCAGGGAAGGAGGCGGTACGGTAAGCACTTGCTATTCGTAGGGCTCCTCTCCTCTGCACTGACCGAAGGTGGTCTCGGTACTTTTTAACTTGTAGGGCCTCAGCCCACAGCCCCACTCCATATAACATGATTGCCTCGGCTATGGTCACGAGCATCTTCCTTTTCTTGGGCGATGGTCCACTCATGTTTGCCATTAGCCTGCTCAGGTTTGCTGTCACTGCCACTGCTCTTTCTCCTGCTCGCTTGATGTGCTCCCAGAAGGTCACTCTGCAGTCGAGGGTCACTCCCAGGTACCGCACAGAATGAGATGAGTCAATGGTTTCATCCTCCACCTGAAATTGGGTGACACGGTTGATGTGCCTCTTAGTCAGTAGCACTATTTCGGTTTTGTGTACTGCAAGCTGCAACCCATGCTCCTCCATCCAAGGCATGACTCGCCTCATTGATTGGTTGAGCTTCCACTGGAGGCCCTCCAGAGTATGGTCTTTTATCACCACCGCTACATCATCAGCATAGCCCACCAGGAACACATCCTCTGGCATGTCCAGCAGGAGGATCCCATCGTAGCTCACATTCCACAGATCGGGCCCCAATATAGACCCCTGAGCCACCCCACTGGTGATCTTCTTTCTGCACACCTTCCCCTCGGACTCATACACTAAGCTGCGGTTCTTTAGGTAGTCACATATTATGGCGGCCAGTACGTAAGATGGAAGCCCAAAGCGCCTCTGGAGGGTGTTGTTGATATCCACCCATCTCACAGAATTGAAGGCGTTCTTCACATCTAGGGTCACTACCATGCACATCTGTCTTGTACGGTGGTTTCCATGCTCGGTATCCCATGCAGCTGATAACACCTCCCTTATAGCGCTCAGGGTTGATCTTCCCTTGATAAAGCCATACTGCCTGCTGGCAAGACCCCCTGCAAGGGTGGTTGCTTCCATGATTCTGGGCTTGAGGAGCTTCTCAAATAGTTTTCCCCACAGCATCCAGCAGGCAGAGTTGGGCAAAAATTAGTTCTGAAACTAAAACTAAAAACTAAAACTAAATTAGTTCCGAACTGGAACTAAAAACTGAAACTATTAGTTTTTATTCGCAACTTCGAAACTAACTTTTGGAACTAAATTAGTTTTAGTTTCAACTGTTTTAGTTTCAAAAGTTAGTTTCGACGTTGCGAATAAAAACTAAAGTAGTTTCATCTTTTATTCGTAGTTTCGGAACTAAAAAAATCAGTCATGCAGCATGACTTAATGAGCGAATTTTCAAAGAAATATTCGAATTAATGGCTATGGTTTTGAATAAAGGAAAACTTCGGTCTAAAATTTGGTTTTCTATGTATATTCTCTTCGTATTTATTTTAATTTGTACGTTTTGTCCATCCTGATTCTACCGTTTGTTTATTACGTAATTGTACTAAGTGCTTATTTATTTGATCGCTGTGGGTAAATTCAAGGAGTTGTACTAATCGTTTGCCTCCCCCTTTTTTGCTTCGAACTCTCGTCTTCAATTAATACTTCTCACATTTTTCAATCTGACCACTCTAAGGGGGTGGGGGTAAGAGTTTAAAGATTATCCTAGTTTTGGGTAATTTTTGCGCACTTTAAATGCTCTAATTTAAGAACGGATTTAGATATCTAAAATCCGATTTCACTATCGTGTTCAGCGTGCAAAAACCATTAAAATGAGGGGTCACTTGTTAGAAAATAACATTTTGGGGATTTTTGGGTAATTTTTGCGCACTTTAAATGCTCTAATTTGAGAACGGATCAAGATATCTAAAATCCGATTCCACCATCGTGTTCAGCGTGCAAAAACCTTTAAAATGAGGGGTCACTTGTTGGAAAATAACATTTTGGGGATTTTTGGGTAATTTTTGCGCACTTTAAATGCTCTAATTTGAGAACGGATCAAGATATCTAAAATCCGATTCCACCATCGTGTTCAGCGTGCAAAAACCTTTAAAATGAGGGGTCACTTGTTAGAAAATAACATTTTGGGGATTTTTAGGTAATTTTTGCGCACTTTAAATGCTCTAATTTGAGAACGGATCAAGATATCTAAAATCCGATTCCACCATCGTGTTCAGCGTGCAAAAACCTTTAAAATGAGGGGTCACTTGTTGGAAAATAACATTTTGGGGATTTTTGGGTAATTTTTGCGCACTTTAAATGCGCCAAAACCCTCCTTAGAGTAGGCCAATTTCGCCCATCTTCGAACTTAGCCTTTCGATTGCCAAGATAGATTTTTTGTGCAAATTTGAGCTGTTTATCTCAATTCTATCGAGAGTTATCGTCTGGAGTGACACATATATAAATAAATATATATATATATATATATATATATACATATAAAAAAGTGTTAAATTTCAGGAATCGTTTTAGAATGGTCTGAAACGGATTTCTATGAAGAAAATTTCCAAAAATTTATATTATTTAAATTTCGAAGCCATTGCAATAGCTTCATTTTCTTTGAAAATTCGCTAAAATGAAACTAAATTTTTTTTCCTCGCGTTTTTAGCGAATTTTCAAAGAAAATTATTGTTCTCGGTCCAAAATTTTGAAAAACTCGAATTTTCGAAAAATTTTCATACCAAAATCCGTTTCTTTCAGACCATCCTGAATCCACTGCCAAAAATTATACCTATATATGTGTCATTCCAGTTGCAATTCTGACTTCACTATCGTATTCAGCGTGTAAAAACCTTTAAAATGAGGTGTCATTTGTCAGAATTTAATTTTTTGGATGACCCCCCCTCAGCTTCATTTCAACTCTAAACACGACGGTGAAGTCAGAATTGCAACTGGAATGACACATATATAGGTATAATTTTTGGCAGTGGATTCAGGATGGTCTGAAACGGATTTTGGTATGAAAATTTTTCGAAAATTCGAGTTTTTCAAAATTTTGGACCGAGAACAATAATTTTCTTCGAAAATTCGCTAAAAACGCGAGGGAAAAAAATTTAGTTTCATTTTTAGTTCCGAAACTACGAATAAAAGATGAAACTACTTTAGTTTTTATTCGCAACGTCAAAACTAACTTTTGGAACTAAATTAGTTTTAGTTTCAACAGTTGAAACTAAAACTAATTTAGTTCCAAAAGTTAGTTTCGAAGTTGTGAATAAAAACTAAATTAGTTTTTATTTTCAATTTCGGTACTAAAAACTAATTCGTTTTTAGTTTCAGCTTTAGTTCAACTAAATTTTTATTCGAATAATCCCAACTCTGCCAGCAGGCATAGTGGTCTGTAAGCTGAGACAGGATGGATCTCCTTTTCCTTTATCGAGCAGGACCAAGTGGGTGACTTTCCACTGGGAAGGGAACTCTCTGTCCACTAGGCATCTATTGTACATTCGGAGCAGCATATCAGGTTCGGTTCTGGTCACAAGTTTCAGGATCTCTGCAGGAATTCTGTCTGGCCCTGGCGCCTTCTTATTTTTAAAAGATGATACCGCTCTGGTCAGGTCATCCTTAGTAAATAATGGGATCTCTTGCCATGTAGGACAGCTATATGGAGGGTCTCCGTCTCGTTCAGGGTGATTAGGAAAGAGGCCATCCACTATTCGATCCTTGAAAGCTGCATCCAGGTTGGCCCCACCTGACATGCCCTTCAGCTTTTTGGTCACGATCCTGTATCCCAGGCCCCAGGGGTTTTCTTCTATTTCTTCGGTGAGTTCCTTCCACTTGGCAGCTTTACTTCTGGCTATAGCATGCCTTAATCTTTTTTTAGCTGCCTTGAACTCAGCAGTTCTGGTGGGAAAGTTCGGGGAGTCCCTGGTTGTCCTTTGAGCCCTACGTCTTAGTCTGAGGCATGTTCTTCGGAGATTTGCAATTTAGTCGTTCCACCAATAAGCAGGACAGCCTTTGGTCCTTTCCTTTCTTAGGCATAGCTGCATTGCAGGCCTGCTTTATAAGGTTCATGGTGGCCTTGATCAGGTCTTCTGCTGTAGGGTATGTGGTAGCCTGAAGGGAACCGTTTCCACTGGCGATTATGGTGGAGAATAATCCCTCATCTATCTTTTCCTTTGTTCCACTGAGCTGTCTTACGATTTGGGGGCCCTGGTGGAGCTAGGGTGTTGTGGTCTACAATTGCGTACTCAATGTACTGGTGGTCGCTTGCTGTGTACCTTTCCGAAACGCGCCAGTCTTTAACTTGGCCTCCCAGTCTCTCTGTTGCAAAGGTTACGTCTGGGATGGTACCTCTACAACTGGGCCTCCTGAATGTGGACACATTACCTCTGTTGAGAATGATCATGTTCAGTCGAGCCACCATTTCACCGATGGCATTGCCCCTACTATCTGTGTGATCCATCCCCCACTCCACAGACTTCGCGTTGAGATCACCAGCTACGAGTACATCACCAGATAACCTGCTAATCGTGTCCTCCAGGACCTGCAGCTTTCTTTCAAACTCTGCAGCTCGGTCATTTGGGGAGAATTAGCAGCTGATATATGTGGTGCCCCCTGCCATCACCCACACAAATCCTTCCCCCACCCCATGTTTCGTGACTGCCAGCTTTTGAGGGTTTGTTACCCAAATTGCTGCTGTACCGAGGGTATCTGAGAACCATTGCTGGTTGTATCTCCGACGGTACTGTTCACAGAGAAGAGCTATGTCTGCTGGTCTTTCAAATAGTATCTGTTCTATTAGAGCGTGGGCCACTCTGCTCCTGTTCATGTTTCCCTGCAGGATGTGTATCATCCCCTCTTTTTGGCAGCCTCCAGTGCCCGCTTGAAGGCAGTGCACCCTTTTTTGCCAGGGGAATGGTCAGATGGCTCCCCAAGGTCTTCACAGAGGACGCATTTTGCAGGCTGGCTGCAGTTTGAGGCTCTGTGGTCACGCTCGCCGCACTTGAAGCAGGCATTTGCTCTGTCTGCCCCATTACAGTTTCTGGCTTGATGGCCAAAACCAAGGCATCTAAAGCATCGAACTACCTGGGTGCGCAGGCGTACTCGGCAGTTCATGAGCCCTATGCGTATGCGCTCCGTTACCAACAGCTCCTTAGCCCCCTTCATATCCAGTGATACAATGGCAAGTCGCTGTTGTCACATGTTGGGTTGTGTGACAAAAACCTTCATCTGCTCCCTTCATCCTTTCTGCTAGGGCCTCTTTTACCTCCTCTTCTATGGTGAAGACGTCCAGGTCTCGGATCTCCACTGAGGCCTGCGGCGTCAGCTCTCGGACATCCCCTGCCTCGCCTACTGCTCCTTTGAGAAGGTTACTAAAGGCGAGTTTGTCCTCATCCTGGTCGAGCTCTATGAGCAGATCGCCCCTCACAGTTCGGCGCATTCCGCACACACCCTTCCCAATTTTCTCTGGCTTTACGTTCTGTCTTACCTTCTGAAGGACATCTGCATAGGTCTTCCCATCTGCCACCTTGATCATGACAGCTTCCGGGCGCGATCTCACCCTCTTTTTCTTAGGGGCCTGCTGCTTTACCTCCTTCCATGGGGACTCGGACTCGGAAACCGAAGGCTTTGTGGTTGGCACTTTATCCTTCCTCTTCTTTTTCAGTTTCCGCTTAGGGGTCTCCTCTGGGGTGTTGGACTCTCCATCAGAACTGCTGTCCTCCTCTCTTCCCCTCTTCCCAGGTGCATTTGGGGTCTCGACAGCTCTGCGGACAACAGGAGTGCTGGGGCCCCCCATACCTGTATGCTCTAGGGTGGTCAATTTTTTCCTCTGTCCTTGCAGATCTTGCAGCGAATCGTAGATGTCTACAAAATCTGCCAAGCCTATCTTTATGCCCCGTGGCATAGTTTTCTGGGACTTTGCCAGGTCCAGCATTCTATTTAGTACTGTTTTCCACCTTGCCATTTCTTTTGCCTCTTTCACATAAATTGTGGTGAGCTGATTTATGTCCGTGGGTAACAGTGGATTGCACCCTACCTCTTCTGTCTCTGACTCTTTAGTTGCGTTAATAATTATTGTATTTGGTGAATTCATTTTTGTGTTCTAACCAGCGCATCGTGTACAGAGGGGCGGGCCGAAATAGTTGGAAACGGGTATACCCTCGGAATTTATCCTACCCCAGTACTCTGAGGCCCAACCTTCGCTTTACCAGTCCGGAAATACCGACATCCTGGCGCTCGCCCGGAGCAGAGTGGGGTCCGACACCCCACAACCAATGAACACTCCCAGATCACGGCCCGAAGGGGCTGGTCTCAGATCAAGAACCACAGGAGCACTTCGGTAGAGCAAGCTCACATCAGCCGGTTGAGGGATGGTGGGAGAGCCCAGGAATACCTGAGTCCGGTCACGTACGCCACCTCACTCGTTTGGGTTTATTATTTGTACAATCTTGAACATTACAAGGAGTGATGTTCTGGGAGGATATCACGACACCTGAACTTGCTCAGAGCTAGTCCCAAGGGGACAGCACGAACAAAGCTCACCCCCCCCCCCCCCCCTTGCTTGGTGCTCTCCCCTTGGGGCTAGCTCCAAGCAAGTTCAGTTGGCATCAAACTGGCTTTGTGAACACGCTTGCTCGGAGCAGGGTGAGCCTGGAGCTTGTTCCGTGCACGGGCAGCTCGAACGGTAATTCAAATACATTAGAATCCATGGGGGAAGGGTCAATTCTTGTGATGTTAGCGTGACTCTTGTTGTTAAGTATGGTAAAAAAATTATTGTTCTTGAGGTCATGAAGCATGATTTAGTTCAAGTTTCAATCGCAAAATCGAATTATTTATGTCACTAGCTTGTGAAGTTGTACTTGTTTTTCTTGTTGTTGTTAAATTTTGTAGTGTTCATAATTTATTGACGTTTACATAGATTACTTACCTGAATAGGTATGTGATCTCCGAAGACTGAGAAAAAGAAAATCTTTTCTGCTTACGAGCTTATGAAGTAACAAAAAGACCCATCTTGGTAGTAGGGTGACTGTCCAGTGAATGAACACGACTCTTAGTGACAAAGTTGAAAGGTAAATGGAAAATTCGTTTTCTATAGAAAGACTAGGTAGGAATGTAGGTAGTATTCAAACTTCTTCACAGCCACTAAATATTTTGGATGGCCCTGTACAGAGCAGTTCAAATGTGTAGCTAATTGGCTGGAAGATTGTTATGGTTCAGCAAACAATGTTTGGTTATATTTTTAGTTTATTTTTTCCCCATGAAATCAAAACTTAGTGAAGTGGTAAACCCGTAGAACTTGCTGTACACAGTAAACAGTGCACAACAAAATGAAACAATGAATTATTTTTACAACGAACAGTTAATTTCTGCAGCAACTCCTGTTATTTACATATCCAAGTGTTCACCAGTAACTAGCAACGATTATGTGGGAATAAGAAACGAGTTGGACGCTTCTGTAACATAAGTAGGCACAATATTTTAATGTGCAGTTCATATTTTATAACAATATTTTATATACCTAAACTTCATGCAAAAAAGTCACCATGTACTGACGAAAGGCCACCTATTCAGGTGCATCGCCATTGTATCTTCCGTAAGCCTCAGCCGTAGCAAAATTATCATATTTCTTTACGTTCCTGGCCATGAGCTTCCACTACAACTTATCATCGACATCAAGACGTACAAAAATTATATTAACGATCGTTGAACGCCTATGATAAAAACAACACTCACAACAAATTAGTAAAAACCACAATCACTGAGCCAACATGATTTTTCTTTACCTACCAATCAATCTAAAATTAGGTACCTACCTATCTATCAACAACAGAAATTGTTCAAGCAGAGGAACACAATCTTACCCAGGCAGTCGGCCTTAATTTAAAATCAGTTATACATTCCATCTACCTACTAATAGGTACATAATATTTAAAATTGAAGATTAAAATGCTAAAAGTAATGTCAAGTACCTACTCACCTTTCCAACTCGAAAAAAACGTGACAACTCCAATTCATCGTCCTCAAATAAAAAACGCCAACATGCAACAACGTCAAATGTTCGTGAAACGAAAGGCGAAATGTCTCACATACTTCACCAGAAAAGAAATCGAATGATAATGACTAGTAAGTTAGGTCTAAATCAGAAAACATTTTGAGCTTTAGGCCGTCACAATCCTCTATTCCAAAATTCGCTAAAGCTGAAGTGAAAAGTGAAGGTTATACAAACTGGGGAATGATATTCTAGGTTATACAAAGTTTATTTTGACTGCATGCGGGGATGAGCAGGTCTCAAGAGCTCCTGGTCTTCTAGTGGAGCATGGGAGGGCTTGCTCGGAGGAAGCCCTGTGGCCAGCACGAACACGGAATCATCTGCCCCGGGACAGCACAAACACCGAATCTTCTGCCCCAGGACAGCTTGAACACCGGTTCACTTGGCCTGGAGCTAGCTCTAGTCTGAGTGAACAGCAAATCTGCCTCACCCTTACTGCGCATGCCCAGGTTGCTCTGAACAAGCTCTGAGGGACTGCTCGAACAAAGCTATGGGGAGCATGACACGTGGGTATATTGATAGTAGACACGGAATATAAAGAGCGTTTAAATAGTTGGTAAGAAGTTGATAAGACCCCGAGGGACGTATAACAGACCAGATCCTTTCAATTTCGTGGCCTACAATTATAGTAGGTACCAGTTGAACAATCAAAAAGATTTGGATACTTCTGATATTCTGATTGTTTGGATACTTCTTTAATCTCAACTGGAATAGCGGATTTTTCGTCCCTAACAGGAACAAACTTTGGTGAGTAGGGTGTCGCGTCTTTTCCCTTCACTTGAGATATTGGCCGTCTTCAGCTCTAGTTCAAAATGCTAGAGATAGTATTCCCACTATCCACATCAGGATCGAATGCCTGCCGGCACATTCAGGTTGTGTTTATTTATTTCAGCAACTGCATTGTTTTCTTTAGTTACTCCTCGCTTGTATATAAACCCTCTTCGTCTTCTAGACATGATGATTATTTTTTTCACTCAACACCACTTGGTACAACTCCCTGGCTTGGACAAGAGTAGCAAAACCTATATTTCGGAAATTGCATGTAAATACAAACAGGAGCCACCTGTTGTCAACCAGGTTGACTCCAGGTGTCGTTATTGGAGTGAGGTGACAACAGGTATGCTATTTACAGGCACCCATCCCAAGTTATTTCTCTTGATGCGAATTTTCAAAGATTTTCTTCACAGTCCAAGTGAAGGTGAAACAAGTAGGTACAGACAGTTCATACAAAGAATGACGAATTGAAACTAGATATCCATAGTATTTAATTTACTTTTCCAACTGCATCATAATCTATTTTATTGATTTATTGTATTTTTTCCCCAGATATAATCAATTGTGAGAAAGAGTTGTTCTCAAAGGGAAATGGATTGTTCTCAGAAGAGGAGCTGCTGTCACAGCTTGATCCTTTGGCATCGGAGAAAGACCATCCCAGTAATGAATCCCTTACGAAGAGTGATCCTGAGTGCTCAACTTTATTTGGAGATAATCTTTACTTCCAGAAAGAGACATGCGACAATGGAACCCAACATGGATTTGGCTTACCAGTCAATAATCAAACTAAACAATTTAGAAGCAGTGTGTCTCCGCAGTTCACTGTTCCTATATCAGTACCTGTGAGTGTTCCAGAATCCAACATGGCTCCTCAAACAGCTTCATTGCTGTTGAATCAAAATGCACTACTTATCCAGCAACCGAGCACCAATGTAGTGTTTCAGAATGTTAAGAGTGAACCACTTCAACCAACAATTGCGACAATAGCTACAGCCAATATTGACAATCCTGCATCAAAGAAGAAATTGAAAACTGTGCCTGATAAGAACCAAGGTGGAAGATATGTTGCAGTTCAGAGTGTTGGTCCAATTCATATACCTGCAGATTCTCCTAAACAGGTATTGGCATTATTTATTCATCTCAGGGTAGATCACCTGTGCATTGTATCTATAAGTTAAAAGTAATTAGCCATTCCGAGTTGGGCATTACTTCAGAATGTCTTGCCGGCTTTGTTAACATATTCAGCTGTCGTCTTAGGAGGATCAAAATTTGTACAGATCTTTCCTCAAGGCTATTATTGCCTTACAGTCTTGGTTAAGGACAATGGGCAGCTCGGACTGGAATGGATGATCCCAGTCAGCTCCAAGGAGCAGATAGTTCCACCCCACTAGGCAGCTGGGTTGCATTTATAACATAGAGGCATATTTGCTATGGTGCATCGCATCCCATAAAGCTTCATTCAAAAAAACGCTGCGAAGTCCTTGTCGCATGGGTTTATTATTCTATTGGACTTAGCTGCAGGACTTGGCTGTTCATTTATTGATTCATTCATGTGCAATAATTGAAATAGCTGTTTTTGATGGTTTCCACCAGTTTTGGCCCCCAAAAACACGAATTAGGCTCCTATTTTTGACAAATTATCTTTGATCATTGATAACGCAATTCAGTCACCTGTTGATACTATTTCCAGTGTTATACCAATTTATGGTGATTTCAGGTAATTTCCCAGGTCTTTGACTCATAAAAAATAATTTTGGGAGGTGAACTTTTGTTTCAGCCTCAATTCTTCAGTCTTTGATCAAAGACAACTTCATATTCGGTCTTCTCGCCCTAAAAAACATGGAAAACTGTACCTCACAAGCTCATGTTCACTGAAACGTCAACAAAAAACTCGAAAACCCCTATTTTTACACCCATCCCCCCCCCCCCATAACACCCCTGGGTGATTTCCGATTGGGCTGCCGAACCCAAACTGTGTGTGGAAGAACAACGATTTTATGCCAAAATTTCGTATAAATTTAATGATGAAACTTTGTTAGAACCTCAATTTTCCACTTTTGGTCAAAATCGACTTCATATTCTTATATTACTAAAACACCAAAAACCCTATTTTTACACCCATTTTTCATTCATAATAACACCCTTAGGTATATTCTGATCGAGCTGCAAAGTTTTGGGACACAACTAGGGCCCAAATGGAGCCTGTTGGCGAAAAAACGAACTTTAGACCAAAAATAAAGTAGATATGCATCGTACGGCGTATGGCGGGCGGACATATCGTTTTTGGAATCTACCCACCTTAAAACATTAAAAAAAATTTTGAGGGAGTGTTATTAAACATGTTTGCTGAGTGAATACATAGGTGTATCATTCACAGAATAATAAACATACAGAGAAACAAATTTGGAAAATGGAGCTTATTAATCAACTTCATATTGCTTAAAATGGACAAACGAACATTTCATTCAATTCAGGTAATCATTTAATTATTGATGTTGCAGATGGTGTTCCGTGCTCAGTTGATGACGAATGGAAGTCAGCCTACATTAGTATATACCAGTAATGGTATTGTTGATAAAAATGTCATCGCAAAACCTATTGTCCTGAGTGGGAGTGTGGGATCCACACAACAAAATGGAAATACACTTTTTGCATCTGGTAATATTTTCTCTTGTTCTTTTAAAAATGGCTGCTTTTGGTTGCAACAGCTTATTGGAAAGCAGTATTTCTGTCAAATCCGTGGTTCATATTTTGTTTAATTGTCATTTTCAATAAATTATTCAAGTTTTTCTTTCTTTTGTTCATTACAGGTATTCCTGTGGTACTTGAAACAGACAAGGTTTCTCTTAGCCGCCTTAAACCCCCAGTTCGTCCTGAGAAAGTTCCAAAGTTCAAAGATGTTAAGCGAAACATGCACAATGCTATCGAGAGGAGATATAGAACTAGTATTAATGATAGAATAATTGAATTAAAGGAAATTATTGCTGGTCCTTCTGCCAAGGTACCCACCTACCACTTCTTGTAGTATTGTTGAGTAAAGTAGTGTATTTCCATTAATACACGAAAAAACGCGGAAAATACTCTGTTATACCGGTTTCGGTGATCAAACCTCGTCCGTTATTGTTTTTTACTGTCGATGGTTTGATCACATTTGATTTTTACTGTTGATGGTTTTTTCGTGTATTAGTGGAAATATGCAGCTTTTCAATAACGTTTTCTTTGAATCTACACACCTTGTGAAACGTAAAAGAAAAAATTTTGAGGGGGTGTTCCAATAAAAATTTCTGAACCGAATGCATGGGTGTATTATTCAGAGAATAATAAACCAAAAACTAGAAAACAGTTCTCTCTTGCACTTTTAACACCTTGGCTCAGACTCAAATTTGACCTGCTTTTTTTTGAGAAAAATATTTTCATTTGAAACAGCCTTGTGAAAGTGGTGTCCCACCACTTTCGGTAATTCAAATCAAATCTAGGTGGTTTTAGGGCCGGTTCCAAAAAAAGCTGAACCACAGGGTTGGAGCCAACCCCAGGGTTCGCCGACCATGGTAAGAAAAAGTGCAGTTCCAAAAAAGTTCGTAATCGATTTATTTTGCAATATCTCGAGAAAATAACTGTGGTTCGACAACCCCAGTGTTTTCTGGGGTTACCATGGTGAACTCGAATTCTATTGGTCGAGAGGTGAAGCCCTCACTCGCACGCTCGCGCGCACAGTAATTGCATATGGCCGCTATCAACATCAGCTGTTTTGTGTTTGTCACTCATCTGCAAATTGCGATTAGGTATTATTCAATTCAATTCAATTCGTAATATATTTCCGATCCGCGATGGATGATTTTTATAATTTCATCGACGATGAAGACGACGATGATTTTTATGAACTGGCGTCAGTTGTTGAACCGCTCAGATTACGTCAACGACCCCGGCATCCCAACTTCAACCATTGGAGTGACACCGAGTTTTTTCACCGGTTTCGCCTTTCAAAAGAAGGAGCGTCGTTCGTTTGATACGACAAAGTATAATCGCAGACAAGTGCTTGAAATGGTGTTACAATACACATTACATTACAGTTATCTACCATGTTCCCCCACGACCCCACGTCTTTTTGAAGGATCGTGCTATTTCGTTGTGACCAAGTATGTTGCAGCTTCATTTTTGACAGGAATATCTTATATTATCGTATTGACATAGATTATATCTTACCGCTCGGGGTCAGTCAGAATCTTGTCAGTTAACTGTGAAGTGAAAATTTACTAGGGTTTTTACTTACAACCAACCCGTTGCTATCAATATGTTGTAGTAACTTCGTTAGTTTTCATCGCACGAAAATCGCTCTCCATTCGCTGGAAAGCTCTTGATTTATCTAATTTATATTTTAGGTATTCCATACCATTAGTACTTATCATGTTTCAGAGGCCACCCAGTGAGCCCTGAGGAGAAGATTTTATGAGATTCGTTTCACTGGAAGAATGAGATGGGAGGTTGTTATCAGGTTGCAGATTCAAGTGGGCGCGCGCGATTAGAAAACAGTGTTACAAGAAAATTGCTTCGGATTCGTTATTTTTAGCTGAAAAATACATCAACCCTGGTACAAAAGTCTTGGATTTGAAGTATCCACGAGTAGAACAGAGAAAAAATAGTATCCATTGTCAACTATCCATGCCAATATCCAGGTTCAGACGTTTTGACGCAACTAATCGATTCAACCATGGTTACCACGATCGATGAAACTTTTTGGAACGCACACACCGTCAACGCCGTGGTCACCGAAAAATCGAATCGAACCCCAGGGTTACGTGACTATCGTGGTTGCTGATTTTTTTGGAACCGGCCCTTAGCTGTTTACTTGAGCTCTTGGGACCAACCCTAAATTAACATAACAACCTACCTAATAGGTAGGTACTCTTAGTGGACTGATATCTTATTGGGCATGCTGTACTTGAATTGAAACCAATGATACGATGATATGATGTTACATTGAATATGAATGGTGATTATTATGATTAACACAAAACTTGAAAAAGATGAAATATTATTGTTGTGGATTTGAGGCCACTGCAGATGATATTTATGATAATAATTTGATTCATATTATAGTAGTTATGGTTCTAATAAAGCTCTGATTTCTGGTTCTGGTGTCAAACTATTTGCCTTATTTCATAGTTCCATTACACTGTTGGCATTAGTGGGATCAGATTGCAGGAAGTCAGAGAATCAAACGAAGGATCGAGTGTGAGCCTGAGAAAGATGAAGGACTTAATAGACATATGCTCACAATATGCGGAAATGGCGAAGTTGATGTTGGCCAGGACATTAACAGTGAAAGCATCGTGGCCCCTAGGACACGGAGTGGGACACAATTCCTAGTGGCAACACTCACTGAAGCCCTCAGCTTGGCTGTACAACTTGAAGTTGCTGTCCATAGAGTACCTCGAATTTGTATTTGTACTTTTGCAGTGGACATACCAGTGAAATGATCCGATTGCATTGAACTTCATAGGGGACCATCTTGGGCCCAGTCCGCACGACCCCTGAAAATTCTAGCCAGACCGGGCCATTGATCCATGAGAAATTGAGTAGGTACCTCGAATTTGCAGTTGTGCATTGCAGTGGCCATACTAGTGATCCGATCGCATTAAAATTCATAGGGGGCCATCCAGGCCCAATCCGTGGGACTCCTGAAAATTTCAGCCAACCCAGGCCATTGATTCGTGAGAAATTGAGTACCTCGAATTTGCAGTTGTGCATGTGCAGTGGCCATACCAATGATCCGATCGTGTTGAAATTCATAGGGTCCATCTAGGGCCCAATCCGCATGACCCCTGAAAATTCCAGCCAAACTGGTCCATTGATTCATGAGAAATTGAGCAGGTACCTTGAATTTGCAGTTGTGCATGTGCTGTCATACCAATGATCCCATCGGATTAAAATTCATAGGAGACCATCTAGGGTCCGAAACGCATGACCTCTGAAAATTTCAGTGAAATCGGGCCATTGATTCATGAGAACTTTGGTACCTCGAATTCGCGTTTCCGCATATGAACTGGCCATAACAATGATCCGATCGTTCTGAGACTCAGGGGACCATCCAGGGCCCAACCCACATGATCCTGAATTGTTCAGCAACATTGGATGTGAATTGACGAAATGATGTGTGTGGCAAGGATTTTGATTTTGGAGGCAAGACAATGTTTTCCTCTCAAAAGTGACAACAAAGCTTCCACTACGGTGGTAGACTCTGAAACAATATCCTGTTATATAAGTACACAATAAAGGTTCATACGCTACCCTATGTCCATGGATTTTTAATCTTCTTGACTTTTGATTTCAGATGAACAAATCCCTCATCCTCAGAAAAGCTATTGAGTATATCAAGTACTTACAAAATTCTAATGCCAAGCTGCAGCAAGAAAATCTCAGACTTCGGGTGTCGTCAAACCAAATGGATGGCTTATTGATCCCTCCATGCAAGGAAGAAGCTGGTGATATCACTCCTCCGAGGTCTGATAGTTCTCAGTCCCCTCGATCGGACTCATCTGGCCCTCCCACTCCCCAGGATAGCTTTAATGACATGAATGTGAGTTTTGAGTCCAACAAATGGGGTCCATCCATAAATCTTCTAGAAATTGTGCTTTGCTCGTGGTTGAATAAAAAATAGTGAATGATTGCCAAAATGTAGTGAGAGGCTTGACAGGATGTGATTCTGTTTAATGTGTAATGTGATTCAGACCTTAAATAAATGTTGGGTCGTATGGCTTAACAAGCTTTTGAATTAACCTAATAATGAACCATTCAGCTATACTCAATTATATAAAACTGTGTGGTTGATATAATTTTCTTTTGGTTTTGACATTCATGTTGAGTTGTGCGTTTTTTTCTTATCTAACAATGAAATAATATTGTTTCTTGATGCATTGTTGCCTGTAAAAGTGATCCCCATGATGAATACATTATCGCTGGTTTTCTCCCAATAGGTGACAAATGACTTCATTCCAGTGCGTATGCAAGGCATGCTTGACCAAACAAGGATGGCGCTGTGTGCTTTTATGCTTTCTATCGTCGTTTTCAATCCTTTCAAGATTTTCTTCAGCAAGATCTCATCTGATTTCACGTATCATTCAACTAGAAAAATTCTTGGGGAGTCTAGCTCAGGTGCGACTAATGTTAGTCCAAAAATATTATGACACATATCTAATCTACCAAACTGAACTAAAAACTAATGTATTGAACTTTTGAACTGCTTCTCATTTTTCAACAGACCAAATTGCAGAATTCGGAACATCGGCCTTTTTGTGGTTATTCAACATGTTCGTGCTACTGGGGTGCCTCGTGAAACTCCTCATGTTTGGTGATGTGGTGATACCCATTAAATCAAAAGCTTCACTGAACTTCTGGCGTCACCGAAAGCAAGCTGACTTCTATATTTCCAAGGTAAGTAAGTATCTATGTCTTGTTAGTTATAGTTATTTATTTTTTCGTATCAAATGGGGTTCTCTGTATATTATGATGTTATACCTAAAATAAGATTCATTCTAAAACTTCTCTTTACAATATGGGATAGACTAGAACCTAGCCCACCTTCTTTTTCTGAATATAGTTTTTCGTTTTGATTTTCACTGACATTGTTTCTCAATTCATGGAGCAAAGTGTATTAAGAACCATGTCAATAACTTTGCTCTTACCGTCCATTCAGCTTCACAGATTGATTGTTCCGGTACATCATAATACAGTGCTACCTCGTTAACACAAAATAGTCGGGACCGGGGAATTGGCATTTCGTGTTAAGCGAATTCGGATACCACGAATTTTTGTAACACGAAGTAATTCACGTCAACGGAGTTCGCTCAGCACGAACGTATTTGCGTTATCGAAGAAGGTGTAAATAGAAGAAATATACACAAAATTCGAAAAATTATGTGTTTACTCGCACTTGTACAGTAATACATAGTATGAGGAGGTACTCACGTCAGGAAGAAGAGGATTTGAAAAAATTGGTTATCGGCTGCTGGGTGAATTTTGGCGTAGGATAACTATCCAAGCACTGCCTTCTGATGCGGTTGAATTGATCGTCGAAATTCGGGTCAATATCTGCGTTAGTTTGGGAGAATGGAAGAAAAGTGTCGATTGCGTCCATCATTTCACATCGACTAGGTTTTTCTATCAGTGGTTCAGGATCAGGTTGACCATCCCCACGAACTAAATCACTCGCGACGAAATCGTGGAAACCCATTTAAAAAAAAAAACGGAGTTATTGAAAAATAGTCTATTTCCACTAATACACGAAAAACGCAAAAAACACTGTTGTACCGGTTTCGGTGATCAAACCATCGTCAGTAACACACAATAACTGAAGGCATATTGGAGAGGAGACCTTATATAGTCACTAAGTGAAATGTGGTCGATTGGGATTGGTTGTGAAAAAGAATGGTGAAGGGAACAAAGGGAGGGTGTTCGAATCTGATTGGTTGTGAAGAAGAATGGTGAAGGGAACAAAGGAAGGGGGTCGATTCTGATTCAGGAAGAGAATGCCAAAAAGTGAAAGGAACATGAGGTGATCGGGAGGTGAAGAATGGGGGGAAGAGGGGTGGAACCAAGCTGTTACAGAAATGAATGCAATAATAGAGAAAAACTTAAAGGAACTACATCATTCAAAGATTTACCCAACCTATCACTCTTAATAATTTCGAATTTTTCAAGTACATCCAACATGCTCCCTTTTGGGCAAAAATGAAGATATTCAATGAACTGTCTGTCTGCAAGATCAAAATTGAAGCTATGACCGGATTCATTCAAGTGACGTGCAAAGGCCGAATCACCCTTATTATCCCTGAAATCTTTTTCATGTTCCTTTATTCTTTCTCTAAACTTCCTACCAGTTTGACCACAATAGTCAAGTCCACAAGAACACTTTAATTTATAAACACCACTTTTATCTTGAACATTAATTTTATCTTTAACTGAACTTAATGAAGATTTGAGATTATGTTTAGTTTTATATCCTACTTTGAACCCTTTAGAAGTTAATATTTTACCAATTTTATCCGAAATTTTTCCGTAATACGGTATACTGATCCAAATTTTTTCCTCAGTCGTAGCTTCCCTAACTAGGTTTGAAACTCCTTCCCTACTCTTTTTTCTAAGAACCCTATTCCATATTGTATCAATGAGATCTCCCCCATAGCCATTACTCGCCGCTATACTTTTAATAGTTAACTTTTCTTTAGCTAAATTCTGTTCACTCATTGGTATAGATAAAGCTCTGTTAATCATACTATAGAAAGCAGCATGTTTGTGGACTACTGGATGATTTGAAGTACTATGAATGGTAATATCGCTGTAAGTATCTTTCCTATATATGGAAAACTCATGTTTTCCATTATTCAACGAAATGGAAAGATCAAGAAAATTTAGGTGATTAGATCCGAATTCTAAGGTAAAGTTAATGAATGGATCTACGTTATTAATTTGTGTATGATATGAACCAAGTTGTCTTTCAGTCCCTTTCCAAAGAATGATGATATCGTCTACATATCTATACCAATAAAGGAGGCTATCTGATTTACATTTTCGGAAAATTTGTTTTTCAAGAAAATCCATGTAAATATCTGCAAGCAATGGAGACAATGGAGATCCCATTGCAACCCCTGGTTGAGTATAGTATTTCCCATCGAACAAAAAATAATTCTGATCCATACAGACAGACATTAAAGTACACAATTCATCTTTTTCAAACAAATTTAAATAAAAATAAAAATTTAATTAAATTTTTTTTTGACCATCCCTCCCCTTCACCACAAACCCAACTGCATCGTCCAAGCATAAACAATTTGAGAAGCTGATGTCGTCATAGTTCGGAATGCCCGCGACCAATTTATTCCACTCTTCGTCACCTTCAGCAATGTGATGCTCTTCACTGGGGGGTGCTTCATCGGGAGTACACCAGCCTTTTTTGAAACAGTTGGAAATTATTGACTGGGAGACATAGTGCCACGACACGGCCATAGCTCTCATAGCTTGTAAAACGTTCCATTTTATGAATGGCTGCCCTGAGTCAAGGCATAAGAGAGCATGACGAACAAGCCTAGTCTTGAAGTACCACTTGAAAGCAGCAATTATTCCTTGATCGAGTGGTTGTATTTTAGACGTACACTACCCTCACATTTGGAAGTTTGAGATCGTCAAACTTATGTGCACTGCAATTATCCATTGTCTATAACACACGTCTATTCTGGAGTGACTTTTTCAACTGAAATTTAGTCAAACCATCGACGAAAGGAGGTGGAATCGACCCAAGCATTTCTTTGTTGCGTGTAATTGAAGGGGGGATTCGCCTTGTCTACATTTTTGAAGGACCTGGGATTCTGGTACTTACCTATAATCCAAGCGATACGCACAAGACACGCACTTGCTAACAATAGAAGAGCAACTGACAAGCAATAGGAGACGAGTGAGTGTTAACGAGGAATGGAAAAAGTGGGGGTGATAGGTGTTTATATTGATAATGCGGAAAAGCACATGGACGTTGCACGTTGATCTTCACTCTTCGCACTTTTACTTCGTGGTATCCAAGTAAATAACCCTCTTGGGGCCCAGATTCACTTTGTGTTACCCGTTAACCGAATAATTTGTGTTAACCGAATTACAGAAAAAAGGCCTTCGTTTAAGTATAAGGCCTTTCTCGGGACCGATAAGTTACTTCCTGTAAACGAGGAATTTCGTGTTAATGAGGAAGGACTGTATATCAATGAGCATTAATAAAAACTTTGGTAGGCCTCCCTTGCTGGTATTCCGGTTGAAGGTATTGCTTCTTGAAGAACCTTTTGTTCCTTCTTCTTGGTGCATATATTTTTCTACTAATGGAACTCATGTCATGGAGCAAAACCGATTTACTTGGGTATCGAATCATATTTTTGGGCAACGCCATCGATACTCATTCAGCAAATTCAAATTTGTGACTCAATCCTCAGCATTTATCCACTGGTTTTCTGCTAGAATTTCAAAGTTACTGTGTGTCTTGTGGTGGTTTTAGATTTGAAGGTAGAGGTGAGGCTTGGATAGGTGAGTGAGTGAGATGGAAGAGAAGGTGATGGAGCTAGCGTTTAAAAGGTTAACACCTATGGCGAAGCCAGGAAGGTTACCACCACTAAAAACGCTAGAGGATTTGCCCAGAAGGTTGCCACCTGGTCGGTTAACACTGGACCCGTTCCACCGTTTTCGGAAGAAAAGGTAAGGGGGCGCGAGGAGAGGTCTCGACTTGAGGTTTGAGCGTAGAATGAAGAAACGGGTGGAAACAGAGGGTTTTATAGAACCCTTTCCACCCTCCCCCAGTCCCTTGATGTTCGTTGCCAACCGTTGAGGGATGGTCGGAGGGAGAAGGGTCTGCCCAGCGTTAAGTCACCTACGCCTCTTCATCCGTTCAGTTTATTTGTACAATCTAATATAAATAGGAGAGTGATATTCTGGGAGGATATCACGAAAGAGGTCGCCCCAGATTGTGCAAAGGGATGAACAGGTGGTAAGTGCTGAGGGCGCAGAGTGACAAGAAATGCTGAAGGCAAAAGAAGAAACAAGTGGTGAGAGCTGAGGGCGCAGGGTTACGCCGCTGAAGGCAGACGGACTTGAATCTAAGGTTCATTATTTCATAGTACTTAGAGCTAGAGAGTGATTATACAGATGAACGATGAGATGGCAGAAGATATTTACAAGGTTCGTGAGACATGAGCGCATGAGAGCCATGAGGCAATCAAAAACGTACAATGAGTAATGTGAGAGTAAAAAGAAAATCCGATGTGGCATCACAGGTGGAGGTGTCGGAGCGAAGAGCCCAAGAGCCTAATCGGAGGCATCAGTTGAGATGGAGAGGAGGGTGTGGTGGTCGGGGTGGGCAAGCAGAGCGGCGTTGGCGAGATCGTTTTTTCAAGCGGTGAAGGTGGTGACGAGGGTAGGAGGCCAGGCGATGGGGCGGTTGTCCTATTTTTTGAGGGGTTGCGGGATGGCGTCAGTTAGGGGTTGCTGGTGTTGAGCGGCTTTGGGGATGTGGCGGCGGTAGAAGTTTAACATCCCGAGGAAGCGGCGAAGTTCGGTGACGGTGCGTGGTTGGTGAAACTGGCGGAGGTAATCTATATTATCAGGGAGAGGTGTGATTCCCGCAGAGGTGACGAGGTGGCCAAGGCAGCAACAGAAGGCTGGTTGATGACGCTCTTTTCCTTGTTGACGACGAGGCCCTCATTTTGAAAGATTTTGAGGACCTGTTGCAGATGGAGATAGTGTTTGTCAGGGTTTTTGGAGGCGATCAGAACGTCATCGAGAAAGCAGAACAGAAATGGGAGGCGGCGGAGGATCTGATCCTCCATTTTTGGCAGCGTTACGGAGGCCAAAAGGGGTGATTGTGGCGGTCTTTGGTATATCAGGGGGGGTAGATATCTATGTGGTGGAAGGCCCATGCGATGTCCAGGGTACTGAAAATGGAGGTCCCGTGAAGGTGGGAGGAGAAATCCCTTAGGTGAGGGAGGTTGTAGAGGTCAGGGGTGGTGGGGGCGTTGATGCGGCGGTACTCGCCACAGGGCCGAATGTCGCCGTTGGGTTTCTGAACGATGTGGAGTGGGGATACCCAGGGGGAGTTGGAGGGGCGGTTGATGTTCTCAGTGATGAGCCAATCGAAATGCTGCTTCGCCTGCTGGAGCTGGAGGGGGTGGAGCCGGCGGGGCCTTGGCGGTGAGTTGGGGTCCCTTCGCCTCAACGAATTATTGAACGGTTGAGAGGTGGGAGGAGGAGCCAGGCTGAGGTTTGTAGTCGCGGAGCAAGGTGGCGAAGCGGTCGGCGACAGGGGTGAGCGAATTAATAAACCCAAAGAGGGGTTTATTCGACGCAGGGTCGATGATGCTAGAGTTTTATGCCCACCTGAAGACCGAAATAGGAAAGAAAATTGGCCCCCAGGGTGGGCTTTTCGACGTCTGTGACGGTGAAGATCCACTCGCAGATGTTGCCATTCAAGTGGACGGTGGAGCGGTGAGGGCCGTAGGAGCGGATGGACGTTCCGTTTGACGTGTAGAGAAGCTGGTGGGAGGACTGAGCTTGGCGGCGGAGCACGTTGTCGGGCATGAGGGGAGCGCAGCATCGGTGTCGACTAGGAAGGGTAGGTTTGTACGCTTGCAGCGGATGAATAAGCAGTGGTGGGCGGGTACTGTGTGCTGGAGGACGGCCGAGGCAGTGGCGGGGGGGTGTCTTGACGGGGGGTCAGGCAGACTTCAGGGTGGTGGCATAGGTGAGGGGCGTGGTGCCGGAAGAGGCTGGTGAGGCGACCGGGTTGGAGGGGAACAAAACCTTTCGGACCCTAGCAGAAGCGATGGTAGTGGCGGGTCGTGGAGGGGGTGCGAGGGCCTGTCCCCCCTCAGAGGGAGGGAAACGCCAGGTTGGCGGAAAACCACCACTGTGGTGGTTTTAGATTTGAATGTGGAGGTGACGCTTGGATAGGTGAGTGAGTGAGATGGAAGAGAAGGTGATGGAGCTAGCGTTTAAAAGATTAACACCTATGGCGAAGCCAGGAAGGTTACACCACTAAAAACGCTAGAGGATTTGCCCAGAAGGTTGCCTCCTGGTCGGTTAACACTGGACCGGTTTCACCACTTTGAGTTCTTTTCGGAAGAAAAGGTAAGGAGGCGTGAGGAGAGAGAGGAGTCATTGACTTGAGGTTTGAGCGTAGAATGAAGAAACGGGTGAAAACAGAGGGTTTTATAGAACCCTTTCCACCCTCCCCCAGTCCCTTGATGGTCGTTGCCAACCGTTGAGGGATGGTCGGAGGGAGAAGGGTCTTCCCTGTGTTAAGTCACCTACGCCTCTTCATCCGTTCAGTTTATTTGTACAATCTAATATAAATAGGAGAGTGATATTCTGGGAGGATATCACGACAGAGGTCGCCCCAGATTGTGCAAAGGGATGAACAGGTGGTAAGTGCTGAGGGTGCAGAGTGACAAGAAATGCTGAAGGCAAAAGAAGAAACAAGTGGTGAGAGCTGAGGGCGCAGGGTTACATCGCTGAAGACGGACGGACTTAAATCTAAGGTTAATTATTTCAAAGTACTTAGAGCTAGAGAGGATTATACAGATGAACGATGAGATGACAGAAAATATTTACAAGGTTCGTGAGACATGAGCGCATGAGAGCCATGAGGCAATCAAAAACATACAGTGAGTAATGTGAGAGTAAAAAGAAAACCGATGTGGCATCGCAGGTGGAGGTGTCGGAGCGAAGGATGGCAAGGATGGTCGGAGGGAGAAGGGTCTGCCCTGCGTTAAGTCACGTACGCCTCTTCATCCTTTCAGTTTATTTGTACAATCTAATATAAATAGGAGAGTGATATTCTGATATGATATCACGACATGTCCAATTCGCAATTTACCTTCTAACAGTTTCTCATATTTTCAGGGAAACGAAATGGGTGCAAGACAAGAATTGACTACGTGTTTAAATGTGCTTAATTTGTCATTACCTTCTTCAAGATTGGAATTATTTTCGGCTTGTATTTGGCAAATGGTTCGACAGGTGCTACATCTGTTATGGGTTGGTCGTTGGCTTTCGCGACATGAAGGTGGCTTCTTTGTTGACAAGTAATACTCCCATTATGTATTTTAAGGGATAGTTAGATATTAGCTCATAAGTTCCATTGACCCTGGTTAGTAGAGTAGTTTTATTACTTACAGAGAACTTCTTCACCCTGTTCTAAACACTGTGCTCTAATTTGTACAACTAGTACATTGCCATCTATTGCTGGTGTGCCCTCCTGAATGTATTCCTACTCACAGCTAACTATCATGTGTACCATTCACAGTAATTAAATTTCTTTTATAATCCTGTATTTGACCTCATAGGGTATATCCCAGGGGGACTTTTTACTCAATTTTTATTTCAATCTTTAGTCCCTGTAGGCTTCACATGATTATTATCAGAGGTGAAGAGCTAATCGCTGGTCGGGTAAGCACGTGCATGCTTTTTTGGTGCCTGCCTGAGACGAGAACCAGAGGTGCTGCGAACATTATCCCGAACGGGGATATAAAGATCTGACGCTCTAGCCTGCTCGGACGCCCTGGACAGTAATTTTCCTATCTCAAGTCTGTAGAGAAATGAAAGTTCCAATCACGCAGCATGAAAATATGAGACAATTTTGATTGATGTAGGGTTAACACAGTATGTCTTGGTCTGAAGGAATCAAGGCACACAGGAGACAGGCTGAGTTCTTGTGAACTCCCACCACTGTGAGCAACGCTCTGTTGATGGGGGGGCTTAGTGGTCAGTGTGAGGAGCAAAAATCTGTCCTAGCCCACTTCCTCCCTCAGCTGATATTAGGGGCAAGATACAATAAATTCATATTCATATTCTACTGTCTTTAGAAATAAATTGTCATCTCGGAGCCCTTTATATCACTTGCTGAGGGGGACCTCAACACTTAGGGGACCAAGTAAGTGTGTTTGAAAGATGAAAGTTTTGAAAATTAGTGGAAATTCGGTAATGTTAGTGAAGAAAGTGAGACATTTTGCTTTTTCATTCCCGAGTGATAGGTTTTTCCCTGTTCACCGTTCAGATAGCATTCTTCTAAAGCTGAGATATTCTCAGACCTTGGATACATTATTTTCCTCTGCCGTCACAGGATTCTGATCATTTGAATTTCTATCGCCAATGCATGGACAAGGATTAAAATTCCATCTGTATTAGGTAAATTCATTTGGGACTATCTAGCATCTCAACTGGCAACTGGTCTTCAAATTTGAGCACATTAAGACAATCCTTGCATGTAGTTTTGAGTGTGGCATGGGTTATGATGGAATTTATATGGGTCCCTGTAGAGCACCTAATATCTAATTCAGCTCATTTTGACCATTTTTCGTATTAATATGCACGTGGCAAGGATTTGACAGGCAAGGGAGAGAATTTATTCAGGAAGCCGTGACACTGAATAAGCGAGTTGGCATTTTGATTTTGGAGGACAAAAATGTTCCTCCCATAATTGATCAGTTGAGTACTACTATCAATGAAGTACCACTGTCAATGGACCATGTCAGAGTGCAATACCTACCGCTGCTGTATGGGTTCCGAGATTACATGGGAAATCCTGCAGTGTAAACAAACAGGAGAAGAACTGAAGAATCAACGGAGTTACCATCCCTAGTGACTTACGGGTTAATTTGTTCATGTTGTGAAGTTTTTACGTTGTTAACACGCCGTTAATATTGTTAGCAACGTTTAGAATTTTATTTTGCAGTTCATTTTTGTAAACTGAAGTTTTTTCCCCCGAGTTAATCTAATTTTGTTGGCTTTCTCTCCCTGGAGGGTGGGTAAGTTTCCTAGTATTAAATTAAATAACTTACAAGATAATGAATCACCTTTGTTATTTCTCTTGAAATCATTATTTAGGTACCTGGTTGATGAAATCCATATCATAATCTACAGTATCATGTGGGTGAACTGAATTTATTATGGAATCTATTTATGGCTGATGTGTTGCTATTCAGTAGTTGAGTCCTCTGTCCTCTAGATGTCCAGAAACCCTATTCAAACTTTGGACCCCAAATACTGTATTATACTTGGGATTAGCTCGGAGTTGTTACACTCAAAATGAAGCTACAACACACAGCACATACAGAACACAGTACAGTCGCAGTTTTTCATTTTGGAACTCAATTGGATATAAAATCATCTACGCTCGCGGGAGCGCCCCGCTCGCAATGAAAAACGAAACCCTCCATACCTACCTACAGCAGCCAAGACACTGTTTTCATGACAACACTAGTAGCACTAGTAGGGGTTTTTAACACCCCCCTTCTCTCTCCCGTAACTCAGCCCCCTGTGGATTTCCGGTGTTTATTTTTCGTACAAATTTCAACCCTCGGCCGTTATTTTGGATTTTGTTGAGGGTAGGTACTTCTGTAACATGAACAAAATAATATTCATGCATAACAGCAAATAATAATAATAGGTAGACTTCTTGAATCTACTGCATATTTATGAAATTTATCATAAAGTTCCCTGGCCAGCTCCAATACCTTCTCGATTTATGGCTTTCTGAGAGGGGGGGGGGGGGGAGCACGAGGGTAGATTCTCATGTACTTATGAGAACCCCCCCCCCCCCCCCCCTGTATGGGCTAGGGGTTGAGCCCCTATATGGGCAGTAGGGGCTCAAGAAATGTTTTCATTTTTGTATAGAAATGCATTTTATTTTTAACTAATGCTTTTGCACCAACTTGAAGATGGGAAATGAACTTTATTATTATTAGGTATTGACGACAAAACAGTTATCTACGCAGAAGGGGCCTCTATACTGAAAATAATAATCCCTTCTTGTAATAATTTGCAGCGTTTTGACCAGTAAAAACACTAGAGAGAAAAACAAATAAGTTCCGATAGAAACTTCGCTCACGAACAAACCGACTGGTTATCGCACACTTCTACCGGGGTGGATTGGGTCGGAGCGGGCTGACGGAAAAATACGCCTAGTAGGCGATGTTTCCATCTGCTCCTCCCCGCCACGCACTGCCCCGGCTGAGGAGTACGGGTCTCCCTAAGAAAAATGCTGAACTAAACGAGGCGCATTTTTCTGCCGCGGTGTGACCCGTCCCGCCCCGGCACTAACTTGCGCTTACCTTAAAGTGGCATGCTCAGTGCTTTGCTCCTCGCTCTTGCATTATAGAAACCTGTTTCTTCCCCCTCTGTATGAGTACAGGAATCCCCCCCCCCCCCCCCACAACCTTGAAATGTCTTTCAGTGCTGATTGGCAGGGGCTTTTTGCCTACTTATTTTTTTTTGGCGGGTAAATTTTTACAATAGGGTTGTTTTTGGGGGAAATAGAAACGACAGCAGAGCAAAAATATTTGACAAACGTGAGGATCTGGTGCAATTTAAGCTTGAAAGGCGTTTGGAGACCGTCTCCATCAAGCTTTTTTGTTTGGAAAGTTATAATTTTCGAAGGAATAATAGGAACATGAAAGAGCCAAATCTGTTCGAAATTATGTCTCCCTCTGGAAATCAGCGGGAAACTGTTGGCTGATAATATCTATATCTTCTTTTATGGCATATACTTTTATGTTCCAGTGTTTCAAACGCCCTGTTGTTGATGAAATTCTACCATCACAAATTGCAGTTATTTTTGAAACTGCGTCTGCCACTGGTTCACAGTGGTTTACCACTGGCAGACCGTGATATATCATCCCTTAGCTACACATAATTCCATATGATCCCAAATTTCAGATACCCTGATGTAAAATAAATACCCCCTCCCCCTTTGAAATTTCAAATTTTGAATTTGAGTCTGCCAGTGTTGTCAGCGACTTACCATTGGCAGACCAAGGTATCATCCTTAAATGACATACACTTCCATGTAGTAAAATTCCAGTAAAATTCCGAATACCCATGATGTGGATGATATTTTACCCCCAGAAATGACATTTTATTGAATTTGAGCCGACCAGTGGTTGTCATTGGTTCTACTTGCAGACCAAACGCCCTGAAGTTGATGAAATTTTACCCCCAAAATTGCAAATTTTGAACTTCAGTCTGCCAGTAGTTATAAGCTTTCAATACTGACAGAGCAAGGTTTATCATCCTTAAATCACATAATATATACTTTCATGACGTAATTTATCGAACTTCCTGAAGTTAATGAAAATTCACCTTCGAAATGGCAATTTTTGAATTTGAGTCTATCAGGGGTTATCAGCGGTTTGACATTGGCAGACCAAGGTATATCTTCAGTAATGGCATGCAATATCATGTAGTAAAATGTCAAACGCCCTGAAGTTGATGAAATTCTCCCCTCAAATGTACAATTTTTGAATTTGACTCTGCCAGTGGTTATCAGCAGTTTCAAATTGGCAGACCTCTACATTTTAATTAGTTCCTACAAGAAGATTGGTCCACCAAAGTTTCATCGTCCTGGAGTCAGGGCCATTTTTTGGTCATTTTTGCCCTCCCAACATGGCCACCATTTTTAAAGGCATCCGTTTTGGGATGGCAGACAAAATTCATTTCACTCAGAATGGCATACATTTTCATTGTTTATAATCAAAACTTCCCCTGCGATGAACATACTTTTTTGGCCCTGGCTCCAGGACTACTAGTACCATGTGTCTAATCCCTTTGCTGTGTTCTTAATGAGTATAGCAGCTCATTGTCTTATCTCTCTAAACACTGACAGTAAACGTGCTTACTGTGGTGAGTGGTAAGTTTGAGGTGGGCTTGGGAAGGAGAGGTTAAAGAGGTGTGGTTGAGAAAGTGAGGTTGGATGAAGAAAGGAGTACGAAAATGTATCTACACGGTTCTCACCACCTTGGATACTCCTCGAGGAATTGTCCGGTTCTCACCACGTTGAACATTGGGATAAGGAAATATCCGTCTGGTTCTCACCACGTTGGATACTTCGAAAAGCACTCGTCTGGTTCTCACCACGTTGAGTGCTGAGAAGGAAATTCTTGTCAGGTTCTCCCCATGTTGAGAATGTAGGGTTGAGGAGGAGGGTGAGCTGAAGAGAGTGAGGTAAGGTAAGAGAGAGAGAAGGCTCTGATTAGAGAGATCAGTAGAATGGGAAGGTAAGGTTTGGGAGAGAAGGCACTTGTTGGAGAGCAGTTTGAAGAATGGTGAGCTGGGTGCCTTATAAAGGCGCCTCTACCCTCCTCCGGTCCACCGACTGCCGTTGGGGATCGTTGGAAGGAGAGCTACCTGGCTTTGTCCCTTGCATCACGCAGCTCGACTTCTCCGCGTCTTTATTGGTAACAATCTAATATTTACAGGAATGGTATAATTTAAGGATACCATGACACTTACCTTAAGTTGAAGCCCTTTACACTCCTCTTTCCTGCTCATGGCTCTTGAAAGGAGACAATGTTGCTTCCCCTTCAGACGAAATTCCACCACAGAACAGCCATAGCTTCCCTATCTGAACTGCAACCCTCGATGGATAAGGCCACTAGCGCTGTGTGACTAATTTCAAATCTATTCCCACAAACATTTCTTTTCATGTCCGAGGTTTTTTTTTCTTTTGAAGAGGTAGATCACAAAGTGATTTTTTTCTGATTACTTTTACTCGATGATAATTATGTAGATAGCTACCAACGTGAAATAAACTCACAGCTATCCCTATTTCCAAACAGTGTTCCTATTCATCTATCGCACATCCTCCTGTCTATTTCTCCTTCACTTCTTCTTCCATCTTCTGTTAATGATCTATTACAAGTTATTGTTCTCTCTATCCAACTAGGCATGCCACCTGTTATTACATACCTAGTTTATTCTCATGTTCTTTTTTTTTAAATCCCTGTTAATCAAGGGAATCCTTGTTATCACTTTAATTGGGGAAAACAGGTTTGTTCCCCAAAATCAGAATTTTCATGCTCATTTTGCATAACAAATTTGGTTCTTCCTGTGTGTTCACAATCCTGATTTCAACATGTATAACTTAACCCGAGTTTTATTTAACCGATTTTGATAGAATTGGCTGGGGAATATGCATGAAGTAGCAAAGCATTTTTCTATACCATGTGTACTAGATCGGTAGGTAGTTGTGGTCCAAGCGTGAGCGGGTGGTTGATTTACTTCATTTTGCTATCGTAAATGGCAAACGCTTAGTCACAGAGGGGTGCTAGTGGGGATGGCTCCACTCTCCCACCAAATGGCCAGCACTGTGGAGAGTAGGGGCTTGTACGCGGAGATCAGGTATGAGGCAACTCCTGTCGTCTGTCACCCTTTCTGATCCTAGGTACCTCAGAGCCAGTAGCGGTGCGTGGGGTCTGAAAACGGTGGGGCACCAGACCAGAACACAAAACCAACAGGTATGTCCACAAAATACCCCAAGGCAACAACACCCTTCCCTTATTTACTGATATTACTGATATTCCCTTATTTACTGATAGGCTGGTACCTTCCTGAATCTTGAATGGAGAAGCTATTGACTAGAACCTAGGTAGTTATCTGTGTGTTGATGCCGATCAATCCACAAACAGCAAACAGGACAAAACGCAGGTAGGTACCACAAATACAAATCTGTCATCGGAACCGGACTGAATGCAAAACGCACAAAATTTGATGCAAAAAAATTGAAAACTGACAGAGAAAGCGAATGTGATAACAAATCAGAAAACAGATAACTGACAGAAAAACAAATCAGAAGAAGCATCCCGTATCGAGATGACAAATTGAATCGAAAGGATCGAATTGATTGTGAAATGAATGATTTTGGGGTTGAAATCAGATTCTGGGGCAGTGGCCCAAAGTAGATGTGGCAAACAACATTTTTACTCGACTGAGCTTGAGCAGACAGGCCACTTTTCTCGGTTGCCATGGCGACACCAGGTCCCAGGACCTGCCAGTTTCAGGAGCCTAGGTTTCGATTTCGATTGCACGACATCAATTACTGTCACTATATTCTGATAACATGTCGTCTGTGGAGCTACAGGGAGCCAACATGACGGAACCACATAATGTATATCGATAGCCAGGGAACTCTGTCGAGTGGCTGTTGAACTTTGTGAAAAATGCTAGGTACAGTTTACGGAGGGAAATTCAAATGCCAACTGAACACATGGTTGAGTTTTTTTTTACTCTTAGTTTTTCTGGGTGCCGGGGCAGTGGCCCAAGTGGCCTAATGGACGCGACGCCCCTGCTCAGGGCAGTAGAGGGTCGAGAACTAGAGTGAGTGAGGGAGTGGACTAGGAGATGAAGGAGGGTGTTAGTAGGTGGGCGGGTCTAACTAAAAAAATGTGGGGAGGGGAAGCAGGTGAGTCAACCACCCCTCTGTAACTAAGCATTTGCTCTCCACTGTAGTGAATATTTCAGTGTTTTGTTTTTCAACAAATTTCACTGTGTAAAATCACCTTGTTCATTGTTTTTGTTAGCAGTTTCTAATAATCTGTTTCTCCCTGTATTTAGAGATGTAAGGGTTGAAGCGGCCACCTCTGCTCGTGAGCAAGCACTTATCTATCATCACCTTCATAGGATTCGTCTGATCAATGGTGAAAACTCGATGTGTGATTTCATGTTGGCGATTGCTGCAATTAACCAGGCGGAAGCAGCTGGAGATCACATGTCCCATGAAGATATGGCTGAAATATATTGTGCTTTTGCTCTTTATCTTAACCGTGTCTCACCCCTCCTCAGTTTCTTGAGCAGGTTTGTCTTGCTTAAGAATAATTAGGTGTTGTCGTGATATTTGTTTGTCTGATATTATGCGTTTCCTGATTGTTCATTCTTCTTTGCAGATTTTACTACTGGAAAGCGAGAAGGCATGCTACTCTAAGTAGTAATAAGAGCTTGCTATGGATGACAACTGCAGTAGGAAAAAATTTCATTATGAATAACAGTTGGAGTTACAGCCTAAATGATAGTATTTTCACAACCCTTATTGACAATACCAACCCTTTGGCATTTGCCAGTAAGGTAATTATATCTATATCTGGAAAATAAGAAACGCTACAGATTCTTCCACCAAGGTTTATATTTTTGTAGATAATCCTTCTGTTTAGGTCAATGTTCTATGGTACGTAGTTCCCCTAAAAATGTTGAGGTCATTCATGAACTGTGGTAGACCCAAAGAGCTTGGTACCTACATGTTGAATTATATATTTGTGCTTTCAAAGTTCGCCAAGGTATGAGAACTCATGAGATCACTTTTTGAAGGAAACTAATTGTTGTCCTCTAAAATCAAAATTTCAATTCATATTTTGCGTTATAGACCTTTCTGAACAAATTTGATTCTGCATATATCACCTCATGCGTAACTATACGACATCTTAGGAAAAATTTGATTGAACTTCGTATATTTTCTGAGTCTTTATCCACATTGGGGTTCCTCATCCCAGAAATCGTTAGGAATTGGTGTTCTACGAATTTTCAATTCCCTTCTTGCAGCCACATTGAAGTGGCATTTCAACGTTTAAACTGCAATCCCGCTGGTGTCAATTTTGTTAAGATTGACTCTATATTACGAGTAAATTTGAACCATTCGCTAGAAATTGCACATCATAGGCTACGTGTCATAGGACCTGTATAAAT
This sequence comes from Leptopterna dolabrata, assembly GCA_954871275.1. Lineage (NCBI taxonomy): Eukaryota > Metazoa > Arthropoda > Insecta > Hemiptera > Miridae > Leptopterna > Leptopterna dolabrata. The sequence goes on along the minus strand of OX940974.1, from coordinate 70,837,138 downwards.
CATGGTAAATATCTCATTTCAAACATGAATAAGAGGTGCGACTAAAGGAGAAAAGAGGGGCACACTTCTGTGTGCTGAAGTGTTTAAAATTAGAATTGAAGCAAATTTACGCCCCACCCTTAGTATGAACATGAGGGGTAATAAATCTATGTTTTCTATATTTATTTACCTAACCACAAACGTTATATCTAGTGTGTTACTGTTTAAACATTTCATAGTAGGTAACACTACCTAAAATGGTAATCCGTGGGACACGGTCTATAATTTTTTTAAAGTATTTATTATATCCACTTGAAGAGTAATCCCTAACTTTAGGGTATGCATGCAGTTGAATGTTTCTAACATTGATAATAATTATTGCAGGGATTGTAGAAAAATGGTTTATCAAAATTCATTCCTCTCATGGTGGTTACATAACTTATAAAATAAAATGTATGCAAAGTTTGCCATTAATTATTAAGTGATACCTGCGAGAACAATGGTACATATAACATCAAGCACAAAAGCAAAGTATTGGGAAGTATAGATTTTTTAAACGAAAGCATGCTGTTATTAAAATACAGACCTTCATTCACTAGGGTCTAAAAGAAGAGAGCTGATTAAGTCTAAAATATTTAGATTTCTCCTTGCAACTATTTTGTTCTTTTGAATGTGCAGTATGTGTAAATCATGGTGGTGCTCAATCTTCCTCACTTTTTTTCAAAATTGAAACTCCACAGGTTAGTGTTCAGAATTTTCCAACGTGCAGTTAATACACATAGAATATGAGATTATATTATTCGCGTTCTAAATTATTATATTTAAAAAAAATCTGGGAGATTCTAGGAAAGTTATACTTGTATACTAAAGGTGGTACAAGTAATACGCGATGTGGTGTTGTTACCCATGGCAGTGTATTTATCCTTGTACATAAGTCCTTCAATTGCTTACTGGAGGTATCCCGTCTGTGTATGTTGTAAGAATAAGATGTGTACAAAAACATACCACTCATGTGAAAAGGTATGTCAGTTATAGTGGTTTTGTTTACACAGGGCTTATAAGAAAGTGGACTGTAGTATGTAGTTAACTGTGCAGTAATTGCGGCAAACTTGTTATGGTCGTCACACACTCAACAGTCATTCATACAATAAATGAACTCCACATGTTCCACATTCACACTTTACTTAACCTAATATCACAGGCATAAAATACTTAATTCTAAACAAAACAAGGATACAATTCTTGCAAGCAACTCTCATTGCTCTCTCGCTGCTCTTATTTATATTCCTCTGCCGCTCAGTCAATTTTCACAAATAACTATCTAATTTGAAACATATATACCTGTTATTTTGAGATGGCGAAAAAATGAAAGGGGTGGTTGAGAGGTAAGGCAGCGTGAACCCCCAGAAATTGGCCGGGGTGCCCCGACCATTCTGGACAGGCGACCCTAAATAATAATACGGAGGAACTCCTTCCATTCCCCCAAGGAAAATCGCCAGGGCCAGCTGGTAAACCCGGCCCCCACTCAAAGGGCAAGGCACGCGTACAACATCCATGTTTCTTTGATATCTGATGGGATATCATTATAAACTTTTATACACATCATTCAGACACGATTGGCTGTAGTTATAAGACGGCGATGAGGCACTAGCAATGTATTGATGTCAGTATTAGCTTTAAATGTATTCTTATTATTTTTTATGTAGCAAGCACATTGTTTACATTATCTCTGATTCCAGGCTTTTCGAGAGTATTTGATTGAGAGCTTGCTCCAAATTCTGATTGCACCAGATAAAGTTGCTAACTCCCAGAAAGAGTTATGTAAGAGTTCACTAAGAACTACTTCTGATGCACTTGTCTATCTAAAATATCTGGAAGACAACTTGGAATTCAAAGGTAAGTACATTATAGTATGCAGTCTTCAGTTTAATACTTCTAAAAATCCTGTTGTTGTTCTAGTTTTCGAATTTTATAAACTTCGTTCTCTCTTTAAATTTATTCCTATAGGTAAAGTAGATGAGGTTGCCAAGTGGTGGTATAATGTACTCTCTGTTGCGACGTACTGGGTTCTTGGTGAGGATCAGAATGCAGAAAATGTATACTCAGCAGTTGAATGCATCCCAACGCATTTGCTCAATTATCCTTTGACGAAAGCTGTACTCACAAGTTTCCAAATGAAAAAATTGAGTTTGACACCAAATAACCACAAGATGACACTTCATTATGCTTCGTATGCCTCACATCATCTGATTGACAGTATCACTACCAGCCATATTAGTGACAAGAAAATGCTGGTGAGTTTATCATCTTTTGAAGATATAAATGGAAATATTATGTCGGTACAAGTAGGACGTCGTGTTCATTTACATTGATGTCTGCTATGGTGTATCCAAGGGACTTGATCCATTCTTGTGTACTTTCCTGTTGACCGGGTACATCATTTTCATCTAGAGAGTTTTGGAAGAAAATAATTACTGTTCCCAAACGAATTTTACACAACGAAAATAATAGGTATGCCTAATAGAAAAGTCGGAGAATTATTGTTTAGGTACATGCAATGGTCTGGGGATGGTAGCTCATTCAAAACACTAGAGATTGAAACGATTTTTGAAGTTAGGGATATTGTTAGATTTATGAAAGCTAACCGGATTCAGTGGCTGAAAAATTCCTCGTGAAATACGTACGTCTTAAGATTATTGGGCAAGGGACATCAGAGGCGTGGTAGGAATAGACGAATGGATGAGGTAGAGAGGGACTGGCTGCTTATGAACTCACAACTCTGGCAGAGCAAGAATTCTTGAAGTACTACATGATGTATTACTGATGGCTGGTTTATCATTTGTTACTTATAAGATAGAACAGACAGGTGGATAAACCCAAGTGATAGTCACCATGCTTACTTTGGAACTTATTCACATTATTGGTTGGAACTTATTCACATTTAACTTCCAACGTAACTTCCTGGCCAGCTGTCATATAGTTTGGAAAATCGGTAGTTGGACCGACTGATGAAGACAATATTGGCTAGAACTAACTGGAACTCTCCTACCAAAGGTACCGGTACCTATGAATAATCCTCAGTTTCCTCTGGTTTCAATGTCTGTTGTTTTTGTTGGATTTCTGGGAATGATACAGTGGTGTATATAATACAAAACATAAATATGTTTACTGGTGCAACTAGATTCGAAAAGTAATCAGTTTAGGTTATTGCCAAAGAAACCTGAACGGGTAGGTTAGTAGGGGGAACTGGGGGAAATAGATGGTTTTTATATTTTTTAGTAGGTGAAATTTTGAAAAAGTTGTCGCATTTTTTTAGTTTCAGAGTATTTTGACCCATCTCTAGATTTTAGCAAAAATCATATACATATGTATGTGTAAATATATCATTCCAGACTATATATGTGACCTTGGCTACAAGATCAAAATCCCAAAATTCACTAAAAATTGATATAAATTCACTGAAATTATGCAGAATGGTGGTTGTAGTTAGAAAAACTATTCCCACTAAATTGGGGTTCAAAAATTGCTAAAAATCACCAAGGTTGTACGACAAAAACCATTACTTGATCATGTATTAGAAACGCTGCAAAGTCCTTGTCACATGGGTTTATTATTCTATTGGAGTTCTAGAGATTTTTGTTGGCTGTTAAATGTATTGTTTCTTTCATGTGGAATGATTGAAATAGCTATTTCTGATGATTTCCACCAATTTTGGCCCCCAAAACATGAAATAGGTACGCTTTTTTTTTAAGATCATCTTTGATCATTGGTAGTGGCATTTAATGGTCTTGATTCACCTGTTTACACTTTTTCCAATGTTATTGTACACATTGATGGTGATTTCAGACAGTTTTCCAGGTTTTTGACTCATAAAAAACCAATTTTGGGAGCTGAACCTTTGGTAAAACCTCAATTTCCGCGTCTTTGGTCAAAATCGACTTCATATTCGGTCTTCTCGTCCTCAAAAACATGGAAAAAGATACCTCAAAAGCTCATGTTACTAACATGTTGTTAAAACGCAAAAAGTACCTATTTTTATACACATTTTCACTCATAACACCCCTGGGTATATTCCGATCGGGCTGAAAAGTTTCGGGACACAACTAGGGCCCAAATGGAGCATGTGTGCGAAAGAACGACTTTTTTAGACCGAAAATGAAGCCTGTACGCGTGATACGGCGTACGGCGGACGGCGTACGGCGGACGGCGGACGGACATTGCATTTTTGGAATCTACGCACCTTGAAACGGAAAAGAAAAAATTTTGAGGGGGTGTTATAAAAATTTTTTGCTGTGCGAATACATAGGTGTATTATTCACAGAATAATAAACCAAAAAAATAGGACATTGCTGATCAAAAGTGTTTCAGTGAGTTTTTTGGTCAGTTATGTCTTATACAAGGTAAAGAATTGCTAAAGTCACCATAAGCTACTTCTTAATTACTAAAATAATTGTTATATGACGGTCATTTGAAAGCTCGCTTATATGGTCACGCTGTATGAATGGAACTTTTTATTGTAATCTAACAATGTAAAAAATAAAGATTTGAAAAATAGGGACTATTAAAACTATTCAAAATTCTGAATAGGAGTTTTATCAGAAAAGATGGGCCAAATTATGGCACTTCATCCCTGCCACATGACTTGCAATCGTAGACACACGGAATCGATTGGGGTAATGGTGGACCCATTTTCTCCAATGCCTTGGGTCTGTTCACTTCATTTTTCCATAAAAATAGAAAATTCTTTCAGTTTTACAAACTAATATATTTCTCTACTAGGTGCTGAAACAAGAGTTAATTAATCAAAATAATTGTTGACAATTGAAACTTGGTCCTCAGAAATTTGTTGATTTAGGCGGTTTTTTGGGCCCGAGGGGTTGTGAATTTTGGCAAGGACGTTATACAGTGACTGCTCTAGCGACTTCAAAAATCGGTTTCATCGCGTCCAAATTTTTCTGGCGAAGAATTCGAAGTTTAAGTGGCTATTGGAACTTTTTAGGAATTCGGTTTTTGCATTATTTGTTGTGTAACCAGGGGTGTCGTAACAACACGGAACAACAACAAACAGTAACGCAGTAGACCAGTAGAACAGTACAAGTTCAAGTGAGTGAAGGGACAGTAATGCAACCAGGGGGATGAGTGAATCGTCGTCAAGCAGCCAAGGGGGCGGGACGGTACAGTGCTTATATTGTCCGCGGAGGTTTACGAGGAGAGGGTTGACGCTGCATACTCGCCACGCCCATCCAGCTGCCATAGAGGTGACCGCATCTCGGGAAAGTACAGGGCCCGTGGTCAACGACAGACAAGAGGACCCGACTCAGGAGCATTTCATTAGGGGTTTTGGTGCGGGGCTGTTGAACTCGTCTGGAGGTGACCCAGCGTCCGCATGGTACAAATGGTGGGAGAGATCGACGCGCTTCCATCGAAGACAGTACGAGCTACCCCAGGGAGCCGTGGGGCGTAGGTTTGTAGCGCAGCTGACAGAGGAAGTGAAGGGTATTGCCGAAGGAACCTGGGAATCCGAGAGGTTTGTGGTTCTGTGCAGCACGATCCTCCAACGAGAGAACGGAGTATCAGCATCGGCAGACATTCGGAGCGTCCTTGAGGCCAGGTTGGACATGTGGACAGCTGGCAAATACGAAGAATTGCTGCAAGAGGCGGAGCGATGCGACCGTAAACTGAAAAAACGCACAAGAAAAGAAGACACAGAGGTCCACACGGCGAGGGTTCTGGCGCGATTGGTGGGGAAAGGAAAATTACAAGATGCGACTAGGTGGGCGACTGATCGGAAGACAGGGGGGACACTACACCCGGATTCAATAGTAGAGGGAGTGACTAGGGTGATCGACGTGTTAGCGGTGAAACATCCGCCCCAAATGAGTCCAGCCATGGAGAATTTTGAAGGAGAGGATACGCTCCCCCTGATGGTGGATGTACAGGTAACGGCTAACCACATCGAGCGTGCGGCACATAGACTGAGAGGCAGCGCTGGGCCAAGTGGAACTGATGCCGACCAGTGGAGAAGCATGCTCCTCAGGTACAGTGAAAGGCTTCGAAAAGCAGTGGCAAGCCTAACTCGCGCTCTTGCAAACAGAATAGTGGAGTGGAAGGGGATTCGGGCCTTACTGGCACGGCGAGGAGTGGCCCTGGATAAACGACCGGGTGTATGCCCAATCGGAGTAGGGGAGGTATTGCAGAGGCTATGCGCGAAAACCATGGCAATACTGAGGACCTCAAAGGGGAATGCGCAGCGGATCAGCGGTGTGCGGGGACAAAGGCGGGAGTGGAAGGAGGGGTCCATGCAATAAGCCAGCTGTTCGAAGAGGAAGAGGAAGGGGAATGTGTTTTGCTGATTGATGCAGACAACGCCTTCAACCGTCTGAGCCGTCAAATAGCCATGTGGAATGCCCGAAAATACTGGCCAAGATGTGCTAGATTCATCTTTAACACGTACAAAGGACACCCTGCAATCCTCTTTCCGGAGAGTGGGGAGGTCATATTGAGTCAGGAAGGTACCACGCAGGGCGACCCCCTGGGAATGCTGATGTACGCGGTTGGCACCCTTCCCTTGATTCGAAGCCTCAAAAGCCACAGGTATGTCCAAAATTGGTTTGCTGATGACGCAACGTGCGCGGGACGGCTGGCTGAAGTGAAAGTGTGGTTGGAAAAACTTCAGGTAGAAGGCCCCAAGTGTGGATACTTCCCCAAACCAGAAAAGAGTTTCTTGGTGGTCCGGCCAGAAGTGGAAGCCAGAGCCCGGGAGGTGTTCGAAGGCACAGGCCTCAAAATTGTTCATTCACAAAGTTTTTTAGGGGGTTTCCTAGGGTCAGCTGAAGACAAGGCCTCTTACATCAGGGAGAAAGTGCGAGAGTGGAGCACCCAGGTCAGCAGTCTGGCAGCATGTGTCAAGCACAGTCCCCAAGCAGGATACACCGCATACACCAAGTCCCTGCAAAAACAATGGGGGTTCCTCCAAAGGGTGATAAGAGATTGCGGGGAAGAATTCGTGCCACTAAGGGAAACCATTCGACAAGAACTGACTCCAGCAATCCTGGGACGCGACGCATGCTCAGTGACGGAACAGGAGCATGAGCTATTTGCGCTGCCGGCAAAGTGGGGAGGGCTGGCAATAGAGGACCCAGTGAGAACCGCCGATGAAGCGTACCATACGTCAAAACGCGCTACTATGATACTGTCACATGCAATACGACAGGGGACTCCACTAGACAGTGTTGAACACGATCGGGAATGCCACAACGTCCTGCAGGAGGTGCGGGAAGCTCGGAAAGTACGGGGAAAACAGCAAAGCACTGGGCTCATACGAGCACTCCCAGGAAGCCAACGGCGCACACTTCAGCGGATAGTGGACGGGAATGCATCGCAGTGGCTGACCGTCTTACCACTTACCGCAGACGACCTAGACCTGTCCCGGGCCCAGTTCTTGGATGCACTCGCCCTCAGATATGGCAGCGAAATAAACGGTCTCCCGGCGTCCTGCGACGGTTGCGGTGCCCCAATGAGTACAACCCATGCCCTAAATTGCAAAAAAGGCGGGCTGGTTAAGCACGGGCACGACCGGGTACGAGACTCCTGTGCAAAAATGGTGGACATGGCGTGGAGGGGAGTAAGGATTGAGCCTATCCTCCAAGAGGCAGCAGATGGTTCCCCGGCCCTGGTTGCAGACATCCGCGTGCACGGTCTCTGGGATAGGGAGAGGGCGGCGTTTTTGGACAACCGCATCATAAATGCTGACGCCCCCTCTTACCTATCCCAACCGTGGTCAGCAATATCGGAGCGGGCTGCACAAGACAAACATGTCAAGTATGACGCTGCCGCCGAGGATCACCGGGCATCGTTCACCCCGCTCATATGCTCGTGTGAAGGGGTGCTGCATGGGGAGTTCGAGGCCTTTCAGCGCCGCCTCATAACAGCTCTGGCCGAAAAATGGGGCAAGCCGAAATCGATCGTGGCCGGCTGGGTGAGGGTCAAGACTCAAATCGCAATAATCCGGGCTGTGTCTCTCCGCCTAAGAGGGTCTCAGCGGAGCCTCAGGTGTGTTGGGATAGGCTTGGAGGATGGGGCACCTCTTCCCCTCCTCCGGGATTGAATGAACTCGAACCTGCCAGGGAGAAAACAAAGAGAAAAATGAGTACGAAAGCAGCCAGTGCACTACATATACCTCGATCCTCGGAATATTTTTTAATGTTTTCAAACATGAATAAATGATGTTGTAGGAAGAAAGATAAAAACGCTGCAAAGTCCTTGTCACTTGGATTTATTATTCTATTGGACATACCTACAGAAATGTTGGCTGTTCATTTATTGTTTCTTTCATGTGCAGTAATTTAAATTGCCGTTTTTGATAGTTTCCACCAATTTTGGCACCCCAAAAACACGATTTGGGCTCTTTTTTTACAAATTATTTTTTATCATTGATAGTGTCGTTTAATTGTCTTGATTCACCTGTTGATACCACTTCTAGTGTTAATATACAAATTTATGGTGATTTCAGACAATTCTCAGGTTTTTGAAAAATGCATTTTGGGAGCTAAACCTTCGTTACAACCTCAATTCTTCACTCTTTGGTCAAAATCAACTCCATATTCTGTCTTCTCGCCCTCAAAAAACATGGAAAACGATACCTCACAAGCTCATCTTCACTAAAACCTCAAAAAACCCTATTTTTACACCCATTTTTTCCCTCATAACACTGGTGTATTCCGATCGGGTTGCCGAGCTTCGGAGCACAACGAGGACCCATATGTGTTCCCAAATGAGGACCCAAACTATGTGCGAAAGAGATTTTAGACCAACATTTAACGTAAATTTAAGGCTGAAACTTCGTTAGAACCTCAATTGTCCACTCATTGGTCACAATCGACTTCATATTTGGTCTGCTTGACCCCCCCCCCCCCCCCCCACAAAAAAAGGAAAACGATATCCCACAATGCTCATGTTACTAAAACACCAAAAAACCCTTTCTTTACACCCATTTTTCACCCATAACACCCTTGGGTATATTCCGATAGGACCGCAAAGTTTCGGGGCTAACTACGGCCCAAACAGAGTGTGTGTGCAAAAGATCATATTTTTTAGACTGAAAGTGAAGGTAGATGTGAATGATACGGCATACGGACATCTAATTTTTGGAATCTACCCACCTTGAAACAAAAGAAAAATTATTGAAGGGGTGTTGTAAAACATTTTTGCTGAGCGAATACATAGGTGCATTTTTCGCAGAATAATAAACCAAAAGGAAAGCTTGACGTACCACAGTTTCCGTAGAGATGAATTTTTCATGCAGCTGAGCAAATTTTTTGAGGACAGTGATGACAGAAATTATGTTTCATTACAGCTTTCATAGAACAAAAGGCAATCATTTTGAAATAATCGTATGGTTTTTATAACACAAGTCATTCATGGGCTGCGAAATTCGGAGAGCACCTTATTTACCCTTATCTCCTCATCCCCTACTCAGAACAACATCATTGGGATTTTTACAACCTGGTCTAATGGGGTCAGGTCATTGCTAAACTGAACAAGCAAGATTTTAGTGTAATGTATGCCTGAAGCGCCTTATATATTCATGTATTTTTACATCTTGTTACATTAACTTGTCTTTAGCTAACTCAGTTGATGGTATGTGACTGGCTACTTGAAACTAGAATGGTGATTTGGGAGAGTAATATTCCTATTACCACAACGTTCCTTCAGTATTTCCAGAGAGATGTCGAGTGTCTCAAACAAATGGTCCAGTTTATCCCAGTGAGTATCAGCTGCTCTGGCATAGCACCCCTCACTTGGTGCACATTGGTGATCAATTGATTTAACTTATGTAACATTCTTATAGTTTTCAAAATGTTATACTGTTGCAGGATGCCATGAAGCGCGTTTTCATCTATGAAGCTGTTCTCCACATGATTACTAGAGCTTCGCCTTCACGCACTCAGCACTTGCTGGATAGGAGTTTGAGACACCGATCAACTAAGCCCTCCATGATTTGTGGGAAAGGTAACGCTTACCTACTTGAATAACGAAAGCTCCTGCACGCCCAACGGCCTTATCAGCGTGGTTTGTACTTTGGGTGACCGCCGTGACACGTCCCAGTATGAGCCATGTAGCTGTTGGGCGAACCCCTATCCACTCAAGGGGGCGAGGCAATGAGTAGCCAAGTAAAGAGCGAAGTGATCAGACCAAATTCTGATCCTCCCATTGGAGGACAGCTGATCATGTCCGTGACACTGGCAGGGCATTCGGACGAAAAGCCCCAGCCTGGATTAGCTGTTTACTTTACTTTACTTACGAAAGCTCCTGTGTTGTTGGTGTCTGAAACCATTGATGGTGCTGTTCTTCCTACAAAATGTTAACTAATACTCGTACAACACAGATTTATAACACTAGCGGAATGGATCAATAGATTCATTGATCCGGTGGTCCCCCTGTAACTAATACACACAGATTTATAGCACTTCAGCGGAATGGATCAGTAGATTCATTGATCCGGTCCCCCTTGGCAGAATGGACTGACTGGTCGAGCTGCAGTGCCTTCACCCTCTTACATTTTTCATCTTCACCACATTTCGACATTATAGTTTCATTATGAAACCTTGCTCTGTCGTTTCAATCCTCACGACAGTGCATTCATTTGCAGTTTCATGTACATGAAACCCCTATATTGGCACTTGTTTCTCAACATCGTTTGTTCACTTCGGGAAAAAAAACAAAAGACGTCCTGCCACTGAGAGCAAGCACCAGACTGCGACACTGGGAACGTGTTGAAGAAATAAATCAGTACGAAAATGTATTTCTGTACTTACCCATTTCCCCATTCTGAAATTATCTTTGAAATACTTGTTATTCATACACAAAACAAGCTTAAAAAATATGCTGCTATTTAAACAAAGATCATCATGAGTTCTCGTTTTGCCCCTCACTCACAAATGCAGTGGCACCCATTGAACACACGTCTGAAATTGGCTGATTTTTTTCTTGCATAGTTTTTTCGCTGTTAACTGATGAGCCAATTCCGGTTAGTTGGGAGAAATAACATATATTTACTTGGTTTCCATTAATACTGCCACTGACCTGCAGTAACAAAATGCAATTCTTCCTAGATGCTGGCTGAAATGAAACATGCTTTTAGCCGGTTTCAACTACTACTACTTTTCTTTTAAAACTATTTCGAATTTATAATCATCTTGTTTGAACGCTCCCAGAGTGAATCTTTTTGATAATAAACTTGAAGTAATAGCGTGAACACTTGGATATGGAATAATCCTGCCTTACAGAATCATAAATGATTATATCTTCCGAGTATCCATCATATCCTTGACATCAACAAATCTTCTAGAATTTTTAATGCGATAACTACGAATTTCTCCTTCCTCCCGACCGACTCTAAAGACTAAACTAAACAAGCAGTCAAGAACCGAAATGGTGAGGGGGGGGGGGGGGGGCTCCTAATTTTTATTTTAAAGTCGAGATTGAGTTGAGATGGTACCTGTTTTGTTCAAGACGTTCATAATCATTTATGAAACATTTGTTAAGAGTTGATGACGTCACTTGTTGCTACTGTGGATAATTGACGTACTTCCTATCCAGAGTGTCACAGCTAATGACCCCACGTGCACAAGACATCCTCCCTGCCTTTTTCCTACTGGTGAACCTCATTTCAAGTGCTCATCCTAAGTGCACTTAAAAGTATTGACTAATGGGCCTTTCTCCGTGAAATTTTGCTCAGAATTCTAATCTGCAACAGTAAACTTCGGTTTCCTTTCCAAAAGTTAGTGAGTTACCTAGCACGTTGTAAGCATGTGCATAGATGTGATTTTTTGGATTCTGCACACAAAATTACATACGTGATCATTTGAAATGTTTTTCGAACCAGCATATTAAGGAAGTGGTGGGGAGGGGGATTATTACACCATGTATAATCAATAACTTGGTTGAGGCAGGAGGTATAATCCATATCTAGGAACACCTGCCAAGAAAACTGAAAACTTGAAGGACCAAGTTTACTTGAAGCAAACTGTTGACTAGACATAGCAAGTAGGGGAGGTTTGAATTAAGGCCCTTGAGGACAGTTTACGTATCAAATTTCAACCCTTGGGACCACTGGGTGTTGGAGTTGTGGAAGTTAAAACAATTTATATTTTTCAAGTTTTTCTACTTGAGAAAAAGGCTAGGTACTTCTCAAAAATCGAGCTGAAATGCTGCACACATATTCGTTATGCTCCAAGGAAGTGCCTTTTGCGCAATTTGTCCCATGATGGGGGGTGGGGGGGGGGTTATAGCAGTAGGGTTTAATATCTGAAATTTGGCACATCGATTTACTTGGGGAATCCTTGTTATTTGGTTTAAGTTTGTTGTTGAAGACAGTTACATTCAGAGCTTTGTAACACAGTGGAAATAATGAAAAGAGGTGAGTCATTCAGTCAGCATCCAAACTGCAGGGTCCATGAAGAACTTTACAGCGTGAAGTCTCTTGTAGTTTGGAAACCTAGTCGATATTTGTTGTTTCTTTGGACCTGTTGGAATTTCCTCATCAGTTAACAACTCAAGATAACTATTTAGGAAAGAATCTGCCAACTTCAGGCCAGTGGTTACTCCTCTTGTTGATTATAATTCAGTTTTAATAGCTTGGATTTTATGGCCTTAATATGAAATGAACTTTGTGTTTTTCTCACAGATAAATCCCAGAATGATTGCTCGGGTGGTAGGGAACATGCAGCTGCATTGTATCTTGCCTGCAAACACCTTCCAGCATCTCTTCTTTCCTCGCCTGGAGAGCGTGCTGGGATGTTAGTTGAAGCAGCTAGGAGCTTGGAGAGCATTGGAGACAAGAAGAGATTAAACAGCTGTTACAGTCTGATGAAATCACTAGGTACCTCTGCCATTACCAACTAGACTTATAACTTACATACGTTTTGAAGTGTACAAAATTCATGTTTCTGCTGTACTTATATACTGGTACAAATAACGTAGGATTTTTCCACCTCAGAAGGCTGTCAAAACTGCATATTGTTGCTCACATACGTCTCTTGTTCAATATAGAACATTTGAACGACACTACAGCAATTTTCCAATGGTAATTTAGACAGGAAATTCAACAACAATTTTCTTTTCAATTCACATTATGGCTGATGAATGAACTTCCCCCAAAATACAGCGAATTTTGTTAATAGAACCATACGCTCATACTGTTTTGAGCCTTAATTATATAAAAATACCCTAGATCATTAGTTCATCTCTAAAATGTATTTATGTATAAGTTATGTTTTGAAGGTTATTTGAATAATTTAGTAGACGGAATAATTGCTTTAGTGCACTTATAACTATATATAAAACCTCCAACCAGTTTTACTTCTGTTTTAGTCATAGTATTAGGAGAAATTAATTTTAATTTGTGGTCCTTCTTTTATTTTTATTTTATTTCCAAATTTATATTTAAGATAGGTGTACCTATGATATTTTTATAAAATGGAAAAAAGCATACTTTGAATTCAAAACCAATCGTTCTTTATTTTCCAATAATATGTTCCATTGTAAATAATTTTCCCACTTGCCTCGTTGATATATTTAAATAAATGATTTGAAATATTCAAGTTATATTGTCGTGCAATTCATTTTCCTGTGGATGATCGAATATTTCCACCTCACTAACACCCTCCATTCTTTTCCGGACTATGTTGTGGCTGTATGGCATTGAAAACCTAATGCTTGAAATATGCCTAAAGTAATTGAAACCTAATGTTGAGGGTAAGATCTAAGAAAAATATGCATTATACAAGGCATCTTTGTATGGCTACTCCACCTACCTATTTCAATTAGTTACATTCGTGCTGTAGGACTGAAGAAAAACCAACAAAAAATTATATAAAAGGGGCCAGTAGCGCGCGATTCTGCAACTCGCTACCTTATTGTCGGTATGGAGTGGGTGTCGCTATCCTTCTCGTGTAACGACACCCGGATAGCGAAATTGGTATTCAGGAACTTATGATACCGAACTTGAATAACAAATTGTCGTTGCAGAATGAGATACCGACGTCGTTAGCTTGTCTCACGAAATCTGAGTCTAGGGCGAGCAATCGACTGGAACTCATTCCGTTTCCATGGTGATAAGCAGTGATTAAGTGAATTGAAGAGTGTGTGTGTGCGCCGGAGTCAGTGATTGTGTTTTGAATACCCCGAATTCACTCGGTGGCCGAAATAAATGCTTATACCTTGGAAGTCAAAAATTGCAGTTTGGGATCACTTGACACTTGGGATAGGTTTTGATTTCAATTTGTTGTATCGTCTTGTGGTATTAATAAAGTTTTTACCGTTTTTAGCTTAATTGTATATTAGCTTAGCTTTAGCTGTTTTAGCTTATTGTGTATTATGTCAAATTTATTTGTATAAATTCATGTATGATTTTGTTGAAATTTATGTTTTATAATTGGTACCTACTCGGAAATTCTGATAAATATGCAAGTGAATGAATACCTACCTACGTTTACGTTATTTTCAAAATCCTATGTTTTCTAATTAATTAACAACCTATTAAGGTCACTTGCATTTATTAAAGAAAACGTAGAGGATCGGTATCTACAGCAAAATTAGGTAGACACGTACCTGGATTTCAGATGATAATCCATTCAATCTGGAGCATTGGAGCAATGGTCGAATTTCGGTTCATGTCCAAGTGTCTACTTATCCTAAAGGTTTTTCTGAACATGCAGGGATCAAGGGAATAAGGATTTTGCCCATCTCGTAGCAGTCTTCTTTCAAACCGAGGACGATACCTCTTTTCCCTATCTTGCAGAATTTCAATTCCCAAGCAAGGAATTCGAGCGTCATAATGCCTGACATTATTATCCAAAATTCATAAGCGCACGAAAAAATATGGTAGGTAAGAACTACATATGTGGTGAAATGCGATTCTAAAAAGTAGGTAACAACCCAAAGTGAAATAGACTATATCACTTATAGAAGTCTTCTATTTCAGCAGTCGTTTGCATTTCGACTGCTCTAGACCTCCCCCCCTCCCCCCGTTATCCGTACCAAAAGCTTGTTATACCCAAAAAACTCGGCCTACGTTTCTTTTCGGCGGTAGAAAGCTTTACGGTACCTATCACTAACTTCCTAACTACCTACCTATCAAGTAATTTTAACGTTTAAGTTATTTATTACGATGTTTTTATGACATCACTGCCATAAATTATTAACTCACTAATTTACCTACCTAGTTACCTACGGTAAGTACCTACATTGGGCTTATTACATCAAATAAAATTGAAAAAACATGCCAAAAGAAAAGTAGGTACACTTACCGTAAAGCTTTCTACCGCCGAAAAGAAACTTAGGCCGAGTTTTTTGGGTATAACAAGATTTTGGTACGGATAACGGGGGGAGGTCTAGAGCAGTCGAAATGCAAACGACCCCGCAACGACAATTCATCGACGATTAAGCGATAGCTGACGCTATTGAGCCCTTACAGAATACCAATCGTCGGTATTTAGTGGCATCGATATTTTTTGTTATGCTAACGATATTTCATCGTCGTTACGATGCGATATCGAGTTGCAGAATCGCACTGCAGCGGCAGTTTGGCACACGTGCTTGGATGAAGGTTAAAGGAGTGCTAATTTGTTCGAAGGAGCCCGTTTTGGTTAATTAATCTGTGAATGATACACCTATGCGTTCCAAGGTGCGTAGATTTCAAAAATGCTGCAAAATCCTTGTCACTTGGGTAATTTTTTTCTTTTGCGTTCCAAGGTGCGTAGATTTCAAAAACGCTGCGAAATCCTTGTCACTCGGGTTTATTATTCTATTGGACACCTACAGAGATGTTGGCTGTTCATCTATTGTTTCATGTTGAAATAGCTGTTTTCGACAAATATCTTTGATCATTGACAGTACCAATTAATTGTCTTGATTCACCTGTTGATACTACTTCTAGTGTTATTATACAAATTTATGTTGATTTCAGACAATTTCCCAGGTTTTTGACTCTTGAAAAATGAATTTTGGGAGCTGAACCTTCGTTGCAACCTCAATTCTTCAGTCTTTGGCCAAACCCGACTCATATTCGGGCTTCTTGCCCTAGAAAACATGGTACCTACCTCACAAGCTCATGTTCACTAAAACTAAAAAAATTTTAAAAAAACGCTTCAAAGTCCTTGTTACATGGGTTTATTATTCTATTGGACATACCCGTGCTGGCTGTTCATTCATGGTTTCTTTCGTATGCAGTATAACTGAAATAGTTATTTTATATGGTTTCCACCATTTTTGGCCCCAAAAAACACAAATAGACTATTTTTTTACAAATTATCTTCGATCATTGATAGTGCGATTATTTGTCTTGATTCACCGATTGATACTACTTCTAGTGCCACTATAAAAATTGATGGTGATTTCAGACAATTTACCAGGTTTTTGACTCATAAAAAATGGATTTTGGGAGCTGAACCTTCGTTACAACATCAATTCTTCACTCTTTGGTCAAAATCGACTTCATATTCGGTCTTCTCTCCCTAAAAAAACATGGAAAACGATACCTCACAAGCTCAAGTTCTCTAAAATCTCGAAAAGCCCTATATTTACACCTATTTTCCACACCCCGGGTGTATTCCGATCGGGCTGCCGAGCTTCGGAGCACAACTAGGGCCCAAATGTGTTCCCGAATGGGGACTCAAACTGTGTACGGAAGAACGACGATTTTAGACCAAAATGTAACGTAAATAAGGCTAAAACTTCGTTAGAACCTCAATTTTCCACTCTGGTCAAAATCGACTTCATATTCCGTCTTCTCGCCCTAAAAAACATGGAAAACGATACCTCACAAGCTCATGTTAGTTAAATACAAAAAAAACGCATGTTTCCAAATGGGGACCCAAACTGCGAGAAAGAATGACGGTTTTAGGCCGAAATTTAAGACTCAAACTTTGTTAGAACGGCTCTTCACTCGTTGGTCAAAACCAACTTAAAACACATGGAAAACCTCACAAGCTCATGTTACTAAAATACCAAAAAACCTTATTTTTACACCCATGGTTATATTCCGATCGAGCTGCAAAGTGTGGGAAACAACTAGGGCCCAAATGGAGCCTGCGTGCGAAAGAACGAATGTTTTAGACCGAAAATATAGTAGAAATGGCGGACGGACATAGCATTTTTGGGATATACCCTCGTAGAAACGTTAAAAAAAATTGTGAGGGGGTGTTATAAAATTGTTTGGCTGATCAAATACATAGCTGTATTACTCACAGAATAATAAACTAAAATGCCCGTCCGCCACGTCATCCACAGCTACTTTATTTTCGGTATACAAAATTCATTCTTTCGCACACAGGCTCCATTTGGGCCCTATTTGTGTCCCAAAGGAACACAGTTTTGAACAAGGAGATCGAATATGAAGTTGATTTAGACCAAGGAGTGGAAAACTGAGGTCCTAACGAAGTTTCAGCTCCCAAAATTCATTTTTTTATAAGTCAAAAACCTGGGAAATTGTCTGAAACCACCATACATTTCTATAATAACAGTAGAATAGAAGTAGTATCAACAGGTGAATCAAGACAATTCACCTGTTGTATAATAACACTAGAAGTAGTATCAGCAGGTGAATCAAGACAATTCAATGGCACTATCAATGATCAAAAATTATCTGTAAAAAAAAATGAGCCTAATTCGTGTTTTAGGGGACCAAAATTGGTGGAAACCATCAAAAATAACTATTGCTATTATCAAGACAATTAAATGGCACTATCAATGATAGCAAATTATTTGTAAAAAAAAGGAACCTAATTTGTGTTTTTGGGGGCCAAAATTGGTGGAAACCATAAAAAAAATAATTGAAATAGTATCAAAAATAGCTATTTCAATTATTAAATTGAATTTCTTTTATAACCCTGGATTTGACCTCGCTGGGTCAAATTACCATGTCATCCAGAATGCATGCATAACACTTTTGACTTGTTGCAGTCTCTGCAGGCTTCACATGATAATTATCGGAGGTGAAGAGCTAATCGCTGGTCGGGTAAGCACATGCACGCTTTTCAAATCTTGTACTTACTTGTGTCCTCCGAGATAAGAACAGAGACTCCGTGAACGTTTATCCCATACGGGGATATAAGGTTTGGACACTCTGCTCTAGTCCGCTCGGACACATTGGCCCCGCTATTTCAATTGTTGCACACTTTGAAGCGTTTTACAACTTTGAAGCTGTTCTCTATCAATATATGATACCAATGAAAATCATGCACATAACCCATCACACTGGTTTCTAGCTGATGAATGGGGGACCAGATCTACTACACAATCTGTATGACTGGCTGGATGGTAAGATGGTGCATAAGTCTTGTGGTAAGATGGGGGAACTTTTCTGCTTTTAAAAATCTTTACTACAGGAAGACGCCATAATTCCTTATTCCTTATGTAACTTCAAACTAGTTGAATAACGATAATTTCCATCACTGCTGGTTAAGTCACATTAGCGCCTCCTTTATCCACTCCGAAAGCCCCCAACCATGTCAAGGCGAACCAGCACAGATATTAAGGAAATGAGACTGATGGCTATCTAAACCGAAACTGGTTAACCCATAAAAGCAGAAGAGGTCATCTCGTTCCTCACCTCAATTATTAAGTTGATCGAACTTCTGCACGCCAACACTGTAGG
This sequence comes from Leptopterna dolabrata, assembly GCA_954871275.1. NCBI lineage: Eukaryota > Metazoa > Arthropoda > Insecta > Hemiptera > Miridae > Leptopterna > Leptopterna dolabrata. The sequence continues at coordinate 70,818,501 of OX940974.1, read as the reverse complement.
TCTGAAAGAACCGCTGATAGTCAAAATTGTTGGAAAGGTCAATTAGCCATCCAAAATAGCTGCGGGCCTCACCTAATTCAGTAGGTACTACCAAGACTTCACACCAGCGCCTAGCTGCTTGCCAGCAGGTTTGACAGATCCTTAGAGGGCAGTTTAGAGTACCAACTTGATCATTAAATCACAAACTATACATCTATTGTCGGCACCTCCGCAAAATTAAAATCGTAGGTAGTTCTAAAAAAAAAATTTTTTTTGCCTCATGAGCAAATCACCCTATTTCGTGCTTATGAGGCAAAACTATTTTTCTGGTTGAATGTGAATTTCTTTGGTCCCATCATTTTGCAGCTTAGTGAGTTTTACGTGGTGCTGACAATATGTTAATTCATTTGGAAAATCACGCGCCAATTGTCTATCAAAAATTCAGTTCATAATAGGTTACTTCTTTGGAGCGGAACCACCCTTTACCCTACATATTGGAATTCAAAAACTTGGCTTTGCTCACAGCAAGTTGAAATCAGTATGCAATCTGCTGAAACTCGGGATCAGCAGGGAAACATCAACCCCCCAGCACAGCTGAATCCAAGAAATTAGCAATGGAGGAAGGACAAACTTAGTGTTTAAGTATCCATTTCAGGCTGTTTGTGGTTTGGGTTTTCATACGCACAGCCACTGCACCCATGAGTGACGTCTTTGCCCGAGGGACTGGATGGGGGATAATTCAAATTTTCTGCTCACACCGACAGGTCCGTCACTCAAAAATCAAGTTCTTTATGTTGACGAAGAAGAAATTGTGTTTACAATTAAAAGCTCCACTCATGCTATACCAAATAGGGGAAATTATATTTATTTAAATCATTCGTACACAAAAAATGATATACTTACTTCAAATTGTTTATTGAAGACAGTGAAAGACCCCCGAATCCCACCAATTTTTTTTTTGTGTAGGGACAGGGTTCCCTTATGGTGTACAATATAAATGCAATTACATGATTTTAATATAATTTTACATTTTAACTTTACAGTTAAACGTCAAATTTTACAATTAAAGAAAAAGTGCCAGTCATGCAGCATGGCTATAAGAGCGAAATTTCAAAGAAATAATCGTGGTATTGCGTAAAAAGATGATACAGCGAGAAACCTTACCACTTTTTGTATAATTATATAATTGTTTCGTGATTTTAGCAATTTTTACCCTTATTTGACCCACTCTTTTATGAAAATTTTTTTTAATACCTAATCGAAATATCGCCATTGTGAATCACCTCCACGCTATGATATTATGGGCTTGATTTTAGCCCATAATACCAATTCAAACCCCCAAAAATTCAAATTTGGCCCCTATTCTGTTATGAAAACAACTGAAGTGGTATTTTTCTGTCTTTACTTACCCTTCCATACTACTTTCAGTGATTTTATATAAATTATTCGCGATATTAGCCTTTTTGACCCCTAAAAACTCAAATTTGACCCCTTAGAAGTTTTGAAAAATTTCTCATTTTCGAACTCATTTTTTTGTTTGGCAATACGAACATTTTGGTGAAATTTGGCATTTTTATCACATACCCACGGTCACATATCGTCATATCATCGTATATAGTATTAACATGAAATGAAACTCACAAAAATGTGAAGGGAATATTTTGCCTATGGCGCGGCGTCTACGGCCCACTGGAGAAAATTGCGATGGCTGGAGAATTGCCTTCTCTCCCTTTGTTGTCAGGGTGGTTGGTGGTTTTGACTCTGGGACGTGAAGGACGCAGGAAATTTGGGCTTTTAGGAAGTGAATTAGTGTGGATGAGATGAAGAATGTGATGTGTAGTAGGTACATGGTGTGTGTGTGCTTGTGTGAAATGGAAAAAGTTTCAGTCATGCAGCGTTGCAATAAGAGCGAATTTTAAAATAAATATTCGTGCTATTGTGTAAAAAGTGATACAGCGAGAAACCTTGCCTATTATTTTCCGAGAAGAAGATTTTTATCGCCGAAATAGTCCCTCTTTCTGTCGTGAATCACCATCCCACACAACGTCAGGTGAATTAATACTGATTTTAGCCCGCCAATTTTTTACCACCAAAAATCCAAGTTTGACCCTATTCTGTACGAAAAACAACTGAAGCGTTATTTTTCTGTCTTTATTCGCCATTCCATACCAGTTTCAGTAATTTTAACATCAATTATTCGCGATTTTAGCAGTTTTTACAGATTGTTGACCCCCTAAAAACTCAAATTGGTCCCCTTTGAATGTTTGAAAATTGCTCATATTCGAACTCATTTTTTTGTTTGGCAAAATGCGGAATTTTTATCGTTTACCCAAGGTCAGATATCACCTGGAGTGATATATATAAGGGAGTGGTTCTTGGCCGTTTTGGCAATATATTTATGTACACATATTTATAAATTTTTGTTATAATCGGGATGAATTCAGGATGCTCTGAATCGGATTTGCCTATAACAAAATGTCAAAAATCCATGTTCTGAAAATGTTGGACCCATTGCAATAGCTTCATTTTCGTTGAAAATTCGTGAAAAAAGAGGGAACAGTTTTAGAAGTAGGTTGTTTAACCTACGTTAAACAAAACATTACATAATTACGTAAGTAGTACCTACCTTGAACTCTAGGAAGATGATAAAGAAAGAAAATGAAAGTGAAAAGAAAGGGAATTTTCTATATCCTACACAGTTTAATAGAAACAAGCAGCCTGAGTAAATTATGGTGGGTAACAAATCATATATAAAAACAAATAATAAAAAGTACCTGCATGAGAGAGAATGGAAGGTGAAAGAAATGAAATGGAATGAAGTGGTTAGAAAAAAAAATGTAGTTAAGACAAAAACATAGATTAGAGAGACCAGGAGAGAAAAAGACAATGAAAGGAAACATGAAATACATACCTAATTGAAATGCAAAAAATGAAAGAAAAACGAGAGAAAATTCCAGGTACACCTAGTTGTGGGATGGTGCAGCTAAAACCCTGCCAGGCAGGTAGAAGTGGATGGGGAAACACACAGTGGCTCTTGGTAGTCTCCCAATGTCTCCACTCCTGAATGCCCGACTAGGTATTGTAGTTCCTGTCAATGGTTTGTTTGTTTAAAACATTATTCTAATATTCCCACTTGTTACCCGAATATCCTGACATCTCATTTGGCTAGTTGAATAATGATTATATTCGAATGTGAAAAGTGGAAAAAAATTCAGGAGACCTCAAGATTACATGATGGAACTCAATAAATGATAGTTTTCCATCACCATCGACGTCACCTTCTTCCATTGCTTTTTCATAAACCTGGTTCATTTCTTCGGTCGTCAGCTCACTATGTGTTAGAAGCCTCAGTGCAGTACAGATATCCTCACAACCAATGTGGTTGTCATTATCAAAGTCTGTTGGAACAATATCAAAATCATATAGAAAAAAACTAAAATTAAAATTATTAGTAAAGCTCATAATCATAGAAACTGATAGAAATGTACAGATCAATAATTAGTGGACTAGACTTGCCGTAGATTTTAAAAGCATAAAATACTTTGATATCACGTGTTGCTTGTTCACTGAAAATGGAGAACATGTCCAAGAAATCTTCAAATGTCAAATTCCCCGATCCATCTCGAGAAAATATTTCACAGATTCTAGCCCTGAAAGGATTTTCCTGGAAAATGGAACAATATAATTGATGATACTATGATTTGTGACAAGCTACTGAAAAATCATAGATAGGCACCTATCTACCTATCCCAACTAGGAGTTGCAATAATAAGGTGTTTGGATTACAAATGGTGTTTGAGGAAAAATAACTATACACCATACAAAACTCCTGCACCTATTTCAGAGGAGTTCTCTGAGCATAAAAACTACTTTTCCCCTGTTACCAGTTTTCCATGTGTAGGTATACCTATTTGTTGGTCGACCTCGATGGAACAGCGTCTGTATTTGAAACTTCACGTAATTACGGAAAAGTAGGAACTAAACAAACATGAGTGTGAGTGATGGGAATGATTGCACCTTTTTCAACTGCACGTTTTCAAAATATTTAAGCGACTAAATAATAATGATCTCTTCGGCTGAAAGTTGATTGTGATTTTCAATTTTCAATGGAAACTTCGCACTGCACCTGTGAACACAGTGAAGGTTATCTGAGGTGGTAATCCCCTGCATTCGAGGGGCAAAAAGCTGCCCGCCAAACAGCGTTAAAATGTCAAGTTTTGGGGGAAGGAACAAATTTCTAGACACATATCCAACACAGGGGTAAGGGAGCAGGTTTGTCTGTGCACATCCGAGAGCAAGGTGTGAAAACCCAGCATGCTATTTTGGCAGGCAAAATGGATATTGTCCTGGTTCCTCTCCAATCTCTTCATCAACCACTCCCATTTAATACTATACGATTTAACCAAATAAACGAAGAGAACGACGAGCTGGGCATCGCCAGGGGAAAGTTAGAGAAGGGTCCCTTCCATCTAACCGCCATCGTTCCTAAACGGTCATAACGGCCAATTTTGGATGGGGGACGGGTGTAAACAGCCCTTCTGGCCCAGCTCTTCATTCGACCGATCACACTCAAACACACGACCACTTCTTCACCCACACCTCACACCTCTTTGGCGCTCACTGTGGTTCATTCTCACGGGGCGCTCGAAAAGACTCCTAAGGAGCAACTAATACTGGCTGTGGTTCATGCTCGCGGGGTATTAGTATTAGGTCCCTGTCTCTCATCTAGCACTTTCTGTGGTTCATTCTCGCGGGGTGCTAGAAGACTACTCAGGAGCAACTGATACTCGTTGTGGTCCATTCTCCTGGGGTGCTAGCAAAAGACTCCAAAGGAGCAGCTAACACTCGCTGCGGAGTAGGTCCCTCCTGTCCCTACCCTACATACCGTAGGAAACACAACACAGGTGATATCCCACATTGGGAATCGCTACACTGGTGACTCCGACGTTCTCTTTTGCCGACAATGCTGGCGAACACACACCCGTTCACGACACTAGCACCCTCCACCATGGCACAAACCTCGACATTGTTGCAAACGAACACTGACGTATTCACCGCAACGGCAGCTATGGACGTCGCTGCCACCACCATCATCACCACCTTGACCCTCCCGCCGTTCTACACGCACGACCCGACGCTCTGGTTCTTCCAGCTCGACGCCGTTTTCTCCGCCGCTGGAATCGAGACGCAATGGGCCTGCTACTCGAAAACCATCTCGCTCCTCCTGTACGACACGCTGCTTCAAACGGCCTATCTCTCGCCCGACGCCGTCCAAATACGCCTGGATCGCTGCCCTCACTCAACCTCAACCCCTCGGCGATCAGAAACCGAGCCACCTGTTTTGCCGCCTCCGCCATCAGCTCCGGGACGTACTCACCTCGGACGTCGCCCGGACGTTCTGGTTTCGGGCACTCCCGCCCCACCTTCAGGTTTCACTCACCCCCTACCTTGACGGCGACGACGAACACCTCCTACGGCTAGCTGACACGATGCACGTTATCGTCGCATCCGCGCCTATCTATGAGGTCCGTCTGCCACCCGACCCACCTCGTCCACCCTGCCACCGCTCCCGCTCCCCCTCGAATGATCGCCCCCCCATACCCCCACCGCCGTTCGCCGCTCCGGCTCGAAAGAGCAACGATCCGAACCCCAACACCGCATCGCTATCCCCACCTCGACCAGGAACTCCGACCAGTGCTGGTATCATAGCACCTTCGGGGCGCACGCACGCAACTGCCATCCCCCGTGCAAATTCTCGGCCCCCCACGGAAACGCCAACGCCCGCCGGTAATTTAGCGGGCACCATTTCTCCCTCCTCACCGAGTGGAACGGTTCGCCGACCCTCTACCCGACCCCCCACACTCAACACCACCCAACTCAAACCGACGGTTCCACCCTCGACCTACGATTCGGCACTCCGCGCCACCAATCCTCCCCACTGCTCAGCCATTACCTCCGCTAAAACCTTCCTCTTCGCCGCACCTGCTGCACCATTTCTATCCCCACGAGCACCGCCACGCTCAAAACCGCGCCGCCCCATATTTAACCCACCAAACAACAACCGCCCCGACCCGCATAAGCCGTCACCCCGCATTACGCCTCCACCTCTCTCGTCGCCTCTACATTTGCTGTAGGCGGTCTAACCTCCCATTTCTCGTCGACACAGGGGCGGCGATATCAATCATTCCGAAAAACGTCCCCCACCGATGCCCACCCTCCACTGACCAGCTGCTCTACACCACAAACGGGACCAAAATTCTGTCCTATGTCACCTACCCCTCATCCGTATACCTCGACAACCAGGCATATGAGTGGCTGTTCATGGTGGGGGACGTTGACAAAACGATCCTGGGGGCCGACTTCCTCGCCTACTTCGGTCACCAGGTCGATATGAAAAATGCGAAGCTTATTGATCCCCACTCAAGTAAACCCCTCCCCGGGTTTATTAATGCCGTTAGCCCCAACCCGCCAACCGATCCGAAATTCGCAGCAGCACGTTCAACACTTCATTCAGGCTACCCCCCCCCCCCCCCCCCCGCAAAGGCTCGTCGCCTACACCCCCTTCAACTACCTCAGGCTAAAGAAAATTTCAACGCTCTCATCACCGACGGCATCATCCACCCCTCCAAATCTCCGTGGAAAAACCCGGTGGGCAAATTCACCCCTGCGGGGACTATCACCACCTGAATTCCCACACCATCCCGGACATGTATAATATTCCTCATCTCCGCAACTTCTCCTCCCACCTCTACGGCGCTCAATATTTTCCCCACTGGACATCTCCCGCGCGTTCCACCACATCGATATCCACCCTCCGGATATCCCCAAAACGGCGATCATCACCCTGTTCGGCTTATTCGAGTACATTCAAATGGGTTTCGGCCTCCGAAACGCATACTCAAACATGGCAACGATACATGGACCAGATCCTCCACAGAATTCCATACGTATTCTGCTTCCTTGACGACGTTATGATCGCGTCAACCTTGCCCGACGAATACTACCGCCACCTACGACACGTCCTCGACATTTTTCTCACTGAGGGCCTCGAAATTAACTAAGCAAAATGCATACTCGCCCAACCAACGGTTAAATGTTTAGGCGACACGGTCAACCCGCAAGGGATTACGCCCCTTGTGGAAAAACTACACTCCCTTCAAACTTTTCCTCACCCCTGTACCGTCATAGATCTTCGCCGCTTCCTCGGCATGTTAAATTTCTATCAACGCCACCTTCGACATTCCGCCCAACACCAACAACCCCTTATCAACGCTATTCCCCAACCACTGAAAAAACACGGTAATCGACAAATCTCTTGGAAAGACAAACTTCAATCCGCCTTCGACCAATGCAAAAACGATCTCACCAACGCCGCCCTCCTCGCCCTACACGCCGCCCTTTCGATCACTACGGACAACTTCGACTGGGCCATCGGCGCCGTCCTCCTCAACACAGGGGGCTGTGCCCAACTGTTAGGTTTTTTTTAGAAAACTTTGTCAGAGGCCCAACGAAAATACTCTTCATTCGACAGGGAACTACCTACTGGCCATCCACGAAGCCATTAAACATTTCCGAGACTTCGTGGAGGGCTGCCAGTTCTCTGTAAACACGGATCATCACCCCTCACCCACGCTGTCCTCCAACCGCGCGAATCCGCCTCTCCATGCCGCCTTCGACAACATGAGTTCGTTGCTCAATTCTCAACGGAGTTCCGTTACATGCCGGGAGCAGACAACCCGGTAGCGGATACGCTCTCCTGACCCCCCAACACGCCCATCGACGGAAGAGCTTTTGCCCTTCCCTTCACCGCGGCACATCACCCGCCAGCAAGTCCCCAACCACCCAGCGCTCGCCAACCTCATCACCGCCAAACGCCTCCAACAAATACCACCCCATGATCTTTGGTGCGACACCACGTCCGACCTTCCCCGCCCGCACGTCCCTCATCCCCTTCACCTCAACATATTCAAGCACTACCACTCGCTTCACCACCCCGGCATCCGGGCTAGCGGAGACCTCATCACTACATGGTACTTCTGGCCCTGCATGAACTCAGACATCCAAGTTTTGGTTCTCGGGTGCCAGAAGTGCCAAACATTTAAGGTCTCAGCGCACCCCAACGTGCCGCCTCAATCCTTCGACGACGCCCTCCCTTTCGGTCACTTGCACCTCAACCTCGTTGGACCACTTCCCCTCACCAAGGGGAAGAAATTATGCTTTACAATGATTGACCAGGCAACCAGTTGGGTCGAGTGCATCCCGCTAGCCCATATTATCGCGGACGTCGTCATCCAGGCCTTCCTAAACAACTGGATCGCCCGGTACGGCTGTCCACGAGTTGTCACGGTCGATCAGGGCCGCCTATTATCCCCAATCGAACGGAAAAATCGAGTGCTGGTATTCTGTTCTCAAACAAGCACTCACCCCGTCATGCGACTCGCCCTCATGGATAAAGGCCCTTCCGTATGTGCTAATCAGCCTCCATACAGCTTCCCGACCCACTGATCGTGCTAGCCCCACCAACCGCACCTTCCGAGCGCCTTTGAGGCTACCCGCCGGCATTTTCCTTAAAGAAACCGCGGGTAATCCCCCTCAACACACCCAACCCCAATTACTGACATGGCTTATCCCAAACTGTTCCATTCCGCTTCACAAATGTACCTCAAAGAACCGGGGACCCATAAAACTTTTCAACCTCTTTATGCCGGTCCCTTTCATGTGATCCATACAACAGCAATTACTGCTACACTGCAAATTGACGGAAAACCCCATACGGTCCCACTCGCACGATGCAAACCCTGCATTCTCCCTCCCTAATTCCTCGCCATCCAATTCTTCCCACAGTCCCCAACCAACCGCTGACAATGCATCATCATACCTCAACCTCCGCCCTCAACCTCGCACCACGACGCAGACCTCCACGCCACCATGCAGGATGTCTGCATCCCGCGGCCGATCTCGCCACTCTGTCCATTTCCCGGGCCTCCTTCACCTCTGCCATGGACTCCCCCGCGGGTTTGGACCCCCTGGAAAACCTCCCCGGCCTCCATACCCCGGTCGGCTATCATACGCGACTATTACATCGTGCTAGCCACCAGGGTGCACGTCCCATACATACCCCAGCCACCAAACATGCCACCACCACCACCACCAACCCGTCCCGACCACTGATGTGCCACTGCCGGGGATGTCCCCCATAGCAGCTGCCAGGAGCAGGCCGGCGTGGAGAGTGCGGCCCTCACACTGTCAGAGCGTTCTCCTGGCGGCCCCAGCACCCACTCCCACTACGGTCGACTGCAGCGGGGCCTTCAGTCCGCCTCCATCCGCACGTTACGCTACCGCATTCAGATGGCGGCGGTCGGGATGGTCTGCTGTTTCGCCTCGCCACACGCTCCGCCATCGCCTTGCATACAACTCCCCCCCTCTTCTTTTCACCCCCCCCCCCCACCCATACACTACGCTTTTCCACACTCTTCCCTACCGCCCTCAGCTCAATTTGTGATTCTTACTCTCCAATTGTAATCACGAGTCACACTGTCATTTTCACTCGCACATTTCATCCTCCTTTATGCACCCTTAGTGACCATCGTTCTTTTCTATACGCCATCAGCACCCATTGTACCTTGCTTATACTTGTACTGATACTCCTATCTTTCTCTTACATCGTCTTCAGCACCTACTGTTCTCTCCTCAACGCCTTCAGCAACCATTACGCTCTTATATCACCATCATCACCCATTGTACCTTTCTTATACTCGCACTGTGCTTCCTCTTACATCGCCTTCAGCGCCCAGTGTTCTCTACCCAACGCCTTCAGCGCCAAGTGTACTTCTGTACTCTTACATCGCCTTCAGCACCCTCTGTACTCTCCATGCTCTTACACCGCCCTCAGCGCCCATTGTACTCTCTCAACACACCTCCAGCACCCATTGTAATCTTGCTCTCCTACCGCCTTCATCGTCCTCTGTAATCTTGCACTGCCTTCTGCGGACGGTGTGTATTTTATTTGGTAAAATCTGGGAGGACCTATGTCGTGGTTCCTCTCAAATCTCTCCATCAACCACTCCCATGTAATATTGTACGATTTAACCAAATAAACGAAGAGAACGACGAGCTGGGCAACGCCAGGGGAAAGTTAGAGAAGGGTCCCTTCCATATAACCACTATCATTCCTAAACGGTCATAACGGCCGATTCTGGATGGGGGACGGGTGGAAAAGTCTCTATGTAAACAGCCCTTCTGGCCCAGCTCTTCATTCGACCAATCACACATGAACACACGACCACTCCTTCACCCACACCTCACTCCTCTTTGGCGCTCGCTGTGGTTCATTCTCGTGGGGCACTCGAAAAGACTCCAAAGGAGGAGCAACTAATACTCGCTGTGGTTCATGCTCGCGGGGTATCAGTATTAGGTCCCTGTCTTTCATCTAGCACTCGCTGTGGTTCATTCTCGCGGGGTGCTAGCAAAAGACTCCTCAAGAGCAACTGATACTCGCTGTGGTCCATTCTCGCGGGGTATCAGTACTAGGTCCCTCTCTTTCATCTAGCACTCGCTGTGGTTCATTCTCGCAGGGTGCTGGCAAAAGAGATTATTTACCTTATGCTTCATGAATAACGACAAATAATTAATGCTTGAATTATTGAATCCCACGCATTTTTATGAAACTGTAATTCCTGGGCCGGCTCCAGTACTAGGGGCGATTTAGGGCTTTCCTGGTGGGGGGGGGGGGGGGCCCTCGAGGGTATTGACCCCAGAAAACAGCGATCTACGCAGAAGGGGCATCTATACAGGTAAATAATAAACCTTCGTGTAATAATTTGCAGCGTGTTTTTTTTTCGATGTTTACAGCTGTAGTCCAGCTATCTCCAGCTATGATCTCCAATACGAACTAAATCACTTGCGAAGAAATCGTGGAAACGAATTTCAAAGAAAAACGGAGTTAAGTACCTATTGAAAAGTTATCTATTTCCGCTAATGCACGAAAAAACGCGAAAAATACACTGTTATATCGGTTTTGGTGATCAAACCCTTTGTCAGTAACAAACAATAACTGATCTCTATGTGATCTCTAAATGAGCGTAACAGACATATACCTACACAATTTCATTTTTGGGAATTGTTGGTATCATAATAATGTCGTGAGACGCTGTTTCATTGGGTCGAACGAGAAATAGGCACACAATAAAACTGTGATAATTGGGGAAAAGTACCTCATTTTAATGCTTTGATAACATTTGAAACGGGTGCAGGAGGTCGAAAAATCGAATATCACCTACACATTCGGGAAGGTTTGGGATCATAACCTTTCGATTCTGGGTAGAAAAAACTAGGTAGTGGCCATTTAACGTACATGCCTTGAAAAGCTTGGATTAATGTATTTATACCGATGGAAAACTGACATCATGTGGAACATTTTTCTAAACAGTACGACTGTGAAGCAGGAGTATCCATTATAGATGAAGTCAAATTTTGGAAAATTCTCAAAATCTGAAATTTAGGCTAAATTTATGTTAAATTTCTAACAGCAAAAACTATGTTGCAAGAACTTCAGCAAGCGTATTTTACTGGAAATTTAACACAACCTACTACCTACACCTTTTTTTTCCTCCAGCATACTGCCTACTGTTTCCTTTCATGCTAGTTATGCTACCTACTGTTTGTTTTCTGAAAAAAATCGTGATTAGCAAAAAATCTTTTTTTTCTGAAAATTGTCCCAAAAACAACATGCATTTGAACAATTTTTATGACTGCTATCATGTTTCAAATTAGTCAAACACAGCTGAGAACCACAGAGGCAAAAATGCAAAAAAATTAAATAATTATGACCACTTAGATAGCTAATCAAAACCCCTGTTTGACATGATACAGCAACAGAAACATGACTGCCTGTAAACTCACCACAAAGGCTGCCCGTCGTTGCTAGTTGTGATGGTGAAAAGGCAGTTTAGCCACTGTGTTTCTCACCCTGCAACACATGAACTTCAAACCTTGTATTGGTCCCTGCCCATGACAGGAACCATAGACATCGTGGAGATATAGATCGGACGCTTTAGCCTGGTCAGAAACGACAGCTCATCATACGGCTTGAATATAATAGGTTTAAGGGAACTTCTGTGTTATGGAAATATCACCCAATTTCCCTTACCCATATTCAGGCTTTATGATGGACCATTGTTTCAGACCAGGCTGCGGCATCCAATCTTTATATACCATCTCCACGATGTCTACGATATGGTAGATGGAATAAAACATACTTACCAGACCTGTGGAAATGAAAGCAGGAGTGCTTTTATTCCACCTAGCATACCACCAAGGATAGTTCGACTGAGCTTGTGAGTGACATTCATTTGAAGCAGAAGTTGTGATTTCGACTGCATTATATCCAAGAAATAGATTCTCAAGGTTCCGTAAGAGTTGTGACGGTGGGCAGTTGTTGAGTAGTTTGTGTTTCCAGCGAAGATGGAGTCGGTTAGGCTGAAACCTAACCGATATCCCTTCTTAACTGGTGACAATATCACTAGACTAGAAGGGGGACTCTCATGGGTCCAACGTCACTCACCTCACTCTGTCACATGGTAGCACAGCGTGGTTTGGTAGTAAGCGCTGAGTAATTCACCATACTCCATCCACTTTTGGAGGGCTTACCAGAAGGATAAGCCCGAAGGATTCCAGAAGGATTCCTTTACAAACATCCTGTCCCTTTTATAAAGCATACATCTATTGGCCTCCCCCCCCCCATTTGAAGGCGATTAATGCCGTGTCCCAATTGACAAGTCCCAATAGTTGTTGCATCATAGCGATGGAAGTTGATCACTCAGAGGTTGCCCAGATGATCACTTCACTGGACAACAACCTCTGACAACGTTTTTCTCCGCCAATACTCGTATGTAGGAGCTTTGTTCTCCACCAGTAAATATTACTGAGGTAGTAAATTACGATGGAGGTTAGTCACCTTGAAGGTTTCTGATGTCCTTTCCTGAACCAGAACTTCATACTACTTTTCAACCCCCCCCCCCCCCCCCCCCCCTTACTTCTGCTACCCAGATGTATGTCATGTGGGGTGGAGAGTGACGGTGGGCAGTTCTGGAGTTGTTTGTGTTTCCAGTGAAGATGAGGTCGGTCAGACAGAAATCTAATCGATATCCCTTCTTAACTGGTGATAATATCATTAGACTAGAAGGGGGACTCTCGTGGGTCCAACGTCACTCACCTCACTCTGTCACAGAGTAGGTAGGGGAAAATTTGAATAAATTTTTGTGACTTAACCATGAGAATCCACACACCAACTGTTTTGAAACTCTCAAGATGAATAGGTTACAAAATGATAGGAATATAGATTAGGGTATGAGGTGGAATGCATGTGATTAGGGCCCTACCTTCAACTCAGGCAATTTTTCTATATTGGTGAAAGGAACTGTTATAGTTGACGCTTCATCTCTTGTCATGGATTTGGGCACACTCCCAGAACAAATGCTACGGAATCTTTTCTGAACTCTGAAATAAATAAGGTGAAATAATGTTATGGATCAACTCGGTAATGAATCATCCACAATGGTGGAGTAGTACCTTTACAAAAGTACAGGGGTTCACTGGAGTTAAGAGTACCTATACTAGGTTACTGCAATATAGAGGCCTAACATTTGAAACTTGTTGAATAGAGAATAGGTACTGTAGCGTCACCTCTGGCCTCCTACTGTGCTCAGTGTAAACAGAGGGTCAGAGGGGGTTCCCCTCTCCTTAGGACGCAAACTATAAAAGAGCCAATGAGCCACAAATATACAACTATTTTTAATCTGATCTCCTTCTCAATCAGACGCTTCCCGAGAATCCTCTCACTACATTGGTGACTCCGTCATGATCCAGCGGTGAATACGATGCCCGGCCCTTCTCTCGAGACAGCCCCACTTCGGCTCATCTCATCAAGACCGCCCCACTCCGCGTCTTCATCTGCTGGACCCATTCGCGACGCCACTTCCTCTGTCGATTCGACCAGCCGACGCCCCTTAGGCCTGTTAGAGCCTTCCACCTGGAACTCAGCCGAACACCCCTTGGTTAATAGGAGAGTACCAGGCCCTTTCCCGCTCGCCTTTCACCATTGAGAAAGGAAAAGCAATGCGGTGAGTCATGACGCAGCCACCCATACTTCTGGCCTACGAACCTGTAATGTCTTTACAATAATTATACACCTTTATTGAACATAAACTTTATTGCCAACGGGCCACAAAAAACTGCATTTTTATTCTGTCGTACTCTTTCGATACATCGACGACCTTTCGATACATTCACACACCGATTCGATACATCGACCACAAAATAATATCAATGACAGTACAAGCTCATACTCCATATCCCACATTCTCCCCCCTCTAATTCAGGAACTCAAGTAAAATAAACAATATAGAACATATGTCACATACTAATGCAGGAACTTACACAAAATAATAGAAAACTTTTTGAAAATACAACACAGGCACTCAACGTATCATATCTCGTCAATCAGTCTTCTTGGCGGCCTCAGTTCACGTTGAGGACGGCTGGAAGAGTTGGAGTGCTCAGTCTGATCAATGCCCAGGGGAGTTCCAGGATGACTAGCAGAAGGGTCTTCAGTATGTGAAGTACCTTCACCTGGACTTGGCTGAGCTGGTGTGCTTTGCAACTCAATCTGGTGTGCACTTGGTGACCCATGTATTTGGTCCACATGCCTGGTCCAGTGCATGTTTAGCGAAGGCACGAAAACGCGTCGCCTACGAGGTCCAAGGCATTTAACCACTGAGGCTGGTATCCATTTGTCCCCAGTCTGCTGATAGTTCCGGACATATACTGCACTTCCTTCATGATAGGATTCATCTGGTGCTATCGAACTGTGATAGGCCTCAATCTGCTTCCCTTGTGCTCTCTCAACTTTAGTAGCAGTAGAGGGTGGTCGCAACAGATCCAATCGCGACCTGAGTTGACGGCCCACTAACGCTTGAGCAGGTGATACTCCTGTGGTGACATGTGTCGCGTTGCGGTAATCCAATAGAAATCGGTTGAGACATACATCCAAATCTCCAAATTCCACAAGTGCCACTTTCAGACTTCGTTTGACTAACTTTACCGCATTCTCTGCTGCACCATTGGATTTAGGGGAAAAAGGTGCTCCATGTTTCAGCTCAATACCATTGTGTTCCAGGAACTCCTTGAATGCTTGACTGTCAAAAGCGGAATAATTATCTGAGACAATCGTTTCAGGAAGCCCAAAACGAGCGAAAATCTGCCTCATTATCTTTATGGTTGTTTCCGTTGACATAGAGTGTGTTGGGAAAACCTCAATCCACTTACTGTGGCTGTCAATAAGTACAAAAAAATAACACCACTCCATGGGACCCAAATAATCAACGTGTAGCCTTTGCAAGGCTTTGAGGGCCATTCCCATGGAACTAGTGTAGCCTTAGGGGGATTGTCCTTGTGTACCGAAGGAAGTGCTGAGGTAAGCACCGCCGCACTCCGCAGGGGGGGAACGGGCCTCCGAAAACCCGTGAGAGAGCAGTTCCGATCGAGGCCGCGAAGGATTCTCTAATAAAATTCGTTCCTTACATTCAAGTGCCGTTTTATTCTTCTCATCACCCGGCCAGTACAGGTTCATATTTGGCGCCCAACAAGTCTCGAACCCCCTTGGACTTCAGGTAAGGCTAATTGTTCATTGATTATAGGTATATCTATTAATGCAGTTTTGTTTCAATTTGTTTTGATTCATAATTTACCTGGTTCAATTACCTATTTTCTTCTTCTTACTTGCCTTCTACCTGTTGCCTGAACATACTCACTTCCACATTCCTACCTCATCGGATCTCACTCTTTCATCTCCTTTCGTCTACATTCCTTCTAACTACGTTTCACTAATTTTTCCCGATCGTCCTACGGAAAATAAAATCCGCCGGAGCCCACCGCGTGTCTTGAGAAAGAGGCTCGGAGAACGAAATCTGCGGAAAGTTATATTCGCGCTCGCCGTCCATCTCGTGTTTCGCGGTATGTTCGCGGAAAGGAATCCTTAGTTTACCTTCGTCATCGCGTTCTCGCACGGGTTCCGAATTCGATCGACGCCTAGTAAGTATTACCGGGACGCACCCCGCCACCTTCTACCACATTCCCTCTTTTTTTTATCGCTTCTTTCTTTTCTCTCTCTTTTCTCCACTGTTTACAGTAGGTTTCCTTTCGATCTCCCTTCATCAGGAAGATCTTACTCTCGCTTTCTCATTGCCGTCTGCAGCATTTCATATTGAAGTACAACCACTCTATTCACTTTGTTTATCTGCTGCATTGAAACTTCATTTCAGTCACCTACCTTCATTTCAATCTCATTCCAAATTATAATATTTCGAAATTGTCCATATCCTCATATCACTTTTCTCATCTCTTCACCCAGTTATAGTAGGTATTGAAACATTACATAAAATTGAAATATTATTCCAACAATATCATTGAAAATATTATTTCAACATTTTTATCACATTTTTATTTTTTGAAATATTTTTCAACCCTTGTAGCATCATCATATTATTATCGTCAATTAGGTAGGTACTTTCGCAGTCATTACAAGGGAAATAGTGGGGGGCAAGAGGTATCAACCCTCACAATCATAGAGCCATTTCGCAACCTCCCGCTTTTACCAGTTACCTGGAGAGAGGAGTTAGCAAGGCACTCAGGACCCAGGTTTTGTTGTAATTACATAGTGGCCACGGGGTGCAATATGGCTTGCGTCGAGAGGTTCCAGGTTAACTACCTTAAACGGGATGAGCTTGAATTCGAGCTCAGAATTCGGGACCAACCTGTGGCGGGGAAAACAGTTGATCAGATGAGGGCGGCGCTCCGCAAGGCACTAAAACAAAATCTTTT
The DNA here is from genome assembly GCA_954871275.1 of Leptopterna dolabrata. Classification (NCBI taxonomy): domain Eukaryota; kingdom Metazoa; phylum Arthropoda; class Insecta; order Hemiptera; family Miridae; genus Leptopterna; species Leptopterna dolabrata. Next base: position 70,801,644 of record OX940974.1, on the reverse strand, counting down.
GCCGCTGGAACGGATCACTACCTTCCTAAACGCTGAGCAGGAGCTAGAGCTATGCAGCCCGAAAGTCCACTCTCTCCAGGCCATTGTGGAACTCATGGACGAAACTGACGACCAGCATTCCATCCTGAAGGTTCAGACAACTCTCTGGCATCTATTCAGGAGAGTGTCTATGCTGTCCTGTGGCTCAAAGCTGAAGGAACGGCAGGACACCTATCGGGAAGCCCTAACTCTCCTAGCAACCAGGGTTCACAGGTTAGCTGACGGGGAAAGGAGCCAGGAGGACAATCCGACAACCCCACCTCCGACCTCCCCCCTACATCCAGCAGTTGACCGCAGGTCTTTCTACAGTATGGACCGAACACCACCACTCCCTCCAGTCTGCTTGGGACAGGCAGAAGCCGCAAAGGACCTCACAGTCGGGGCAGGGGCCTTAGCGGAACGTTTTCAGGCCACAGACAAGTTCCTGAGGAATCTCAATTGCGACCTCCGTCAAACAATGCTTCACGGAGTATTCCTCACGGAAGACCAAAACAACGACATTACAGAGGCAGTCAGGAGAATCGTCCAAGCTGAGACTGCCCGTCTTGTCACCCAACTAGCCCCCCTACATTCACTTGGGGAAGATATGTCGATGCTGATCGCAGATATCAACGATCTCCGTGGGGAGGTGGCCACTATCAATGCAAGGCTGACTAGGATGACGGAAGTCTACAACATCCTACAGGCCTCAGGCGTGCAGCAGGATGGGCAATTGACTGCGCTAGCCAGTTCCATCAATGGGGTGGAAAGCCATTTACAAACCCAAAGCGAACGACAGGTAGCCTTATTGGCTGCAGTTAGAGGCCTAGCGGATCAACTGACTGCAACATCTGCACCCCGGGAGCAGGGAACCCCAAGACCAGCAACAAACCATCCAGAGCCTCAGCACTCGAACCCTTTCAGGTACAACAGCGAGCCTACCCACTATCCAGGGACTAACATGACCTCTTGCTCAACACAGCACCCGCCACCACGTCCTTCTGCTCGCCCGGGTGGACCAGTGTCAGGAGGTGCTGAATTCAAATGGCCCCCAGCTCCATCACCCATAATGGGGGGTGACGACCAAGCCATACTGAACCCCGCCTCTAATGACTACTTCCCCCACATATTCAACGAACAGGGTCGCCAGCCCAGGCGAAGAGTGACTTCAGTGTCAGCTCAGGACTTGGACCGGGTTTACAAAGCCCTAGACAAACTGCCCACATATACAGGCAATGGAAAGTCAGGCACAGCAGAGGCATGGGTTACACAAGCCCGCAACATTCGGGATGGCAGGACCATGATAGGGGACTCCATACCTGAAGGATTGTGGGTACAGAGTGCTATTGGTAAGGCTGCTGGCGATGCAGCAGTGTTCCTGAGGACCCAGTACGGCAAGCTGCATACTCTGGACCAACTGGAAGCAGCTCTGAAGGACAGGTTTGAGGGGATTCGCACAGAACTTTCCTATCTCCAAGAACTGCAACGTTCAGCTATGAAGACGAATGAGACCATCGCCCAATATGGTGAGCGCATAAAACAGCTTGCTGCAAAGGCCCATCCAGGAAAAGATCCCAATGATGACGTGGTAGCCCTACAAGCTTTCCTAAAGGGGCTGACACCTGACATTGCCATGAACACAGCAACAACAAACCCCAAGACCATAGCAGATGCCATGAAGACAGCTCAATCAGCGCTGAGTATGTTGGAGTCCATCAGGTCGAACACATCTCCATCAGGTCGAACAAATCCGGATTATAATGAGCAAGACTTCGATTTTTTTGGATCAACATCTTGATCTTTTCAAGTGCTTGAACACACTCATTATTCCATTCCCAGGTGGTTCCCTTCTTCAACAAACGGTAAAGTGGTGCAAGGGTCGTAGCCAGATCAGGTAGAAATTTTGCCAAAAAGTTCACTACCCCCAAAAAACGTTGTAGCTCCTTGACGTCCCCAGGTGTTGGAGCTTCCAAGATCGCTCGAACCTTATCGTCTGTTGAATGTAATCCTTCGGCATCAATCCTGTAACCCAGGTATTAGACGTTTTTCCAATCTCGCACTTTTTGATTGATACAGTCTAACCCGCCTCGCGTAGCTTCTCCACCACTCTGAAAACTCTGAACTTCAATTCATCAATGCTCCGCGCTCCAATCAGCACATCGTCTATCATAACCGACGTTCCTTCCAATCCGGATAGCAAAACATCCATAGCTTTTTGGAATTTGCTTGGAGCCGAGGCGATTCCAAATGGCAAACGGGTATACCGAAATAAACCCTTCTGAGTGGAAATTGTGAGTATATCGCGCGATTCCTCTTCCACCTCATATTGTTGGTAAGCGTGAGACAGATCAATTTTAGCAAAGATGGAACATCCCTGTACACGCTGAAAAAGGTCTTCTCCCCGTGGGAGAGGGTGTTGATCCACCAAAAGGTGGGGGTTGACTGTCAATTTGCAGTCCCCACATATGCAAATCGAACCGTCTTTTTTCAGTACCGGAACGATTGGTGAACCCCATGGACTGTAGTCAATTGACTCAAGAATACCTTCCTTAACTAAACGATCGATTTCAGCATTTACACCAGCCTGCATGGCAAACGGCACCGGTCTCGCCTTCAAAAACCTGGGCGTTGCATTTGATGCTATGTCCTGCTTTACTCTACCCTTGGTGAACTTGCCAAGCTTATCGGTGAACACTTCCGGAAATTTCATGGACGCTTCCTGCAACAATGACGTGGACAAATCGGTGTTAAAAAACACAGGTTGGGCTTGCTTATTCGTACCAGGATCCATGATTGCGAAACCCAGATGTTCAAACCACAACCTACCTAGCAGCGGCGGCCCTGAAGAATCCACTACATAAAACGACATGTTGCGGTATTCCCGATTTTTGTAACCCACCGTCACCGTGACCGCACCCAAAGGTCGAGACTTTTCGTTGAAGTAAGATACAAAAGTCTTCCCAGTGGGTAGCAATGTGAATTTCGGGCATTTGTTCTTAAACACCCAAAGTGGCACGATGGTGCTGAGGCAACCCGTATCAATCTGGAAAGAGATTTCAGTATCATGATTTAATCGAAGCGCCACCTGGTACCCAAATTCGCTATCTCCAGTGCCTTCAATACGGTATAGAGATTCAACCTTTTCGGACAAATCTGAAACAAAATGTGTCTGTTCTTTATTTGACTGACCTGTAGTATACTTTGGTTTGGGACCATTTAGCTTGGCTTTCGGACACATTTTTTGCAAATGTCCTATTTGCTGACAGTTCCTACAAGACCCTTGAATTTGCAATTAGCAACTTCGTGGTTGGTGTAACCGCAGGCTGCACAGTTTTCTCTGTTCTGGGAACTGAGAAGCATTGTCACTTCGACCATTTTTACTGTTTTTTTGAGAAGACGAACTCCGCGAATTTTTCCCTTTAAAGTAACCAATAGGTTCTTTTTTAACTTCCAAAAGTTTGCATTGGTTCGCAGAGACCTCCTTATTCGTGGCGATTCGCATAGCGTCAGTGATCGTGAGGATTTTGGCGTTTTCTTCAAACAATCGATCACGAGCAGGCCCTTTTTGAAGACCGATTACAAATCTATCCACCAACATCTTGTCGAGATAATCCCCGAACTTACAATTACCCGCCAAGTTGCGAAGTCGGGCGGCCCATTCATTTATGCTTTCGGTTTGGTCACGGACGGCATTATAAAATTTAAAACGAGACGAAAAAACTGACTCCGTGGCGGCAAAATGACCGTCAAACAATACCACAAGTTCCTTGTAAGTCAATGACTCGGGTTTCTTGGGCACAGACAGATTTGTCAGCAATTTAAATGCATCCTCGTTCAAAGCGTTGAGAAAAGTATCTCTTTTGAGGTCATCTGTCGTAAAGAAATGGCCATTAGCCTTATAAAAACTCTCCATGCGAGGTTTGTAAATCTCCCACTCATTCTGAAGGGAAAACTCCCGCAATTGACCAACAATAATCCCGTCGCCCATCTTTGAGATCAGACGGTGCTTTAATTTCGACTGATTTTGTCCAATGTTGGCAAGAACTTACAAGGCAAGAATATACAACGCAAATTCAACTAACCTAGATGCTTCCAATCTTCAGCTTGAAACCCGACTCAGTTACCTTGATAATATTCGGCACTTTACTTGTCACTTTCAAAAACTTTCACGATCAGCATCCCATCCTCGTCGCCATGTTTGTAATGTCTTTACAATAATTATACACCTTTATTGAACATAAACTTTATTGCCAACGGGCCACAAAAAACTGCATTTTTATTCTGTGTACTCTTTCGATACATCGACGACCTTTCGATACATTCACACACCGATTCGATACATCGACCACAAAATAATATCAATGACAGTACAAGCTCATACTCCATACCTATCCCACAGAACCCAAACGGACTTCCGTCTGGCTTAAACAGGTGACTCTCGCATGTGCAGCTGAGAACTTCAAGACGGAACAGAACAAATTCCGTTGTGCATTCCTCGCCCTCGACCCGGCCACCACTGAACTTGTAGCGGATATAGATCCCGAGTCCGACATTGCGTTTTCTATGCTCTCCGAACGATTGACTTCGGCTCATCGACCCAGCGTAGATCAACGGCTCGCCTCCCTTTTCACGGCCACATCATTAGGCGGGAAAACACCCACAACTTACCTCACCTACCTCCGTCGTCAGCTGCCGTCTGCGGTACCCGACGTCGTTATCCGACATCTCTTTCAACGTGTTCTCCCTTCTTACGTATTTATTCCCGTCGCAGCGGCCTCTGAATAAATATCGACAAGGCCAACCTAGCAGACCGTCTCATTCCGTTTTCTATGGTCTCATCCCATGCCATACACGCTTGTTCCCCCTCGCCACCTTCCTCCAACGAAATAGACGCAGTATGGATTCTCAGGAATCGTCGTGGTGATCCATCTTTACGAGGCACCTTACATTATTATCACCACCGTTTTCAAGCGAAGGCTCGGAATTGCAGACAACCTTGCGCATGGAAAGCTCCGACGGCAAAAAACGACAACGCACGGCCCGACCAGTGGTGAACACCGTGCGTACAACGAACCGCCACCGACTCTTCATCCACTGCGGCAACAACAAGTCATCCTTCCTCGTTGACACTGGATCGGACCTCAGCATCTTACGCCCGGACGACCACTGGTCACAGCGAACGGCAGCAAAATTCAATCGTTTGGCCTCCGCACTGCCTCCGTCGTTCTTCCCGGCCATCTGGCATATTCTTGGGAGTTCACTATCGTCGATATCACGAACCCCATCATAGGGGCTGGTTTCCTGAGACACTACAACCTACTGGTTGACCTAAAAAACTGTAGGCTTATAGAAGCCACGGAAGGCAAATTTCTTGTTGGAAAAATCGACATCGCCTCATCGTCCGCCCTTCTCCTGCACTATGTTCCCGCCTCTACGCCCCGCGAATCCCCTATTGTCCATCACACCGAGACAACTGAACCTCCGTGCCATGCGAAACTTCGCCTTCTTAATCCCATTCTATTCAACAAAGCCAAAAAACATTTCGCTGAAATGTTGGGAAGTGGCAATATAGAACCATTGAAGTCTCCCTGGTCCAGCCCTCTCCACATCATCGACAAACCAAACGGGGATATTCGCCCCGTTGGTGACTACCACACGCTCAATCGCCTCATGAAGCCAGATCGGTATACCATACCTCATCTACAAGACTTCACGGCGAATCTACATGGTATGAAAATGTTTTCTACCATCCTTTTTGACCACGCCTTCTTTCACTGCAAAATCGCCACATGTGACGTATCTAAAAATGTAGTGCTTACACCTTTTGGCCTCTACCAGTTCAGATGGATGAACTGCGGCCTACGAAACGCACCACAGACGTGGCAGAGGTACATGGATCACATTCTCTCCGGCCTCCCTGTCTATTGCTACCTCGACGATATTTTGGTCGCTTCCGCCTTCCTTGAGGATCACCTGCAACTCCTGCATCAGTTACTTCACCGCCTGGCCACTTATGGCCTTGTCATTAACAAAGCCAAGTGCCAACTCGGGCTTCCTGAAGTAAACTTCCTTGGACACAAAGTTTCATCCTCTGGTACCTACGATTATTTCCCCAATACCGGGTAAAACTGACATAGTGAAAAACTTCCCTCTACCGGCAACTGTCAACAATCTATGAACGTTTCTAGCGTTGGCAAACTTCTACCGCCAAGCCCTACCTCATGCCGCCCACACACTACGCCCGCTGGTCAACCTTTTGCCCACAGATGCCAAAAAACGGGATAAGCGGAAAATAACGTGGTCAACACAAGCCTTCATCACAACCAAATCGCTCCCATTGCCGGCAGTCGAACTCGCCCATCCGGTCCCAAACGCCCCTCTGATCAACAACAGCAACAAAATTTCGCCCTCCGCCCGCTCGGATTTTTTTCGAAATCCTTTTCTCCCGCTCAAACCGCCTGCCCTGCCTTCGATAAGGAACTTCTGGCCATCTATGAGGGAATTATTCATTTCAGACACGCAGTGGAAGGCCGGAGATTGATCATTTATACCGATCACAAACCACTCACAAATGGCCTTACGTCGCTAGCCAAGTCGGATACACACAAATACCTACCATCCCTCGGCAAATGGTCTCATAGAACGTTGGCATCGCACGCTTAAAGAGGCGCTTATGGCTACTACTACAAGAAAATGATGGGCTCTTGACCTTCCCGCCATTTTGCTAGGCCTTCGAAATAGGCCTTCCTCGGACGGACTGTCCCCCTCCCAACACCTTTTTGGCGTCACCCCCCGCCTGCCTGGTGATATTTTTATGCAAACACCACCCTGCACCACGCCACTCCTCTCTCATGATGCCTACCGCCGCTTTGTCAAGCCCTATTTACCAGTCTCCATGGCAGCGGCACGAGCTTCTACATCAGAGTGGACACCCCGAGAGCATCTCTTGTCCCTCCGTACATTGGACCCTTTCCCATCCTCGCCAACGACGGCAAAACAATATCATATCAGAAGGAGAATGGTGAGACAAAGTCCGTGTCAGTAGACAGATGCAAGCCCGCTCCTTATGCCTTGTTCAATCCTGCGGCTTCCCCTCCTACTACACACGTCAACCTCTTGACATCGTACACACATTCGCCTCAGTCAATCATGGAAAGGGATCTTCACCTGACACCGTCCCTGCCACCTTCCCAGCCAACAGACCGGAAGCCTACACGGCTAGCTCGCCCGGCTCCTCTGCCTTGGAGGCAGCCGGAAGCGGCACCTGCCGCCTGCGCGACTGCCCAACCGCTCCGACGACCCCAGGTATCGGGGATTGCGCTGTTGCCCCGGCCACCAACCACTTCTCGACCCTCTCACCTGTCTAATCGGCTGAACACTATGCCCCCACCACCAACTACGGTTCTAGAGGGCTCCATGGGTACCCCACCGGTGGTCATCCGCTTTTCTGTGCCGGAATATACGGGTCGTTGCACGGATTGCTGCTTCCACGGCACGCATCGTTCCATCGTTACTTCAACCACCCAAACGTCCTCAGAGACCGTCCGATCTCCGATGGCTACACAGGGCGTCGGCATCCAGACCCCACGTCCTATGAGTATGGGCAAATCCACCGAGCGTTGCCATCAGCTGCCCTCAGCAGTCCGTCTCGCTTCACACTGCCGCTCCTCAGCCTACCCACGTCCTAGGGATCGTTGCCGTTAACTCGTCTCCACAGCCACCTTGTGACCATCTGTCCAAAACCCCTTTTTTCCGTTTCTCCAACCTGTAACTTACCGTAGCTTTCCCTCCCCTTGGCCTTCAGCTATATTGTTAACTTATGAAAACCACACATGTACTTATTCATATCTGGGGCGGGGGCCTCTGGCCTCCTACTGTGCTCAGTGTAAACAGATGGTCAGAGGGGGTTCCCCTCTCCTTAGGACGCAAACTATAAAAGAGCCGATGAGCCACAAATATACAACCATTTCTAATCAGATCACCTTCTCAATCAGGCGCTTCCCAAGAATCCTCTCACTACAGGTACCTATCTACCTACTTACCAAATATCTGTCCATTATGGTGGCAAAGTTATGCTGGACTGTTATAAGTAGGTGCTCAAACCCCTTTCCATTAAAAGCGAGGGGCGTTTGAATACACCTCTTTGGAAATTTAGAGCAAAGAAAAAGTCACTAAAAGGCTAGAAGCAGTCATGTTTTTGCATAAACCTACTCCTTGCCCTCTTTTTATCCAGCCCTCACAGCAAATGTGCCTGATGTTATAGTAACCCCCTGTCTGTTATAGTAGCCAGTATATTCTACTGATGACCCGCTTTCATTAGTCGGGATTATGTGATGGTGGCTGTTCTCGAGTCGTTTTTTTCTTCCGGTGGAGATGGGGTCGTATGGTGGAAGCCTGATCGATATCTCTTCTTAACCACTGATAATATCGCTGGTCTAGGAGGGGGACCCTCGAGGGTCCACCATCACTCTCCTCACACTCTTGTCACACAGTAGCACAGCATGGTTAGGTAGTATGCGCTGAGTAATTCACCATAATCTTGTCTAGTTTTGTGGGCTTTCCGGAAGGATAAGCCCAAAGGTTTCCAGAAGAAGAATTCCTCTACAACTATGCTGTCCCCTTGATAATACGTACATCTATTGGCTTCCCCACCCCCTTTCCCCCTTTAGAGTGTCAATATAATTAAAATATATTGGGCTCATTTGAAGGCGATTAATGCCTTGTCCCAATTTACAAGTCCCAATAGTTGTTCCATCCTAACGATGGGGGTTGATCACCTAGAGGTTGCCCAGATGAGCACAATTCACTGGACAACAACCTCTGACAACATTTTTTCTCCGCCAACACTCGTATGTAATAGCTTTGTTCTCCAGCAGCAAATATTATTGAGGTGCCACCATTACGATGAAGGTTAGTAACCTTGAAGTTGTTCACATGTCCATTCCTGAACCAGAACTTCATACTAATTTTCAACCCCCCTTTTCCCTCTCATAGTTCTGCTACCCAGAACTGCGTCTTATGGGGAGGAGTGTGACGGTGGCTGTTCTTAAATTTTTTTTTCTTCCGGTGGAAATAGGGTCGTTTGGTGGAAGCCCAATCGACATCTCTTGATAAATCTTTCGAGATTATCACCGATTAAGAAGGGACATCTCTTGATAAATCTTTCGAGATTATCACCGATTAAGAAGGGACATCGATTAGGCTTCTACCAAACAACCCCATCTCCACTGGAAGAAAAAAAAATTTAAGAACAGCTACCGCCACAATTCACAGCTCGCCCCTGTCGACCGTCTCGTCAACCTGTTGATTAACCCATCCGTCTGGTAGGTATGCATTTCTTTCTTGTCTAACAAGCTCCCTTGTCCAAATAGGGTTTCACTCACTCCAAATTTTCCACCAGTCTCGTGTTTACTCCATACATGGTCCATGCAGCTCTCAAAAGCAAACGTGTCTATTGTAGTTGTGTATCCTGTGGGTCCTATGTCCGAAGTCTCTGACCACAGCTCATCGTTACCAGCAGTCATAGCCCATTGATTCACCCGTCCGGACTGTTTTTTTGCTTGACAAGACCCTCAGTACAGACCTAACTCGCTTCATTTCCAATACCTAAATCACTACAATCATAATTCAGGAACTAACTAGCCCCACAGTCATTGTACAACAGTTTTTAAAATACTTACTCATGGTGAAAGCATGGTCTATGGAAAAATATGAATCTGTACCTACCTACCCTACATTAATCTCCCTATCTGTGTAAACTTTCAAGGGTTTTCCCTGAATGCCCTGGATTGTAGGCTGTACACTTCTGGTAGGATGGTAGGACTAGCTTAGGCAGAAATTCCTTTGTTCAGTTGGAGAAAGAGCGAATTCGCAAATGACAATGGCATCAGATGATATTCTAGAAAATTTGAGAACATGGATGGTAGCAATGTCCTGTGAATCTGAGGGTTACCAGTGTTTTTTGAGGTTGTTACTTAGACAGCATGGCAGTGGAGGTCTACTCAAAAACTCAGGCCTACTGCACGACGGTTGGCCGACTTGAAGTTGATGTCATTTCTACGAGCTCTCATTGGCCAAGAGTGACGTGTTCATTCAAAACTAGATATGCTGCGTAGTACCCCCCCCCCCCCACCCATCCACCCCAATCCCCCTTCACCCCCACCACCAACATAGGCGGACTTCAGCAACATAGGCAACTGAGCACAATGTAATCGGGCTGGGTAACGAACTCATCATTACTCTTGCGGGATATTGTGTGGACACACGCACACACACACACACACACACACACAATAACACAAAAAAAGTGAAAATCTATTATTTCCAAAGTCCGTTCCATGAATCGGAATTCATGAAACGGATTTTGGAGGGCTTTTCGGTTCGCAGGGAGCATCTCTGAAATTTTCAAACGAGCCAAATAGCTAAATTTCTTTGAAAATTCGCTAACGTAAAGGGATCGGGAGTGGAAAATTGAAGAGTATGAATACCTACTACCTAGTATGTGCTCTTTGAAGAAGCGAAGATAGTTTAAAAAAAGAGTAGGTACAAAACATAAAGCATCAGGATTCTGAAGGCCTGCTCATAAAAATTGTTAAGCAGTTCATTAGGAACCTAGGTAGGTAGGTACCTACCTTTTACTAGTAAAAAAGGGTTCAATGAGATGATGTTGTAACCAAATACATACCGCAATATTTCTTTCCTTGTGAAAAAAGTGCAGTCCTGAAAATAAAAGGATAAAAATTAATGGCCATCTTCTATCATCCACACACTCACAGGCTGAACAGACCTGATACCCATTTATGTTGTATTACGTACAACCAGCTTCGCTAATACTCTCAAGGGTGAGAAGATGGCACTCTGTACCTAGTCATCACATGCACAGCATTTCAGCAAAAGGGTAAGTAGGTACCAAAATGGGCGATGTTATCAAAAAAGGTCAAAATCGAGTTATTGTTGGTTTAAAATCCCTATATTATGGCGTCAAAAATAGAAAATAGGTCCTAGTTTGAGTAGTGTTCTTGGTTCCCACGATAATTTATTAATGACTCACAATGAACGAACTTCCACAGTTCATTAAACATACTATGTAATCAACAATAATATGTGTATCATGCATAATATGTGTTCATATTGCATATGAATATTAAATGTTAATTAACCTTTACCTACATAGTTACGTATAAGAAAATCTTTAAAATCCAGGGATGGTTTCGGAATCCTCTGCAGTGGAATAAGAAACGGAAGAATTCTCAAAAATTGCTGTATTAAAAATCTTGGACCCATTACAATATACCTAACATATTTTTCATTGAAAAAAAAAGCTCTTTCAAAAATACTAAAATTTCTAAAAACACTAAAAATTCCGTATTTTCAAGAGAAAAACTTTTTCTGCAAATGAATAACAGTTATTGATGATCTATATTTATGTTACTCAAAAATAACTGTTATTCTTTTTTTGTTTTTTCATCAGTTACGAGGAAAGCAATAAAATTGGGATATGTATATAAATTGCTAGATAAGTTTCGTTTTGCCAGAATACAAATTAATGTTGCAGCACGATATTTATCGAAAAAACAACAATCCATTTCAGCCCTCACAATAAACATGATAACAATAAATATTATCATCATTGCGTGGGTAACTCAAATAATCACTAGGTATTTAAATTAAAAATAGGGAGGGGGGGGTTACGTTTGGATTTGTATGGTTAAAAAGCACTACATTAGTTCACTTCCCAGAAATAGGTACGATTATATACCAGATTGAAAGGTGAAGTGCATGGTAAACTGCTTCAAAAATTGGCTCATGTTAATATGCTGCATGAATTGAACTTAAGAGACAAATAATCGGTTTGCTATTTACCTGGTAGGCCTCCAACTGATCTTCTGTGAATATGACTAGCTTGTTCCCCATTCTAAGGTACACTGACCACACCCCTGCTGACCAATTAGTTAATGCAAACTCGCTCAGGCATTGCATGTCAAAAGGCAGTAACTCAATCTGTTTTGGGGGTCATCATGTGTAGTTTAAGTAGATGAAGAGATGTTGACGAACGACATGAGGGGAAATCCTAAGACCTACTTCCTAATTTTTACAATATTCAATATTTAAAATGAAGCGATGTTAGGTATAATCCTAGTTTTGCTCTGAAATTTATTGACAGCCTGGAGGCGTGTCACTTACGACGTGAGGCCCAAGATACCTAGTTGAGTTATTATCCCTTCCTCGAGTATGTAGCCCTAAATGGTAATCATAATGAATTCTAAAGGCATCTGCCAAGGATCAATATATTAACACTTGAGAATGTCTATATACAGGGTGTCTCGGCTAATGACCACTCCCCCCCCCCCCCTCACATTCCTACGCGAGTTCGAAAAGACCATTCAAATGTACCCACCTTCATTGGTCTACTTGAAATTCATATAAATATCTTATTTTTACACACGTGCATATAATCTCAAATTGACATTTTTCCAATGAGACCCCCATTTTTATTCCAGATATGGATCCTACGATAAATTTCATAGAGAAGAGAGCCATCAAATTAATTTTGTTTTAGTGCCAAATTGAGCACTAATTTGGTGTTGCCGAAACATTTAACCTCTGAACACATTAGGTACGTGTATTGCACATAGTTTAGCAATATTTTTCAACAATGACGTGATGAAGTTAGCTTCCCATTTCGATACACATCTGAGCTTGTTCATGTCCCCTCAAATTATTATGAATCATTAATCATAACCTATTTTGCTCAATTAAATTCCCATACGAAAAACTAAATAAACCACATGATCCAGCGTTGAAAAATACTGCTAAATGATGTCGGATAAATGTAGAGGTTCAGAGGTTAAATATTTAAAAAAAATCAAATGGTACCCGTTTTAAAACTTTAAAGTTTGCGCGTTAACAGTTGCGCTCATCTAGGGACGCGGGTGCGTCCCGCCCGCCAAGAAAACCGAAAAACTCGAAGCGACCAAGGACACTGTTTACACGACAGAACAAGTAGGGGTTTTTACCCCCCCCCCCCCCCCCACTGTAATAGGGCCTGGGAGTCTCCAGGGTTGATTTTTTGTACACTCATTCTCCAGTGGCCTCTGAGAAAGAGTACCAACCCTCGGGACCATCAGGTGCCGGAGTAATGGGAGTTCGAAAATCGCTATTTTGGTTTATTATTTTCGATAACGAACCTTTGGAATCGACCATGAAAAAAATGTGTTACCCCCTCCTCAAAATTGTATGGTTTACGTTTCAAGGGACGTAGAATACGAATATCGAATAAAAATATATCCGTCCGTCTGCAGTCCGCGGCTTTTTCCTTAGTTCCCATGAACCAAAATTCATGAAATTTGGTATACGGGTCCTGTTTGGGCTCTAGCTAGTCCTCGAAGCTTGGCGTTACTGTCACTCAACTCTAAGGAGTGAAAAATAGGGGTTGAAATATCCAGAGTATCCCTACCTCGGAAAATTTTATTTTGAGGTTTGGGTTCTCTCGCATTTTTAAATAGTTTGATTTTTTCGGAATTGTTGTGATCACTTGGAGCATTCTACGATGTCGCCATAAAATTTGCTACAAAATTTGCCGTAAACAGCAGCGTGTATGCAGGCACAAGCGTGGTTGAGAGTGCACATCACTTGACTCTTGGCCAGGTGGCCGTTGTAGCAGAGTGGTCTAGGTGGCGGGCTCTTACATATAAAATCAGAGGTTCGAATCCCGGTTCCGGGATCGAATATTTTTCACTTCACATCAACAATTTTCCTTCAGAACTACATTTGTTCCTTTTTGCCATTTTAGCTACTGCTTGAACATTCAACGCATGATATTAACTTGAAGTGGAGAATAGGTGCTAAACTACGGAGGGGCTGTGATCTTACAGAAGGGTTATAACTATATAGAGAGCTGTGATCTGTAACAGAAGGGTGTTCTATACAAAATAATAAACCGCTATGTAGGGATTTGCAGCGTTTTAAAAGTTTTTCTACTTCTTGTTCTTCTTGTTTGACAGGGCTACAGCCTCAGAGACACAACTGATCTTGCTGAAATTTTGCAAACACACCCGCTGTGCTCCAAGGAAGTGCCTTTTGTGAAATCCCCCCCCCCCCCCCCCACCATTTTCCACCCACAATGAGGAACTTACACCCATCTGAAATTCCTATGAAACCTTTTTTACTCTGCACTATACCACCTACGGTTCACAAAAATGTGATAAATATGGATAAAAATGTTGCTGTAATAACTAAAATCGAATTTGAAAATCGGAAGAAGGGGATGCTGCAATCGCTTTCTGATTGGTTGACAAGCGCTTGACTTCACAGTTCTCTTATCCCCGGGGCACAAGGCTATTTCCATGCTTCTCATCAACTAACAACTACGTTCATGTACTTACCAAGTTTCCTTTTCGTTATTTTCCGCGATGCTTTAACATCTTCTACACAATGGAAGTGACAACAACGCATTGCCATACTGTACAACAAAAATAACAAGATGGCCACTAGTGAGTAGACACGCTCGTTTTGTTGCTCCGGATTGTCATTCAAATCTCGTGATAAATCTGACAAAAGTGTACCGTTTTTCCATTAAAGTTACCCACTTGGATGTTTGTTCGTGTACACTATACATCGATTTTGCTGTAATCATAGTTATAATACCTTCGAACAACACTCAACCCAAGCGCAATCACCGATCCAACATCAGTGTTGGTGATCTTCGGAGTGGCAAAGATTTGAATGAAACCATGAGGTCTGACATAGCTGAAGTGGTTCCTGAAGCTATGAAGTATAGTCACACCCTTGAAGGTAGGCAAGACGATTTCTGTTGATATGGTCAATAAGATAGAAGCTCAAATCAATGCAACTATGATGTCAGTCATGGGAGATCTCATGCAAAACTTTACAACCAGTTTCACTGCTTTGTTTGAGAAATTCCACAAACGACTCAAAGACCTTGAATATCGTTAGTTGTAGTATAGCGTTTTGTGATGATGGATCAACGATCTCGAAATGTGAATCTGTATTTTCACGGAATTTCGGAAGTCTATAATGATCTCAAACTACGATTCAGAGCCCAACTCCTCGAACGCTGGCAACAATACCATGATGCATAGGTACCCATCAGCAAACAGACACAGAAATGTATTCCCATCGGTCCCAAGATCGCCGTGGTACCTGAAAATGGATGGAAAAGGGAAGAGTTTCTACTCTACGCTGTCCCAGTTGAGAAGCCGCCATGGAATATGCAATGCCTACCTCCGCAAAATAGGTCAAGTTAGTGAAAGTGCGTGTGAGTTTTGTGGCGATATAGAGGATTTGGAGCATATAATTTTTCTCTGCCCGCAATACATTACTGGCAGGCTACGTATGTTCAGCAGCCTCGCTGGTCTTGTTGCAAATCTATTTAATTTAGACGTTTTATTAGCTGAAGGAAGTGAAGAAGTTTATTCCATTATTTTCAGATTTTGCAGAGACATTCATCGCAAAATTTAAGTTCACTAGCTACCTTTTATGAAGTTTTTAATCTTGTTTTTCTAAACTATATTGTAATAATACTGGTATAATACTGTGTATTGTATAATATGGTAAAACACTGGCTGTAAGGTTTCATGCTGATCCCAAAATGAATATATATATTTAAAAAAAATTCTATAATGAATCAGCTAACACAAGTGCTTTGGAAAATTAAGTTGTTGCACTCGTCAATGATGAGTTGGATGTGGCACTGCCTATTAACGCCATTGTCAATGTGAGACGCGTTGGGTGTCCCGTCATAGTTACTAGAGATTCTGATAGAAAGCACTTCCGCCCAGCATTGGCGACTTTTGCCACAACGAAAATTCGCTCAGAGACCTTTTACTCAAAACGTAAGCTCGCAAATTCTGGCACTGTTGTTACTGAGGATCTCGTTCCCGCTCGAAGACAGCTCTATAAACATATTTCCAGCATTACTGGAAAGAAAAGGACTTCGACAGCTCATCGGCTGGACGGATCTCATGGAAAAACCAAATCAGCCTCAACTATTGAAGAGTTCATGAAGCAGTGTGAAGACCAGCTAACACCCGATGAAAAAAGGAAGTCTCTTGCCTTCTCTTCCAGAGTTTCTGGATCTTTGGATTGAATTGATTGAAAACTGCTGAGTAAGAATTACTATTCTACTGCTTGCAAAACTTTGTAAAATTGTTTATATTGACCAGGTCCCCAATTCTAGATCTTTATGTGTAATTTGAACCCAGTCGTTATTGGAGTTAGTAGGTATCACTTTCTGCCTACATTCATTTGGAGTAGCTCTCGTGTGTTTATAATGCAGTCTCAAACGCTCTTAATTTTTTTTACTCAATTTTTGTATTTTATTTTGAAACCAATCTTCTTTTCGATTTTATTTTCATTCTTCTTCTTTCTTTGGTGTGTCATAATGTGTGCATATTGCTGCGGTCTCCCTTGGTGGGTGGGGAGATGGGCTGGCCATGGCTGATGGTATAGAGGATGTCGCGCTTTGTGATTCATTTTTCGATACTAGTACTAGTAGTTTAGCTTCTGAGGAGTATTTTACTTGCGGTGATTCTTCCTTTGCCCTCTCTTATGTTTATCAGGAAAATACGGACCGGTATTAGGGTCGGGTATTTCAATGCTCAGAGTCAGAAAGCTAATGTAGATAATATTAAAACTTATATTCGTGACTGTAACTTTGCTGCTTTAGCTGTAACCGAATCTTGGCTTAAACCAAGCTTGCCTAACAAAATTGTCTAAATTCCTGGATAATTCGAAACGATAGGCTTTAAGATCTGACTTTACAAAGCTGAATGTAAATTTAACAAAGTACTACACGTTACAGTTTACGTTAGGTAAGATAAACTGATAAAACTTATTTATTTGGCAGTGCAATGTTAGCGAATTTAAAAAAAAGAAGCTATTAAAATGGGTCCAAAATTTTCAGAAGTAAATTGTTGAAATTGTTTTATAGGCAAATCGTCATCAGATTTCATCCCTAGATTTTTAACAAAAATGTATATGTATATTATATATATATTTATTTATGTGTCACTGCAGACGATATCTGACCTTGGGTACATGATAAAAACTCCTGATTTCGCCAAAATGTTCTTATTGCCAAACAGAAAGGTGAGTTCGAAGGTGAGCCATTTTCTAAAATTCTAAAGGGGTCTAATTTAAGGTTTTAGGGGTCAACAATTGATGAAAACGGCTAAAATCGCGAACAACTGATTAAAAAAAATGATATTATATATATATATATCCGAATTTCAGGTTGTTGAGGTTCGGTCGTAATAAAATGCATGGGTCCCGACGTTTCAACGGTTTATTCCGTCATTTTCAAGGGCTACAACAAACAGCAGGAACAATAGTGGTTCAGTAATTAGGCT